>WHVC01000013.1:600000-842191 GCA_015178925.1 Russula emetica | reverse complement strand
GGACATCGCGCAGGTATGCTACTGCCGCCGCCGCCGCCGCAATTAACCTAAGCTACTAGGGGTACCGTAACGGTGTTGTTCGTGGCCAGATTGTCTTCGTGGCCAGATTGTCTCCTGGCTTATCTTGCGGTCTAGAGCGCAAGCGATGGCTGCAAGTTTCTCTCAGCAAAATCACCAGTCGAGACTGGATGTGATCACCCTGTCGGCGCTCTATCAATTGCGAGTGCAGTCTCTTTTGCGTCGTTCAAAAAACCTCTCCCGTCTGAGCTTCATTATAATTTTTAAACGATGTTTTTTACAGCCCCAGTATCGGCACCCGTATTAGACACGATTATGTCAGCGGGCGTTCGTCGTCCGTATCGAGTCCCACCGCACCTTCTCTCTGCCACCCACTAACCTGTTCTCTCGCTCTCAACACGAATCTTGTCCCAGGCTCACCCCATTACTTCCTCCTTCTCCTCCTCCAACTTTCAATCGGTCTCCAATGCCGCCCTCGAGGCCTACTGTATGAGAAGAAGACAAAGTGCGAGATTCTCTCTCATCCCCTTGCCGCCCAGCTGCAGTCCTGCGACTCCTCCATCGCCATTTTATCTGTCCTTTAAGACCTTATCTAGCAATTTGATCGGCTTAATCCTACCGTGAACGTTCTATATGCGTTCTCTGACTTTATTGATCAGGGTGTTGGTCTCATTAGTCTCCGTTTGATTATCTTCCCAGAATCAGTGATCCGAACGTCATTTGTCAGGTATTTTCACCTGCAAACGTGGTGTTTTCCGGTATCGGGATCCTTCTTTCGATGAGTATTGTCCTTGATCTCTCAGCCCTAGTTATCATGACACAGGCATTTGTGAGGCGGCTAAGGATGTAGATGCGAACGAAGATGTGCTCATTGACATCTTTGTGTGCATCGAGGGGTTTTTCAAGCGCTTCGAGGCATACACAGCAGTGCCACTAGCGGCGGCTATGATTGATGTCATTCCAGCGTTTCGGGCAATTCCTCAAGGATTCCCCGCAGACTTGGTGGAAGACAGTGTCGCAGCACTTCCAGCTGGCAGTACACCCACCGAAACCTATTTGATAACATGAGAACTTATGCTGCTTGTCCCGCGCGCGTCTTGGGATGTTATCCAGCTGTCATTCCGGCGTGAAGGAGAGCGTCGTACTTCTCGAACGGACTGATTTCGACTGCCTCGTTTGTATTCGAGGAAGTCGCAGGATTTTCGACAGTGAGGAGCTGCGACTCGGAGAGGGTGTCTTGGATCGGTGTGCCCTTCCAGATTCTCGAGTCGAAAGTACAACTAAAAAAAATAGTACAGTATTACCTTTCCAAAAAAATAATCGATGCCCGCCGCGGCATTACCCGAGTCTCATGTTGCTGGTGACAGATATATGTCTGATGTTCATCAGAGAAGTTCTTCTCTCAGTCGTCCCTATGGCCGCCCGTGCTCAATATTTCAAGTTATCTTTGGTCACCCGCGCCGCTATCAATGCTACTATATCATTTACACAGAATGACAGCTTCTATGATAACAGTTTCAGGTGACTGCCAGTGGCCAATTGGAATCCCTGCAGTCACAGTGGCGCGCCGCACGTTACTGTACTAAGTTACGGAGTTACAGCACCCTGGTCCCAAATCACGAGAGGGAAGTAACTCTCCGCGTAGTGCCTGGTGCCTCTCGAATACCCGATCTGGAGTGTGGGTCTCCCAGAGATCAGATCGAAAGCTACACAAGGCGCCTAGGCGGTAAGTGAGTCCTTGACTCGGACTCAGTTTTGTCTGATCACAGTAGAGATCCTCTGCACTGGCCTCAAGCGCTGATATACTGTATTAATGTTTTTTCTTATATGGCTAGGATTCGCTTCACTCCTCAAAAATTTTTTCTCTCTCGTGAGACCCTTATCACGAGAATGTCATTGTCAATTTGTCATGAGAATTTTGATGAGAATGCCGTGACTTTGCAGTGTGAGCATGATGGTCCGGATTTTTTTACCACTTTGGGAAGTAGGTACGGAACCTTGGGAGTACTGTACTTGTATTGTGTGATTGCCGAGAGTACATAGTAACATGACTAGCCTCAAGAGGACTCTACTTCGACTCGGAGCCGATTTTGCAGGTCCATTCTCAGGTGCTCACTGGCAGTTCCTCGGAATCTTGCTCAATCAGCATAAGCGAGGATGTATGCGCTTTAAAAGTTTCCGTGGGCACTAACTGAAACATGTTTCTATGTTTCGAGTCAAATGCTTCAATCCGTAATCTACGTCGTCCGGATGACCCAATGTAATAAGCCACGCAACGCGTGGTTAATTTGACTTGGGGAGTACACGAGTGGTAAACAAACGAAAGGCGTCACTATGGGGAATATAATGCCTCGATATAACGGGTACTACGACTACAATTGGGAAGACAGACGAAAGAAAGGGAAAAAAAGGTCACGAAAGGGTGCCGCATCCAAATCCTTCAGACCGCATCGAAGCCGGAGTATGCACGGAATATAGACTTGGTATGGCAGGTAGATGGGGCGGAACGGTTGCAGAAGGGACTGTTGGCATAGTCGCTGCTGGCAGGACTGACTGCTCCTGCTTCGCCGCACTCTTGGGCTCATGCCAGTGAAGGCCTTCCACAGAGGACGATATCAGAGATTGGTCGATAAATGAAACGCTTGATCTGCGATTATCTCCACTCGTTGTAAACACAGAGACAGCTGAGAGACAGTTACGCCGCCGTTGCTCTTC
This sequence comes from Russula emetica, assembly GCA_015178925.1. NCBI lineage: Eukaryota > Fungi > Basidiomycota > Agaricomycetes > Russulales > Russulaceae > Russula > Russula emetica. The sequence continues at coordinate 839,458 of WHVC01000013.1, read as the reverse complement.
ACGCAGGGAACTGATGAAGTACTGTCGAAGAAAAAAAGAACGCACTCGGTGATTTAAGGAGGGTGAACGTCGAGTAGCCGATACGACTGGCGATCGACGTGCATAGACGACGTCACGACGATAATTTTGACGCGCCTCATTCGCAAAGCCGAAGAATGCGAAAAAGAGGAATGAGCACAAGACAAGCGACCAGCGGTACATCTCAAGGGCTAAAACACTGTTGGGGTTATTTGTGACTGTAACTACTATAGTGAGACAGGGAACCAAATGGCAGGGGAAAGCCAGGACACTTACCACAATAGTAAAAAAGAGATACAGTACCTATAGCCACCGGCCACGCGGAGAAGAAGACAAAGGTTAGCGGTGTAAGTACCATAGACATGTCAGGTCCGACTCAGGTCCAAAATCCTCGAATACTATGTTGTAACGATTCGCCGAAACAACATACTCTGGATCGCATCCTTGCCACGACGCCGACCCATACCTAGCAAGGGTAGCACAGTACCCTTCTATACTTCATCCTATATTAATTCCCTTTCAAAAAACATGGGAAAGGCAGTGGTGGTGGGAGTCCGAGTCGCGGGACCAAACTTGGCTGTGGGCCGGGTGGATTCTCAGAAGATTCCATAAGATGCAATATACGTCGCGCCCAAATCAGAAGGACGCGAAGAAGCCGATCAGCAGCCTGTGGAGAAAAGAGTGAGTTATTTCATTCTGTACATTCGTCCCACATTTGCAGTGTCAAAACGGAAAGTTGAAAATGTTGTAACCTCATCCGTCCCATTGCCAGGGGAAAAGAGGGGCGACCGAAGTCACGAGGGTTGCCATTCCAGGCATGTAGCTTATGCCATTTATAGCACACAGGCGCCACTGGCACTGCCATTGCAGTCAAGCCACCGTCAAGCTCAGAGCATACCGTATATGACACTTCCTGTTGCCCTGCCTCGGTCACTGGCAGGCCCGTCAGACCCAACGTGGTAACTAAAATATAGCCACCCATCTGGGCCGCGTTCCTGCTCACAACACGCCACTGATCACAAGCCACGCCAGAAGTTCCTGCCAATCATATGCGTCAATGGGGGTCCAGCCATCATCCTCACGAGATTCCACAGCTGCACCATTCTGAAGCAGTAAACGGACGACGTCCCAAGTGTCAATTTGCAATGCTAGCATCAATGGGGGGTGGCCGGCGTTTCAGACACCGGCCTTGGTACTGTAGCTCCTTGATTTCTGTTCTCATCACGGTTTGCCTTCTCTGTCCCCAGTGCCTTGCGTCAACTATCACGGGGCACACAGTCCGTCATCATTATGATGGGCCTTACAGACGTCCGTACGGCATCACATAAAATCTTCTGAGAATCCATCCACTGCCAAGTTCGGTCCCACCACCAAAGGGCCGCCTGAGGGTTCGGTAGCTAGGCTGATTGCAGCTCTGCGACGCGTAGGTGTATAAGTACGCGATGTCGATTGCCACTGCAGTCAGGCCAGTCAACGTCGAACGGACACCTGAGCACAGTCCTTCCAAACTCTTTTCTACTACCTTCAAGTTCTCATACAAACCTTCCACAAGATGCGCTGCACTGCTTTGACTGCCCTATTCTTTGCCCTCTTTGCTCTCTTTTCCAGTGGGTTTCACTTCCAAACTACATGTCGACGACTTTTCTGACTTTGTTTGTAGCCATGGCGTATGCTGCGCCGGTTCCGCAAGGAGCGATACTTAACCGTGGAGCATGCTCGATGGATTGCAGGGATGCGGTGAGTGTGGGCGGGGTGTCTCTACAAGAGAATAGTTGCCTGACTGAATTTTGTAGACCGGCCCGCCGGCGGGTTCAGGTTCAACTGATTCTTCTACGGTGATAGGCAACATCATAGCCCCATGGACCTTGACCAGGAACCACTACCACCTCCCGCTTTCCCACGCCCTTCCCAACCCCCTCCCCCCGAAAAACCACCCGATATCTTCACTTTCCCTCCTGAAGACTTCCTGGAAAATGACTATGTCCCGCCCCCTGGAGAATGCCCGGAAGACTTCCTGGAAAGAGACACGACGACGATGCAAGCGGCAGCTCGTGAGCTGAAGAATGACATCATCGACGGCCTCCGAGGACCACTCCAGTTCCATGCAGGACCTGAGCTCGCAACCTGGCATGGCCACGACCGCCTAGGACTCACCAAAAAGCAGTTCATGGAGGCTTTCAACATAGTCATTGTAGCCTTAGACGCAGGATATTACCCAACTGGCAGGAGAACACCGCTCTTAGGCGCCCAGGACTGGGTAACCCTCTCGTCTGCCGCCCTCGCAGCAGTAGGGCGAGGCTACGCACGCACGTACTCCGACTCAGAAGAGGGATACCTTGACATCATCCGGAGGTCCACAAGGGACCCCTCTACACACAAAAGAGACCCGCCTTTCAACCACATGTTCGACCGGCTCACGGCTACCGCGGAACACCTCCACACCTACCTGGCCGCGGACAATGAAGAGGCAGCGGAGTGGATCAACAGTCTCAAAGAGAAAACCCGCTTCTTCACTGACCACTACGCATCTCAGGCGATAGCAGAGGCCCTGGACGGATGGAAAGTTTCCCAAATCAGAGAGCGTGCCAAGGACCTTGAGGAGGTCATCCGGAACGCTGTCGCTACAACCTGCAAAGGCCAACTGATGGATGCCGCTGAACAGATGGGCCTCACCCTCAAAGAGGACCCACAGCCACGCAGAAACCCCTCGCGTGCAGCCAAGCGTGCCCCCACCAAATCCCCAACACGCAGGAGCCGGAAGTCCAGACAGCCTTCCGAGTCTCAGGGCCCGTCGGAAACCGAGCCCACCATCAACCCACCCGCCCCACCACAAGGGACAGGACCTGACAACACAGACCTGGCTGCCGTAATCAGGGCGGCAATCGGACCCCTGGTGTCTAGGCTGGAGGCGATCGAGAGACTGTCCATGCCACCACCACCACCACCCCCATTCCCGACACACACAGTCCCTGCATCAGTGACGCGCGAGACCTCTGAACGGCCAAGAAGCAGTGCGGCACACAGACAGGACCATGTCGTTACCCCTGCACGGCAGACGGATGCGCCTCCCCGACAAGCAGGCGACCCAGGGAATGAGGACCCAGAGGAGTGGACGACAACCGCGCGCAAGGGCAGGAGTAGGAAAAGGAAGGGCAAGACCAGCCCAACCCTCCCTCAGCAAGCCCCAGGAATGCAAGGTGCAGTCAATCTTGTCCCTGGTTCTTTCCCATACGCTATGGCTGCCCGACAGGCAGCAAACATCACCCAACCCGACGCGGGAACTACTAGCCCGCCGACCCTAAGAGCAACAACCACAGAAGTCACAGTGCTCCGCTTTGGAGGCCTCCTACTGGACCCACAGATGGAGAACGCAGTTAGAGCCCGCCCTGCAGATGCGATTGCTCGAGAGGTCAGGGAAGCGATAGAGAAAGCGGTAAGCAAACCCATACGTATCATTGCGGGCCGATGGAGCATAGGCCCAAGAAGCAAAGGTAACTACGTATACACGCTCTCCGGTGAAATTCCCTTCGCCAAAATCCAGTCATACGAGCGTTTCCTTCTCGCTCCCTTCCCAGGATCGTCCCAGCTCTGCCCGACACTGGGATGGACGAGACTACTGGCACACGGAGTGCCATTTACGAACAATCAAGGCACCCCCTTTGGTCCGGAAACACTTCTTAAGGAAGTCAGGACGCTCCCGGGCCTAAATAGCATCTATTTCTCCCTCGCCCCACGATGGGTGAGACCTATAGAGCGGATATCAGGTCCGTACTCCTCCATCTCCTTTGCCTTCTCGGACCCCGATGGGTCAACTACAGCCAAGCTTCTCAAGGAGCGACATGGGCTTTTCGGTAAGGAGGTCCGTATTGAAAAGTGGCTGGACAAGCCGCCACTTGTGCAGTGCTCCCGATGCCATAAGCTAGGGCACACAGCAGCCTCACGGAACTGCCCTGTCCCTAAAGGGGACATCAGATGTGCTAAGTGCGCAGGAGCGCACACAACAGAGGCGCATGCCCGACATTGCAGGGGACGCCATGCAGTCGCAGGAACCTGTAACTGCAAACTCCCCTGCCTCAACTGCGCAAGCAGAGACCACGACTGCCGAGACCACCGGTGCCCAGCAAGGGACAACTACAGAGCAAGGCACCGCAAACACCCTAACAAAGGGAAAGGTAGGGACAACACAGGACCGGAGCTGACGGAGCCTCCTGAACCGCAGGCAGAGAGAGTCCCAACCCCTGTGCAGCGACAGGCAAACCTCAACGAGGAACCTCAGCCCGGACCGAGCAATCAAGGGCAAGCACACCAGCCCCACGCAGAAGTACGACGAGAAGACCAACCTAATTCGGCCCCCCGGGAGCCTGCCGTGGAAAGTCTCTATGTCTAACAACCATACATACACAGTATCATCGGTGAACATGCGGAAACGCAACGCGGTCACCCATGCCATGTTAAATCACGCGTCACACTCTCATTTACTACTTGTACAGGAACCCTGGTTCGATCGGATTGGCACAGCGAGACATGACAACACCCGCGAGGGTATAGACGTGCTCGGTGGCGTTGCCTCCCCGGCCTGGGATATCCACTATCCCACCATCAAACCGGGACAAAGACCAAAAGTAATGGCCTACTCCCGCAAAACCATCAACCACAACTCAAACCAGCAACTACCTTTCTCAGTTGTCACCCGCCCAGATATATGTTCTCACCCCTGCATACAGGTCCTGGACATAATACACGTCGGAGAGGAGTGGCGGGTCATAAACGTCTACCATGATGTAAGGGACATGTCGGGCCTCGACGCCCTTCTGTCCCTAGACCTTGACCCCTTCACGCCGACCCTCATCATGGGAGACTTCAACACCCACTCCCGGTCCTGGTCGCCCAACGACATAGAACCCTCGTACTGGGCATGGAGACTAGAGGAATGGGCAGTAGGCAACCTCCTAACGCTCGCTAACGAATCAGGCACAATCACGCGCCAAGGGGCCGAACATGAAAGAGACAGCGTCCTTGACCTAGCGTGGTACAATGCTGCAGCTATCGATAGAGCCACCTTCTCAAACCTGCAAGTGGACTGGGAGGGATCTTTAGGCTCGGATCACGCGGCATTGCATGTCACGGCCCGGACAAGACATGACCTCCAACCACAGAGTGGCCCCAAACTCAACCCTGGCTACCTAGTCGAGGATGGCGCCAAACAAAAGTGGCAGGAGGCCTACAAAGCGTGTGCCCAGCGCAGTCACTTTCACTTCTCCCAACCTCCGACAAAGGAAGAAGTGGAACGTGCAGCCCTCTGCCTCAAGGACGACATCAATGACGCCACAGCCACCACATGCCGCAAGCGCAAGCCTTTCCACCCGAAAGCCGCCCCATGGTGGACGGAAGCGTGCACCCAAGCAGCCACACAACTGAGGATGGCCCGGGACAAGCAGACACGGAAGACAGCCTCACTGCGCCTCAAAGGAACAGTTCGAGCGGCCAAACGCATGTGGGCTAACGGCGTCATCGCACAGTCGAGCCTATGGGAAGTTGCAACCTGGCGTCACGGCAGGAGAACAACCAAAATACCGCCACTAAGAGGACTAGAAGGGCTCACCCATGAGCACAAAGAGATGACTAAGATCTTCTCTCAACGCTTCCTCGTAGAAACACCACCTGATGTCCCTCTCCGTCTAGCAGATGACCCACAACCACTCCAAACCCGACAACTCCCGGAAATACACGACTCCCTCATCCAAGATCTCCTGGCGAAGACGGCTAACACCTCCGCGCCAGGCGTCTCGGGTCATTCCTGGAAGGTAGTGAAGTGGGTCTGGGAGGCAACCCCTAAACGGCTCGCAGACCTCGTCAGAGCTAGCGTGCGGGCGGGACACCACCCCAGTGGATGGAAAGAGGCTATAGTGAGTGTTGTCCCCAAAGCCGGCCGTGCTGACTACACCATCCCCAAGAACTACCGCCCAATCTCGCTCCTCGAGTGCCTAGGGAAGCTCGTCGAGAAAGTCGTAGCACGACTCATGTACCAGGAAATCGTACAGAAAGACCTGGTGCCCACCAACCAGTTTGGGGGACGCATTGCCTCCTCCACAGTCGATGCGGCACTGTGCCTCACTCACGACGTCCAAAGCGCGCACGCAGCAGGGCTTCGGACAGGCATATGCCTGTTTGACATATCAGGCTTTTTTGATAATGTCAACCGCCCGAGACTCGTTCAGCTAATTAGTGACTTAGGTTTCGCCCCAGAAATTGTCAACTGGTCCAGGTCCTTCCTGGCGGACAGGCGAGTGCGCCTCAAATTCAACGGCACACTCTCTGACCCGCTGGCCTCGGATGTCGGCACTCCCCAAGGATCGCCAATCTCCCCAGTCCTCTCCGTTATCTACACCTCCCCGCTCCTTAACAAAGTCCACGAGTGGTCAAATGCCACCCTGGGTATGTATGTGGACGATGGAGTCCTCTTCGCGTGTGGCCACGATTGGTCTGACATTTCAGAGTCCCTATCCTCACAATACACCATATGTGCGAACTGGCTGACGCGTGCAGGCCTGGCAATTGAACCGGACAAAACCGAAGTCCTCTTCTTCAGGCGACAACGTGAGCAAGAAGCACCACCGGCAGCCCTCCACCTCCGGCCCACAGCAGAGGCAGCAGGCTACCGCGTCAAGGCATCCACAAATGTCCGGTACCTGGGCTTCTTCATCGACCACAAGCTCAACTGGACAAGACACGTCGACATCATGTGCAATAGAGCCCGCGCGTCACTCAAGGCCCTACAACTACTTGGCAACTCGACGCGCGGGATCGACTTTGCACAGTGGAGACTAGCCTACAGTGCTATCTGTCTACCAGTCCTAACATACGGGTGCCAGCTATGGTATAGAGGGAAACAGGTCTCCCTCGTCCGCAAACTCCAAACAGTCCAGAACGAGGCAGTACGGGTCATAAGTGGATCTTTTAAGACCGCCCCCCGCGAGCCCCTCCACCAGCTACTTTCCATACTACCCATCGACCTACGACTAGACATGCTGACTAAAACGTATGCCCTCAGGTTATACCGACTCCCACGTGCCAGCCAACCCCTCAAACGCCTCCAAACACCATGGTCTGAGGCAACGCCGAAAGACCTCCCCCTCCCAACCCCGCAACGAAGGTCAGCAAAGACAGCCCTGAGATGGCTCGCCTCGTGTGTCCCAGCACGAGGCCCGCGCATTGAGACCTTCCCACTCACCCCACAGGGTGGCCCCAATTGGGGCGGCCGACTCACGTGCAGCCTCACGGGACAGGAGGGTATCGCAGCACTGCCGCCGGGAGCTGTTGCCATCTACTGCCAAGGCATCCTCACATCCAGAGGGTCCCCCAGTGGCAGGCCGAGAGGCACGGTCGCAGCATCCCTTCACGTAGGGGGCATAATGTGGGGATCAACCTCGGCCAACCTAGGGGAATCAGTCACAAAGTTCGACAGTCAGCTAGCGGCCTTTCGACCCGCTCTGGCCTTGACAGAGGACTTCCTCAAAAGCCACCAGCACCACGGAACAATTTACATATTTAACAGCACCAAGGCGACGGTCCTCAAGTTTGCGGACACGAGGCCAGGCCCAGACCAGCCGACACAGCTGGACATTGCGTGGTATACCGATCACATACTTCGCACGCACGCTGACGTGTCCCTTAGAATCTCGTGGTTCAAACACAAAGACGCTCGCGAGGCACACCGGAACACAAAACAAATGGCTATTGAAGCAGTGAAGAAACGCACGAGCGCAAGCCAAGAACAAACCACAATCAACTACCAACGACAACAAGCGAAAGCGGAAGCCACACGCAAATGGGAGGAGCGGTGGCACACAAACCCCCGCACCTCCCTGGCCTACCGCACAGCTTGCACCAAGCCTCCAGATGGGAGGTTACACCCCATACTCCGCATCCACCAGAAGGGCTGGAAAGACAAGCCCTTCCGCTCTAAAACACAGGGACAGCTACATAAAGCTAAGGTCTCACGCTCCACCACATCCACACTATTCAGGTTTATTACAGGGCATGCTTTCACGGGCGAATACACAGCCCGCTTCCTTGGGAAGAAATTCCCTGTCCCACTACCAGAAGAACTAGTGGCATGCCCCTGCGGGGAGCTGCCTCAAACAGTTGAACACGTCCTCCTCGACTGCCCAATCCACGATGCGGCACGAAGCAAGCACCTCAACGCGCGCGGGAGAGTCAGGTCTCTCGACCAACTCTTCAACAAACCGCTGCTATGCGTTGGAACCCTACGGTTCCTTGAGGAAACCCAAGCCTGCGCGAAGCCCCGGAGATTAGACTGGGACCCAGGATGACTTCCCCTATAATATATAATGTAGAACTCGCTCGTTGCTCGGTTTATATCGGCACCGAAGTGTGCAATGTCTCCCACCCCATTCACCAAAACACCCCATATGTACACACCACCCCAGCGGGCAAGCGTCAAACCCCCAGTCACACATAGAACGCTGTTTGGCGTGACCGCCTCTTTGTCTGTAGTTACATGCGCGCGGAATAAAAATTCGGAAAAAAAAAAAAAAAAAAAAAAAAAAAAAAACATCATAGCCCAACTCCTCGCCCTTATGGGCAACAACAACACACCTACCGATGATCCGACTGCGGTGGTGACCGCATCATCATCATCTGCTGCTCCGGCGTCGGATCCAACTGGTACGCCTTAATCTGTGCCCACCATAAGGTGGTTTACCGAGATTGCCATCCCTTCTCACACTCCTTCAGGTGTTTAACTCTCTCGTCGCCTGATCCGTCATCGCACAAAATCCTCATTGCAATGACACACCTATCCTCAACTCCCTGGGGGGGTTAACAGTTGTTTCTGTCGTGCTGCATATGGGGGCTCCTTCGCATTCCCCTCTGTGCCTTTTGGTTTCGTTTCCAAATTCCAACCTATAACCCAATTAAACCCATCGAGACTTCCTTCTCCCACTTTTTTTACGTGCTGTCGTAGAAGTACTTATCTATTCCCTTTGGAACCGACAGAGTTGATACTCGTTATCTGTTTTGTATCCATGTCGTTTTGGAGATATAAAATATTGCTGCAGTCATATACAATGCACTCCTGAACCTTTGCCGCATTTGGTGGTGGGAGTCGTGGGACCGAACTTGGCTGTGGGCGTATTCTCAGAAGATTTTATAAGATGCAATACATGTCGCGCCCAAATCAGAACGACGCTAAAGAAGCCGATCAGCAGCCTGTGGAGGAAAGAGCGAGTTATTTCATTCTGTACCTTCGTCCCACATTTGCATTGTTGTAACTTGTACGGCTCATCCGTCCCATCGGGCCGTCCCGAGACCGAGTCACGAGGGTTGCCATTCCAGGCATGTAACTTGACCGAATATATTACGTTTCTACGTTTCTATGCCATTTACAGCACAAAGGCGCCACTGGCACTGCCATTGCAAGCCACCGTCAAGCTCAGAGCATACGTGACATCTCCTATTGCCTGCCTCGGTCACTGGCAGGCCCGTCAGACCCCAAGATGGCCACCCATCTGAGCCGCATCCCTGATCACAATACGCCAGAAGTTCCTGATGCGTCAATGGGGTCCAGCCATCGTCCTCACGAGATTCCACAGCTGCACCATTCTGAAGCAGTAAACGGACGACATCCCAAGTGTCCATTTGCAACGCTAGCATCAATGGGGGGTGGCCCGGGCCTTGTAGCTCCTTGATTTCTGTTCTCATCACGGTTCGCGGCGTTTGTCTTCTCTGTCCGCAGTGCCTTGCGTCAACTATCACGGGGCACACAGTCCGTCATCATTATGATGGACCTTACAGACGTCCGTACGGCATCATATAAAATCTTCTGAGAATCCACCCACTGCCAAGTTCGGTCCCACCACCAAAAGGCCGCCTGAGGGTTCGGTAGCTAGGCTGATTGTAGCTCTGCGACGCGTAGGTATATAAGTACGCGATGATGTCGATTGCCACTGCAGTCAGGCCAGTCAACGTCGAACGGACACCTGAGCACAGTCCATCCAAACTCTTTCCTACTAGCTTCAAGTTCTCACACAAACCTTCCACAAGATGCGCTGCACTGCTTTGACTGCCCTATTCTTTGCTCTCTTTGCTCTCTTTTCCAGTGGGTTTCACTTCCAAACTACATGTCGACGACTTTTCTGACTTTGTTTTGTAGCCATGGCGTATGCTGCGCCGGTTGCTCCTAAAGGAGCTATACTTAACCGTCAAGCATGCTCGATGGATTGCAGGGATGCGGTGAGTGTGGGCGGGGTGTCTCTACAAGAGAGTAGTTGCCTGACTGAATTTTGTAGACCGCCCCGCCGGCGGGTTCAGGTTCAACTGATTCTTCTACGGTGATAGGCAACATCATAGCCCAACTCCTCGCCCTTATGGGCAACAACAACACACCTACCGATGATCCGACTGCGGTGGTGACCACATCGTCATCATCTGCTGCTCCGGCGTCGGATCCAACTGGTACGCCTTAATCTGTGCCCACCATAAGGTGGTTTACCGAGATTGCCATCCCTTCTCACACTCCTTCAGGTGTTTAACGTTTAACTCTCTTGTCGCCTGATCCGTCATCGCACAAAATCCTCATTGCAATGACACACCTATCCTCAACTCCCTGGGGGGGTTAACAGTCGTTTCTGTCGTGCTACATATGGGGACTCTTCTTCGCATTCCTGTCTGTGCCGTTTTTGGTTTCCTTTCCAACCTATAACCCAATTAAACCCATCGAGACTTCCTTCTCCCACTATTTTATAAGTGCTGTCGTAGAAGTACCTATCTATTCCCTTTGGAACCGACAGAGTTAACCCTCGTTATCTGTTTTGTATCCATATCGTTTTGGAGATATAAAATATTGCTGCAGTCATATACAATGCACTCCTGAACCCAGAGGCAAATAAGGGACATCTTTCCTCCACGGCACACAAGTTCTGTTTTCAGTAGGTTCGCACACCGTTGGGACGACGCTCATGACCGGTGTCTATTATCTGCTACGCAATCCAGAGGCAAAGCAGAGGCTAGTAGACGAGGTGCACACCGCGTGGCCTGTCCTTGACCAAGCTCCGAGCTACGAAGAACTAGAGAAACTTCAAACTTCCTTTCTTGACAAGTGTTTTAATATGTCAGTCAAGTTTATTCTAAGGATGGAATAGACTGCTGTCATTAAGGAGCCTCGCTGTGCCGGCACCCGTAGGTCTTGCACGCATAGTGCCGCCATCCGGTGTCATAGTATCTGCCAAGATATCCGGAGGGGCCCGTGTCTCATTCCTGTGGTTCATGCCTGATTCCGTAGGAAGACAGTCTTGATTCAGAGCTATCGTTTCGTGTCATTTTCAGAAGAGATTTTTGCTCGGGCGCACGAGTTTCTTCCCGACCGGTGGCTTCAGCCAGAATCCAAAACTTTAAGTAATCGGCTTGTTGTCTTTCAAAAGGGCCGCGTCGTTGCTTGGGCATGAAGTAAGCTCCGGGTATAAAATCTTTCCTGGTGAATGATAACATCAATACATCACGCAGCCTTGCATATTGCGAACTCTACCTGACCTTTGCGTACCTGTTTCGACGTTTCGACGTTCGTGAAGATCCGATCAAGTGAGAGCCACATACACATATGCATATTAGATGACTGACCAATAAGACTGGACGCTTGTGATAGGCCTGCTGACCTGAAATGGTGTAGCACGGCTGAGTGTCACGCGAGTAAGGCCGGGAAAGGACAGAAGATCTAGAAAGAGGAAAGAGGGTCAGCATTCAACAAAAGGGTAGGACGTGTGTAGTCGGCTCGTTTGCTCGGGCTAACGTCCAGCGCCCTCAGGCCGGAGAGGCTGAAAAGTGGAAGAAAATGAGGGATGATACGGCGGCAAGCAGAGTGAAAAGGCAAGAGTGAGCTCAAAAGGGGGACTCCATTGAGAGAGTCTGGTAGCGCGATTATATACATAATCTGTTGCTACCTAGGGTCCGTGAAGAAAGCCTGAGGGAGTGACGTGCCCCGCGTTCACTTGCTGCCTTGCATGACACATGATGCATGACGCGTGACCGTGACGTGTGACACCCCTGACTACTGTACTGTGCCACTAAACTGTAGTAGTACAGTACAGTACTACCTGCCCCTCTTTGAAGGCCAGCATCTTCTTGCTTATTGTGATCCACGGTCGCACTGACTGTAATCTCATTGACGGAGTCATGGTCAGAAATGATAGAAACCCCTCGGAGTCACGGAGTGCCCTAGATTAACTGAACTCCACTGTGTTTCTCATTCTCTCGCCGAGTCGGAATCAGGCTCAATCAGCATAAGCGAGGATGTATGCGCTTTAAAAGTTTCCGTGGGCACTAACTGAAATATTTTTTCTATGTTTCGAGTCAATTGCTTCAATCCGTAATCTACGTCGTTCGGATGATGGAGGTAACATCTATCAGGACTCGGGAGTCCTGGCTAGGGAAAGCCTAATGTAACAAGCCGCGCAACGCGTGGTTAATTTGACTTGGGGAGCACACGAGTGGTAAACAAACGAAAGGTGTCACTATGGAGAATATAATGCCTCGATATAACGGGTACTACGACTACAATTGGGAAGACAGACGAAAGAAAAAAAAAGGTCACGAAAGGGTGCCGTATCCAGATCCCTCAGATCGCATCGAAGCCGGAGTATGCGCGGAATGTAGACTTGGTCATGCCAGGTAGATGGGACGGAACGGTTGCAGAAGGGACTGTTGGCATGGTCGCTGCTGGCAGGACTGGCTTCGCCGCACTCTTGAGCTCATGAAGCCTTCCACAGAGGATGATATCACGGTGTTTAAAGGCAAGTATTTTTCCTTGAAATCAGGTTTTATGTCATCGTTGAAGGAAACAGACTGCATAGTCAGAGATTGGTCGGAAAATGAAAGGCTTGATCTGCACTTATTTCCACTCGTTGTGACCACAGAGACAGTTGCACCGCCGTTGCTCTTCACAGAAGGGAACTGAAGAAGTACTGAAGAAGAATAAAAAGAAATGATTTGAGACCCAATGAATCGGGACCGAACACACACAGTGAACAAAATACGTACGCATTCGGTGATTTGAGGGGGTGAACGTCGAGAGCCGATACGACTGAAATCGACGATAATTTTGACGCACCTCATTCGCAAAGCCGAAGAATGCGAAAAAGAGGAATGCGCACATGACAAGCGACAAGCGGTACATCTCGACTCGGAGGGTTAAAACACTGTTGGGGTTATTCTTCCGAATGGATGCTGGGACCTGGTACACCAGGGAGTAGTGTTCGTGCGTGTACTAGGGCCAGCCTCTCCAAGGTGTAACACCAAGCTTTGAATTGTCCACGATATAGAAAGTTCCCAACGGAATGGTCCCGAGTATCTCCATGGCGGAAATGGCCATCAGGCGAATGTACTATCGGCCACGACTGAGACCGCCGGGGATAGACGACATTAGCTGCCTGACGGAAAAGCCAGGACACTTACCACAATAGTAAAAAAGAGATTCAGTACCTATCGCCACCGGCCACGCGGAGAAGAAGACAAAGGTTAGCTGTGTAAGTATCATAGACATGTCAGGTCCAAAATCCTCAAATATGTTGCAACGATTCGCCGAAACAACATACTCTGGATTGCATCCTTGCCACGACGCCGACCCATACCTAAGTGTAGCACGGTACCCTTCTATGCTTCATCCTATATTCATTCCCGCTCAAAAAATACATGGGAAAGGCATTGGTGCCATTGGTGGTGGAGTTGTGGGACCAAACTTGGCTGTGGGTGCCACTGGGTGGATTTTCAGAAGATTTTAGAAGATGCAATACACGTCGCGCCCAAATCAGAACGACGCTAAAGAAGCCGATCAGCAGCCTGTGGAGAAAAGAGCGAGTTATTTCATTCTGTACCTTCGTCCCAGTACTAGTCTTTTCCGTCCCATCGGGCCGTCCCGAGCCAGGGGAAAAGAGGGGTAACCGAGTCACGAGGGTTGCCATTCCAGGCATGTAGCTTAGGCCATTTATAGCACAAAGGCGCCACTGGCACTGCCATTGCAAACCACCGCCAAGCTCAGAGCATACTGTACATGACACCTCCTATTGCCTTCCTCGGTCACTGGGAGGCTCGTCAGACCCCAAGATAGCCACCCATCTGAGCCGCGTCCCTGATCACAACACGCCACTGATCACAATACGCCAGAAGTTCCTGATGCGTCAATGGGGTCCAGTTATCATCCTCACGAGATTCCACAGCTGCACCATTCTGAAGCAGTAAACGGACGACGTCCCAAGTGTCCATTTGCGACGCTAGCATCAATGGGGGGTGGCCCGGGCCTTGTAGCTCGTTGATTTCTGTTCTCATCACGGTTCGCGGCGTTTGTCTTCTCTGTCCGCAGTGCCTTGCGTCAACTATCACGGGGCACACAGTCCGTCATCATTATGATGGGCCTTACAGACGTCCGTACGGCATCATATAAAATCTTCTGAGAATCCACTCACTGCCAAGTTCGGTCCCACCACCAAAAGGCCGCCTGAGGGTTCGGTAGCTAGGCTGATTGTAGCTCTGCGACGCGTAGGTATATAAGTACGCGATGATGTCGATTGCCACTGCAGTCAGGCCAGTCAACTTCAAGTTCTCACACAAAACTTCCACAAAATGCGCTGCACTGCTTTGACTGTCCTATTCTTTGCTCTCTTTGCTCTCTTTTCAAGTGGGTTTCACTTCCAAACTACATGTCGACGACTTTTCTGACTTTGTTTTGTAGCCATGGCGTATGCTGCGCCGGTTGCTCCTCAAGGAGCTATACTTCACCGTCAACAATGCGGGATGTACTCTTGCAAGGATGTGGTGAGCGTGGGCGGGCGTTTTTACAAGAGAGTGGTTGCCTGACTGAATTTTGCAGACCGGCCCGCCGGCGGGTTCAGGTTCAACTGATTCTTCTACGGTGATAGGCAACATCATAGCCCAACTCCTCGCCCTTATGGGCAACAACAATACACCTACCGATGATCCGACTACGGTGGTGACCGCATCGTCATCATCCCCTGCTCCGGCGTCGGATCCAACTGGTACGCCTCAATCTGTGCCCACCATAAGGTGGTTTACCGAGACTGCCATCCCTTCTCACACTCCTCTAGGCGTTTAATTCGCTCGTCGCCTGATCCCTCATTGCAATGACACACCTATCCTCAACTCCCTGGGGGGGTTAACAGTCGTTTCTGTCGTGCTGCATATGGGGACTTCTTCGCATTCCTCTCTGTGCCTCTTTTGGTTTCGTTTCCAACCTTTAACCCAATTAAACCCATCGAGACTTCCTTCTCCCACTTTTTTGTACGTGCTGTCGTAGAAGTACTTATCTATTCCATTTGGAACCGACAGAGTGGATCCTCGTTATCTGTTTTGTATCCATATCGTTTTGGAGATATGAAATATTGCTGCAGTCAATATACAGCGTACTCCTGAACCCAGAGGCGAATAAGGGACATATTTCCCTCACGGCACACAAGTTCTATTTTCAGTAGGTTCGCACACCGTTGGGACGACGCTCATGACCGGTGTCTATTATCTGCTACGCGATCCAGAGGCAAAGCAGAGGCTAGTAGACGAGGTGACACCGCGTGGCCTGTCCTCGACCAAGCTACGAGCTACGAAGAACCAGAGAAACAAATTTCCTTTCATGGCAAGTGTGTTCATATGTCAGTCAAGTTTGCTCTGAGGATGGAATAGACTGCTGTCATTACGGTAAGGAGCATCGCTGTGCCGGCACCCGTAGGTCTTGCACGCATAGTGCCGCCATCCGGTGTCTGCCAAGATACCCGGAGGGGTCCGTGTCTCATACCTGTGGTTCATGCCTGATGCCGTAGGAAGACAGTCGTGAGTCAGAGCTATCGTTTCGTGTCATTCTCAGAAGAGACTTTTGCTCGGGCGCACGAGTTTCTTCCCGACCGGTGGCTTCAGCCAGAATCCAAAACTTTAAGTAATTGGCTTGTTGTCTTCTCAAAAGGGCGGCGCAGTTACTTGGGCATAAAGTAAGCTCCGAGCCTTCCTGGTGAATGATAACATCACATATTAGATGACTGACCAATAGGACGGGACACTTGTGATAGGCCTGCTGACCTGACATGGTGTAGCGCGGGCCTGCTGCGCGGCTGAGTGTCACGCGAGTGAGTCTGGGAAAGGACAGAGATAACAAGATATAGAAAGAGGAAAGAGGATCAGCATTCGACAAAAGGGTAGGACGTGTGTAGTCAGCTCGTTTGCTCGGGCTAACGTCCAGCGCCGTCAGGCCGAAGAGGCTGAAAAGTAGAAGAAAATGAGGGATGACATGGTGGCACGCAGAGTAAAAAGGCAAGAGTGAGCTCAAAAGGGGGACTCCATTGAGAGAGTCTGGTAGCGCGATTATATACATGATCTGTTGCTACCTAGGATCCGCCGCCGTGAAGAAAGCCTGAGTGACGTGCCCCCGCGGTCACTTGCATGACACATGATGCATGACGCGTGACGTGTGACACCCTGATAAAGAAGATGCCGAATAAGGGAGTGTTTTGGAGAGGCGCCGGAGAACGTGGTCTGTGCGAGCGCAGCCACGCTATCCACCTTACAATAGTCACGATAGTCAGAGCACTACAGTACCTGCCCCTCTTTGAACGCCAGCATCTTCTTGCTTCAAGATGCGCTATCTTTATTATCTCGGCTATTAAACGGCTATTTGGGGTTTATCTCTGGCTAGCGCGGGAGGTTTTTCCTGATGGCCTCAGCAGCCTGTGGAGAGCAAGTTATTTCATTCTGTACCTTCGTCCCACATTTGCAGTGTCAAAGCGGAAAGTTGAAATTGAAGTGCTGTAGCTTGTACGGCTCATCCGTCCCATCCGTCCCGTGCCAGGGGAAGAGGGGCAACGAGGGTTGCCATTCCAGGCATGTAGCTTATGCCATTTACAGCACAAAGGCACCACTGGCACTGCCATCATTGCAAGCCACCGTCAAGCTCAGAGCATACTGTACATGACACCTCCTCTATTGCCTGCCTCGGTCACTGGCAGGCCCGTCAGACCCCAAGATAGCCACCCATCCTGGCCGCGTCCCTCAGGCTGCTCACAACACGCCAGAAGTTCCTGCCAGTATGCGTCAATGGGGTCCAGCCATCATCCTCACGAGATTCCACAGCTGCACCATTCTGAAGCAGTAAACGGACGACGTCCCAAGTGTCCATTTGCAACGCTAGCATCAATGTGGGGTGGCCCGCGTGTCAGACACCGGCCTTGTACTAGCTCCTTGATTTCTGTTCTCATCACGGTTTGCCTTCTCTGTCCGCAGTGCCTTGCGTTAACTATCACGGGGCACACAGTGGGTCATCATCATGATGGGCCTCACAGACGTCCGTACGGCATCATATAAAATCTTCTGAGAATCCACCCACTGCCAAGTTCGGTCCCACCACTGCACCAAAAGGGTTCGGTAGGGCTGATTGTAGCTCTGCGACGCGTAGGTATATAAGTACGCGATGTCGATTGCCACTGCAGTCAGGCCAGTCAACGTCGAACAGACACCTGAGCACAGTCCTTCCAAACTCTTTTCTACTAATTTCTCACACAAGCCTTCCACAAGATGCGCTACACTGCTTTGACTGCCCTATTCTTTGCACTCTTTTCACTCTTTTCCAGTGGGTTTCACTTCCAAACTACATGCCAACGACTTTTTCTGACTCTGTTTGAAGCCATGGCGTATGCTGCGCCTGTTGCTCCTCGAGGAGCGATACTTAACCGTCAAGGATGCATGGCGATCTCGTGCAGGGATGCGGTGAGTGTGGGCGGGTGTCTCTACAAGAGAGTGGTTGCCTGACTGAATTTTGTAGACCAGCCCACCCGCCCCACCGGCGGCTTCAGGTTCAACTGATCGTATTACGGTGATGAGCGACATCATAGCCCAACTCCTCGCCCTTATGGGCACCAAGAACAATACACCTAGCAATGCGTCTACGACTACGGTGGTGACCGCATCCTCGTCATCTGCTGCTCCGGCGTCGGATCCAACTGGTACGCCTCAATCTGTGCCCACCATAAGTGGTTTACCGAGATTGCCATCCCTTCTCACACTCCTTCAGGTGTTTAATTCGCTCGTCGCCTGATCCTTCATCGCACAAAATCCTCATTGCAATGACACACCTATTCTCAATTCCCTGGGGGGAGTTAACAGTCGTTTTTGTCGTGCTACTCGGTACATATGGGGACTCTCCTTCGCATTCCTGTCTGTGCCTTTTTTGGTTTCGTTTCCAACCTAACTTGTAACCCAATTAAACTCATCGAGACTTCTCCTTCTCCCACTTTTTTGTAAGTGCTGTCGTAGAAGTACCTATTTATTCCCTTTGGAACCGACAGAGTTGACCCTCGTTATCTGTTTCGTATCCATATCGTTTTGGAGATCTAAAATATTGCTGCAGTCATATGCAATGCACTCCTGAACCCAGAGGCAAATAAGGACGGCACACAAGTTCTGTTTTCAGTAGGTTCGCACACCGTTGGGACGACGCTCATGACCGGTGTCTATTATCTACTACGCAAAGCAGAGGCAAAGCAGAGGCTAGTAGACGAGGTGCACACTGCGTGGCCTGTCCTTGACCAAGCTCCGAGCTACGAAGAAATAGAGAAACTTCAAACTTCCTTTCTTGGCAAGTGTTTTAATATGTCAGTCAAGTTTACTCTAAGGATGGAATAGACTGCTGTCATTAAGGAGCATCGCTGTGCCGGCACCCGTAGGTCTTGCACGCATAGTGCCGCCATCCGGTGTCATAGTATCTGCCAAGATACCCGGAGGGGTCCGTGTCTCATACCTGTGGTTCATGCCTGATGCCGTAGGAAGACAGTCGTGAATCAGAGCTATCGTTTCGTGTCAGTTTCAGAAGAGACTTTTGCTCGGGCGCACGAGTTTCTTCCCGACCGATGGCTTCAGCCAAATCCAAAACTTTGAGTATTTGGCTTGTTGTCTTCTCAAAAGGGCCGTTACGCGTAGTTGCTTGGGCATGAAGTAAGCTCCGAGTATGAAATCTTCCCTGGTGAATGATAACATCAATACATCACGCAGCCTTGCATATTGCGAACTCTACCTGACCTTTGCGTACCTGTTTCGACGTTTCGACGTTCGTGAAGATCCGATCAAGTGAGAGCCACATACACATATGCATATTAGATGACTGATCAATAGGACTGGACGCTTGTGATAGGCCTGCTGACCTGAAATGGTGTAGCACGGCTGAGTGTCACGCGAGTAAGTCCGGGAAAGGACAGAAGATCTAGAAAGAGGAAAGAGGGTCAGCATTCGACATAAGGGTAGGACGTGTGTCGGCTCGTTTGCTCGGGCTAACGTCTAGCGCCCTCAGGCCGAAGAGGCTGAAAAGTAAAAGAAAATGAGGGATGGCATGGCGACACGCAGAGTGAAAAGGCAAGAGTGAGCTCAGAAGGGGAACTCCATTGAGAGAACCTGGTGGCCGCGATTATATACATGATCTGTTGCTACCTGGTCCGGGGAGGAGAAGGAGTGTCGTGTCACGCGGTCACTTGCATGACACATGACGCGTGACGTGTGAGTCGGTGTGACACCCTGCGGAATGGTAAAAAAGGAGAGCAAACGGCGCCGGCCCGGAAGTGGTCTGTGCGAGCGCAGCCACGCTATCCACCTTACAATGGTTAGAGCACTACCTGCCCCTCTTTGAAGGGCAGCATCTTCTTGCTTATTGTGAACCACGGTCGGACTGACTGTAATCTCATTGTAAGAAATGATAGAAATCCTCGGAGTGCCCTAGATTAACTCCACTTTTTTTTTTCATTCTCTCCTCACAGAGTCACAGTGCTCGTCGACAGTCAAATCCCAACGCAATACTATAGGGATATGCCTTATATGAGAGTCGACTGTACCGCATTGGGTCTGACTGGTGGGCCTGACCGAGGCAGGGCGACAGGTGTCATGTACGCTCCGAGCTTGACAGTGGCTTGACTGCAATGGCATTGGCTCATCATAAATGCCGCCTCAACGCCTTTGTGCTGTAAATGGCATCATGATCCTGTAAGCTACATGATCCTGGCAACTCGTTGCCCCTCTTTTCCCCTGGCTCGCGACGGATAAGCCGTACAACACCTTTCAACTTTCCGTTTTGGCATATCGGCAAAGTCCTAAGTTACGCGAAAAATGTCAATCTTCCAAATGGGGACGAAGGTATAGAATTAGAATTAACTCGCTTTCCTCCCACTCCTGATCGGCTTCTTTCGCCGTTCAGTTCTAGGCACGACGTTCTCAATTGCTTTGCTCCCTAAGCTTGACTAGATCAAGGCTCAAGCTTGTTTGTTGGTTACGAGCCTCCTGTGGATGGACCACCGCGCGGCGTTCTCTTTGCTCCCTGAGCTTGACTAGATCAAGGCTCAAGCTTGTTTGTTGGCTACGATCCCCTTGCGGATGGCCACCAAAGGGTTCGCTAGGGCCGAGTGTGGCTCTGCGACGCGTAGGTATATAAGTACGCGATGTCAATTGCCACTGCAGTCAGGATCACTCAGCGTCGAACAGACACCTAAGCACAGTCCTTCCACTCTTTTCTCTGTGACCCTACTACCTTCACACACAAACCTTCCACAAGATGCGCTTGCACTGCTTTGACCGTCCTTTTCTTTGCGCTCTTCGCACTCTTTTCCAGTGAGTTTCACTTCCAAACTACATGCCGACGACTTTTTTCTGACTTTGTTTGAAGCCATGGCGTATGCTGCGCCGGTTGCTCCTCAAGGAGCGATAGCTAAGCGTCAAACCTGCAGCATGTCGGAGTGCAGGGATGCGGTGAGTGTGGCCGGGGTGTCTCTACAAGAGAGTGGTTGCCTGATTGAATTTTGTAGACCGGCACGCCGGCAGCGGGATCAGGTTCAACTGATTCTTCTACGACGATAAGCAACATCATAACCCAACTCCTCGCCCTTATGGGCAACAACAATACACCTTCAGGTGCTTAATTCGCTCGTCGCCTGGTCCCTCATCACACAAAATCCTCTGTTCAATGACACACCTATCCCTGGGGCATTAACACTTGTTTCTGTCGTGCTGTATATGGGGACTCTCCTTCGCATTCCTGTCCGTGCTTTTTTTGGTTGGTTTCCAACCTATAACCCATCTAGACTCCCTTCTCCCACTTTTTTTATAAGTGCTGTCGTAGAAGTGCTTATCTATTTCCTTTGGAACCTCTTGTGGAACCTAGAAAGTTGATCCTCGTTATCTGTCTTGTATCCATGTCGTTTTGGAGATATAAAATATTGCAATTTTCGCCTGGATGCTCACAACTTCCTTGGATGCATTTGACTGCGGTGAATAGCCGCGGTAGTGAGTCCATACCGTTCCGCGAAAATTCGTTTGTCGTGGGAGCAAACCAGGGCAATCCTCAGTAGAGTAGATTTCGATGCGTACGGACCCTTGCCATCTTAGATCGTAGGCACAGTATCCTTAGCCTAGGGTCCGTTATATGCACGAGCGATGCTGTGTGGCAAATCCCGTTCCCGGCGCAACGGACCGACTCAATCCCGTGAAATGGCACATGCATGCGCGAACGTGTGGTCACTCCGATTTAAAATGTGAGTTTCCCGTCGATATGCATTTATTACTTAGTGGGGTGGGGAGTAGAGTTACAGTAACACCGAGTCGGGGAAAACCGTCGAATGTCGGTCTCCATTCCCGACATGCGCGCATGCCGACTCCGAGTCAATGACTCGGACTCAGATTACCCCAGTCTCCAGCCTTGCTAGGGTGTTGGTGGATGTTGATGTGGGTCATGGGCAGACGCAGGAGCTTTGAGGACTCGATTTTGGCCCAGTCAGCTGCATCGATCTACTGTATCATCCGTCAAATTTCGTCTGTACTTCACGTGACACAGGACCATGTCACGTGTAGTCTTCCATCGGACTTCCGAGTGGGACGGACTTCGGAAGGATTCATCGTCACCCCTTCTCGCCCGTGACTGAATTGAAACCCTGGTCAAAGTGGGCAACTTACTAGTACATCATCGATGCCAAACTTGGAGGTCTTCCAAACCTGTGTTCCGGCTCATGCTTCTCCTGGTGGACTATAACCGTTACTGGGAGCACGCATAGAGGTCATGATGAGTTCTTCCCACCCAGCTGCCACTTCCGAGTCATCCACGCGACAGCAGCATCAAGAGCAACGCGATTACGAGTAGGGGCAGTAGCGAGATTATGACCTGCGCCCTCCGACACAGAGGCAAGACCACAGCATTGCACTGGCTAGAAAGATTCCTGCCACGCATATGTCGCTTTGATCCTGTTGCATCGTTGTCGTCTTGGTTGTCGTACACTTGGAGTTTCATGAGGAAGCATTACATCGCGGAGAGCGTCTCATTCAGACGCGGGGCGGTGGTCTGTTCTGAGAAAATGGCGGTGTTGTGGACCCATGACATTAGGGCAGAGTTCCTCGTCCAGCTGGGTTTGTTCGGCCTTTACAGGGTGTATGGAGAGCGAGTAGGTTGGTAAGTGAGGTGGAGGTGGATAGAAACGAAGGAGTATGATGACATGACGTACTCGGGAGGGTTGTTCATTAGCTGCTGCGTGTTGCTTTGAGACATGGTCGGGATCGCCCATGGCGAGGAGGGTGTCAACCGCGCGGTCCTGGTCGCCACCCACCGAGTCGACCACTGAATGCCCGGACGGGAATAGTTACCCCGCCACGCCGACGACCAGCTCACCTTCTCCATCCGTGTCTGCGTCACCCTCGCCATCGGCGTCGATATCAACCTCGCCTTCCGCATCGGCTGAATGCAGCAAGTACATTGGGTTGCGTACTTCCACGAGTGCCTCGGCACGCTCTTCGGCGGTACATGCGCGACACGAACCAAAGCCCACTTGTCGTGGAAGCGCTCGATCGGCTAAAGCATGCATCATGAGCAAAATCCAGTCCTTGGGGCAATAAGAGGAAAGTTGGCGGCAAGACACCTCGGTCTGCTTTTTCTTGAGCAGCATCTTGTACTCGATCATATTGTAGTATCATGATGCGGATCATCCTGTAGTATGCGCCTGTGTGTCTAGTTTCATCATCGTTAGACCATTGGTGGTGGTGGATGAAGTTAAGTTGCCGTCGTCAAAGACGAGGAGGAACTCATCCGGCACTTCTTGTTCGACCTTGACCACTTTATAATCGCGCACAAAGTGGAATTCGGTCTCCTGTTGGTGGGGTACGAGTGTGTATGAGGAGAAGGGATGTGAGGAGACATGAACCAACCTCTTCCTCCTCTTGCAAAGAGTCGATACCGCAAGGGTCTGCTCATGACTATTTCAATTGTTCCGCTGCATCGTCCTCTTTCGTGAGATAATACATGAAGAAGTGGTCGCCGTCCGACTCCATGGGACGCATGATTGCGCAGTCTAGTCGGGGGTCGTCCAACTACAGCACCAATAATAACGGGGAAAAAGCAACTCTCCGTAAGTCATTTCGCGTTGGGCTAACCGCAAAACGCAAAACGCGCCTCGGGCCCACGCTCGCCTGGCCGTTCGCTGAACCAGAATAGGTCGTATACGTTCGCACATTCGCCTGCGTCTGGGAATACCTTATACGTTGCAACAGGGCGCAGACGTGGTTTGGTCAGATGCCACAGGGAACTGAGCTTCTCTGCGCTGAGAGCTGCAGCAAAAGAATTCTCAGTGGACGCGAGTTGTGCCTCGCCACGATATGTCCACTGCCTCGTTCCGGAAGTTCGTTCCGCAAGAATGTGTAAGGGAAAAAAATCACAATCGTGAGAAGAAATGACAAACATGTCGGCTGCTGCAGGGCGGGGCAAAGGGGCAGAGCTGTCGGGTGATATGTACTCTGTCTTGCGTAAAACGTTTGCTGATACGGGCAGCGTACTAGTACCGGGCCGTGATGACCGTGACCGTGGTGTCATCCATCCATAGTCGGGCGCGCTACTTCCAGGATTAAGCAGTAATGCTTGATCTTTTAGGTCAAGCGCTGGTGGGTTTCGCGGGTCCGGATCCAGAACTGCAAAGAGGCGAAAACAAAACAAAACATGGGAACCGACGCATCAGAGAATGCACGTTTTTTCTATGTATGGGGAGGGAGAGTTTTTTCACTGCGACGGCCGTCTGCAACGTGTTCGCAGCAAGCTCATGGGCAAACGCTAGCGCGGCCGGGAATACTGCCTTCATCCTCGTGATTCGGGAACGTAGCATGGTACAATCCTTGCACGAGTGGCGAGTGAGCGAGTATGTGCCGCCACTGAGCAGTAGCCATTCCGGTTCCGTCCACATCCGCGTCCGTATCAGTGTCAACACGTATCAGTCCCAGCGCCTCCCTCTCCCTCATCACCATCACCCCCGCAACAGGATCAGCACTCTGGATATGACTTCTGCGAGACGGCACAGCGGCAAACACGTCATCCGCACTTTCATTTTCCCCAGCGCCTGTCACCACTGACGTTGACACCATGGTGGTCGTGGTGGTTGTGGTGATGGTGATGATGGTGCGTGGTGGCGTCGCGTGCGGCGTACCTCATGTAAATGAGCACTCCGCGCCCAGCGCCTCGCACTCGCAGATCGCGGTACAGCAGCAGTACCGCCGCCGACAAACGACCCACCATATGAGCTCGAGCATTGCACAGGAACAGGTTTCGGCAACAGGCCATAGAGATGGCAAAGCATCACCACCACCAGCATTAGGTCGTATCCGGACTTGGGCATGAGTACTACGTGAGTGCGGTACGCGATACGGCTGGTGGTTGTGGTGTTGACTTGGGGTAAGGTAAAGTGGTGGTAGGTGTTTCGGTCTGAATGTCGGGGTTGCCAGTGGAGTAGAAGTTGTGGGTAGGGACGTGGCCATCATGGCCATGGCCATTTTGGTGAAGTGGCCACCTGGGCCAGTAGTATTTATTCGTCGTCGAGGACGACGGTGGCGGAGAGAGATAAGCGCTGGATGGTGCTGGCCAGCGCGACGCACGTGAAACGGGTGTCGAGGTCGTGGACGTGGACGTGTGTGACTTCGAGTCTTGCGAAGCTGAGCCGCCGTACAGCGAAAGCAAGTACCGATCCCGCTGCGAAGACAAGATGTTCGCAGCCGACTTGGCAGCGCTGTGCGCAGTGTGCACCAGCGCGGAGCAGTCTAGCGACTCGGACGCTTAGTTGAACCGGTCTGTTAGAGGAACGCAGAAGTGAGGCAAGGCCGGTCCTGGCCGGACAGGCGGTGGTGGTATTGGTATTGGCGTCGTGCTGCCTCCTACACTCCCCTCCAATGGTGTAGCGTCCATGGCATCCAGTGCATGTCCAGGCGCGGAGTCAAAAGAGATAGAGGTGTGGGCTGCGGCGGCAGCTGCTGCAGGGCCTCTGCACCGTCCGTGCACGAATACGTTAGCCAAGGAGGGAGGTTGAGTCACGGAGTCACGGGTCATGACTCACAGTCTGAGACGATCTACACGTCCTGTGCTGACCTTACACTCAAAGTCACTCGAGCGGTTAGCCACGGTCTGCCAGTGGCTCCGCTCCGCTCGTCCCAATATTAATTTGGATGAGCTGGTGCTGAGCGGAGCGGAGCCAAGCCGGACCGAGTCGCGGGCCGCGGCAGCACCACTTGAACACGCTAACTTAACTTACACGCTATCTTCCTTATTCCGGTTATCAAACGGCTATTCAGGGTTGTACGTTTATCTCTCGCTAGCGCGAGACGTTTTTTCTGATGTAGAACTAAAAAAAAATCGTATTACAAAATAAGGCGCTTTCCAAAAAAAAAGATCGACCAACCGGGATCCGTGTTCCCCGCATAACCCGAGTCTCATATGTACATCAGAGAAGTTCTTCTCATCCCTATGCTCAACTTGAACTTGAATACTTATATTTGGGTTTGGTCAACCTCGCCGCTATTGATGCTATCATTTACACAGAATGACAGCTTCTATGATAACAGTTTCAGGTAACTGGCCAATTGGAATCCCTGCAGCCGCACAGCTTGACCACTGGCGCGATGTATGTCTGCATAAAGTCAGCGGCGCGCCGCACGTTACCGAGTTACAGGTTGAGTAGTGAGTACCCCAAATCACGAGAAGGAAGTAACAGAACTCTCAGCGTGGTGCCCGCTGCCCTAGAAAACCCGATCTGGAGTGCAGTCTCCCACTGGCAGTGGCAGAGATCAGATCGAAAGGTACACAGGACGTCCTTGACTCAGTTTTGTATGAGAGATCCTCTGGCCTCATTCTGCCTTAGTAGTCTCTTCGCTCCGCCCGACATCGATGCATGGAACTGCCGTCCTCGCCGTCTCCTCCTTCCTCAGGCTCGCGCGCTTCCCAACCCTACCTTTTGTTTACCTCTATCTCTCAGGACATTCCTCGCAGACTGAGCTCCTAACTTACAAAGAAGGTGCATAACGTGACCTTCTAAAATATTTTGTAATTGATCGGAAGAACTACGGTATCAGATGACGTTCAGTTACCATCAACGGAATACCGTACAGTACAAGGCCGGCCTACAGGCGTCTCAGACGGTCTCTCAAAGGTCGCAATTCGGTTTCAGTTCTCACCCCAGTCGTATTTGTCCACAGTGATCATCTGGCGTGTTGCGATCAGTGGCGTGTAGTAATCAAGGACGCGGCTCAGATGGGTGGCTATAATTGTGGTTACCACGTTGGGTCTGACCGGCCTGTATGCTCTGAGCTTTGATGCAATGGCGCGGCAGTGGCGCCTTTGTGCTGTAAATAGTATAAGCTACATGCCTGGAATGGCAACCCTCGTTGCCCCTCATTTACGCCAAAAATGTCTTCACACGTACAGTAAACGGATCTTCCGAATGTAGGACGAAGGCACAGAATTAGAATTAACTCGCTTTTTCCTCCATAGGCTGCTGAATCAGTTAATCAGTGGCATTCAGTGCTGATCGGCTTCTTTCGCGTCGTTCTACTAATTTAGGCGCGACGTCCTCAATTGCTTTGCCACCTGAGCTTGACTAGCCTGTTTGTTAGTTACGAGCCTCTTGCGGATGCCAGTGGCTACCAAAAGAGATCGGTAGGGCTGATTGTGGCTCTTCGACGCGTAGGTATATAAGTAGTACGCGATGTCGATTGCCACTGCAGTCAGGCCAGTCAGCGTCGAACAGACACCTGAGCACACCTTCCAAACTCTTTTTACTACCTTCTCACACAAGTGACAAGCCTTCCACAAGATGCGCTGCACTGCTTTGACAGCCCTTTTCTTTGCTCTCTTTGCTCTCTTTTCCAGTGGTGGGTTTCACTTCCAAACTACATGCCAACGACTCGGACTTTTTCTGACTTTGTTTCTTTGCTTGCAGCCATGGCGTATGCTGCGCCGGTTGCTCCTCAAGGAGCGATAGTTAAGCGTTGCAGCATGGCGGAGTGCAGGGATGCGGTGAGTGTGGCCGGGGTGTCTCTACAAGAGAGTGGTTGCCTGATTGAATTTTGTAGACCGGCCCGCCGCCGGGATCAGGTTCAACTGATCCTTCTACGACGATAAGCAACATCATAACCCAACTCCTCGCCCTTATGGGCAACAACAACGATTCACCTTGAGGCGTTTAATTCGCTTCGTTTCCAACCTATAACCCGACTGGACTTCCTTCTCCTACTTTTTTATAACTGCCGTCGTAGAAGTGCTTATCTATTTACTTTGGAACCCACAAAGTTGATCCTCGTTATCTGTTTTGTATCCATATCGTTTTGGAGATATAAAATATTGCAGTTTTCGCCTGGATGTTCACAACTTCGTTGTATTGCTCCTACCCCTTCGGATGCATTTGACTGCGTGCGGTGAATAGCTGCGGTAGTGAGTCCATACCGTTCCTCGAAAATTCGTTTGTCGTGGGGGCAATCCTCAGTAGAGTAGATTTCGATGCGTACGGACCTGCGGCCTGGCCGTCTTAGAACATAGGGACGGTATCCTTAGGGTCCATCACGGTTCGGCAGCGATGATCTGGAATTATAAGCCAGCTTATACTGTATGCACGACAGCTGTACAGGGTGTCACAACGAAAAAGCAAAAATGAGTCACCAATCAAGTCCATCCATCGCGCCTTCTTTCCCGCAATTGTCTTGTACCATCGGTCATCGATGCATTTCAAAGCCTCAATAACGTTCATCTTCTCCTCGTGGGCGAGTCTGGCGAGAACGGGGTTGTCCTGGCTACTGTCCACAGTGTCATCAAAAGCGATATGAGTCGAGTCCATGGAAATCAGATTATTTCATTTGACACCCAGATGCTGGCTTATCAGATTCCAGATTATCGCTGCCGAACGGACACTTATTTGGTACTTCCCCGGGCCTTTCATTCCTAATTTGGTCACGTCGGCCGACCTGAATTTGTTGGTGACCCTAAGTAAATTTCTCACCTCTGGCGTCGGTGAGACTGGCGGGGAACACAATACTGTATTATGGCCAGTCAGTCATCCCCGCGATCTTCATGGGAGAGACTGAAATGTTTGTGTTCTAACTGGGCCCTGCGGCCCCTGCCGGTGAGGTTGAAGTTCACTTTCAAGCTTCCTCACTTCTCTAACACCACACCACTACACTTTTTTTTTCACATTTACATTATCTCCTCCCAAAAACGTGTTCTCGATTTTCTCCGTGTTGGTTGCTGGTCACATCGCTGCGCTCTAGAAAAGCTTCCGTATTTCGGGAAAATTTGGTGTGTACTGTACCTCGATGAATTTTTTCGGGCCCCCGCGTGGGCGTGCTGGGAGCAACAGATTGGCGCTAATCAAACGGCTTTGCGCGAGCGCCACACCTCTAACACCCTGCGTTCATCCCAGGTGCAACCATACATTTCGTCACAGTACACACTTTCCCGCAACCAGAAGCATCTTCTATCACATCAGTGTATTGAATGCCATCCTTCAGCTATTAGCCTGGCGGTTGAGCCGCTCAGTAGCATAGAACGGGTCTGGCACGGTCAACCCACGGCCCTATTTTGCCCCGTCGACTGCATCTGCCTCGGAAATTCTAGCCAACGTTGCTATTCAAGACTTTTTTTTTTTTTTTTTTTTTTTTTTTTGAAATCCATTAAAGTGCGCCTTGGGTGCAGAACCCTACGTAGCACTTTGCAGCTATTCAAGACTTGTTAGCGCAGTACGCAGAGTCTTGCGACTTTACCTTGCCAACTTACGAACATTCCTACTCTCACCTCCGTCTCGGATTCATGGGATTCGATTGAATTTGATTTCGTCAACCCATTTGCGCGTGACGACCATTTACTCGGATTGGGAGGCCGGGGAAGAAGAGACCACTGATGACACTCTATAGTCTCCGTCCAAGCCCATCGACTCATTTAACCAGTTCCGAGGCTTGGATACGGCACCTTTGCCTTCCCTCATCTCGTCCTTCGAGTCCGTGGTCGAGGTCACCTTGAGAAATACTCGCCCCGACTTCCTTTCGAGAGAGGACCATATCGATGGAGACTCGGAGGAAGCTATCATTATTCCCGTTACACCATTTCCCCATCCCCACCTCCTCTCCCCAATTGTCGAAGAAGATGAGGATGACGGGTCTTCCAGTCCTGAGATGGATTCTGAAGACGAGCACGAAACGAACGATACGGAAACCATATGTCCCTCGACAAGCATCTTGGCTCGTCCCCGACTGTCAGTAGACACTGGAATCGATTGGGGCATCTGGCGATGCAAAGCGTAGCAATGTCCTATGTCAGTTCAGCTCGCGCGCTCAAATTTAAAGTGACCCTAGAATGTCAGTTTAGATTAGGCGTTTCGAGTCGCACTCTGAGCCAATTTGCATGACATGATAACTTTCTTGATCTCCCATTTCAATTTTTGGGTTATTGGTACCACAGTAGCTGGGCTCATGGACCTTTTTTTTTCCGTTTTGGGGGGCTCTGGATGCCTATCACTCTCCTTTTCTTTGGTTTGTTTCACAGGTTCCATCAGGGTGGGTCTTTTTGGGCGGCTGTGTGACAGGTACGAAGTTCATTTTGGGGCCATTCGATCTTGTTGTGCAGATGACTAGCTACGCGCAAAGTCTTGAGTGAAAGTGCTTCCCTGCAGTCCTTTCGGTCCGGAACGTCAGGCTGACTTTCGTCTGGGCGGGCCGTGCAGGATTCGGTGTTTTCGATTACTGTGTCCATTCGAGTTTGATGCTTGGTGTCATGTACGCTCCAACTGAAGCCTGACAGTGCCAGTGGCTTGACTGCAATGGCAATGGGTCATCATAAATGCCGCCTCAACGCCTTTGTGCTGTAAATGGCATCATGATCCTGTAAGCTACATGATCCTGGCAACTCGTTGCCCCTTTTTTCCCCTGGCTCGCGACGGATAAGCCGTACAACACCTTTCAACTTTCCGTTTTGGCATATCGGCAAAGTCCTAAGTTACGCGAAAAATGTCCATCTTCCAAATGGGGACGAAGGTATAGAATTAGAATTAACTCGCTT
Source organism: Russula emetica (assembly GCA_015178925.1). Taxonomy (NCBI): domain Eukaryota; kingdom Fungi; phylum Basidiomycota; class Agaricomycetes; order Russulales; family Russulaceae; genus Russula; species Russula emetica. The sequence goes on along the minus strand of WHVC01000013.1, from coordinate 809,064 downwards.
TCCTCCCACTCCTGATCGGCTTCTTTCGCCGTCAGTTCTAGGCACGACGTTCTCAATTGCTTTGCTCCCTAAGCTTGACTAGATCAAGGCTCAAGCTTGTTTGTTGGTTACGAGCCTCCTGTGGATGGACCCCCGCGCGGCGTTCTCTTTGCTCCCTGAGCTTGACTAGATCAAGGCTCAAGCTTGTTTGTTGGCTACGAGCCCCTTGCGGATGGCCACCAAAGGGTTCGCTAGGGCCTGAGTGTGGCTCTGCGACGCGTAGGTATATAAGTACGCGATGTCAATTGCCACTGCAGTCAGGTCACTCAGCGTCGAACAGACACCTAAGCACAGTCCTTCCACTCTTTTCTCTGTGAATCTACTACCTTCACACACAAACCTTCCACAAGATGCGTTGCACTGCTTTGACCGTCCTTTTCTTTGCACTCTTTGCACTCTTTTCCAGTGGGTTTCACTTCCAAACTACATGCCGACGACTTTTTTCTGACTTTGTTTTGAAGCCATGGCGTATGCTGCGCCGGTTGCTCCTCAAGGAGCGATAGCTAAGCGTCAAACCTGCAGCATGTCGGAGTGCAGGGATGCGGTGAGTGTGGCCGGGGTGTCTCTACAAGAGAGTGGTTGCCTGATTGAATTTTGTAGACCGGCACGCCGGCAGCGGGATCAGGTTCAACTGATTCTTCTACGACGATAAGCAACATCATAACCCAACTCCTCGCCCTTATGGGCAACAACAATACACCTTCAGGTGCTTAATTCGCTCGTCGCCTGGTCCCTCATCACACAAAATCCTCTGTCCAATGACACACCTATCCCTGGGGGTGTTAACACTGGTTTCTGTCGTGCTGTATATGGGGACTCTCCTTCGCATTCCTGCCTGTGCTTTTTTTGTTCGTTTCCAACCTAGTATAACCCATCTAGACTTCCTTCTCCCACTTTTTTTATAAGTGCTGTCGTAGAAGTGCTTATCTATTTTCTTTGGAACCTAAAAGGTTGATCCTTATCTGTTTTGTATCCATGTCGTTTTGGAAATAGAAAATATTGCAGTTTTCGCCTGGATGTTCACGGTCCGTACGCATTGAAATATGCTCTATTGAGGATTGCCCTAGCTTGCTTCCACGACAAACGAATTTTCGTGGAACGGTATGGACCCACTACCGCGGCTCTATTCACCGCAGTCGAATTCCGAAAGGATAGGAGCAATCCAAGGAACTGAAGGAAGTTGTTTGCCATCTTAGATCGTAGGACAGTATCCTTTTAGATTCCGTTCGGCAGTGATAATCTGGAATTATAAGCCAGCTGATATGCACGACTTAGGTTGTCACAACGAAAAAGAAAAAAATGAGTCGGAATCAGATTATTTCATTTGGCACGCAGAAGCTGGCTTATAATTCCAGATTATCGCTGCCGAACGGACACTTATTCTTACGCTGCTTTGGTTCTTACCTTTCATGCCAATTGGGTCACGTCGGCCGACCTGAATTTGTTGCTGTTGCGGGAGCAACAGATTGGCGCTTCTCAAACGGCTTTGCGCGAGCGCCATGACACACCTCTGACACCATGCGTTCATCCCAGGTGCTACCATACATTTCGTCACAGGGCACACTTCCCCGCAACCAGAAGCATCTATATCTTCTATCACATCAGTTTACCAGGGTCCAGGGACGATGGCCCGCTTCCCGGTCGTCAAACCCATTGACAGATGGCACGCGTCGTCCGCCAGTGCACTCTCTCGTATTGAATGCCAACCTTCAGCTACTAGCCCAGGCGCTTGAGCCGCCGCTCAGTGGCGTACAGTCGAACTAGGCGTTCCGACTCGCACTCTGAACCAATTTGCATGACATGATACAGTAACTTTCCTGATCTCCCATTTCAAATTTTGGGTTATTGGTATCACAGTAGCTGGGCTCATGGACTTTGTTTCCGTTTTGGGGGGCTCTGGATGCCTATCACATTTTGCAGTCATTCGATCTTGTTGTGCAGATGACTAGCTACGCGCGAAGTCTTGAGTCACTTGCAACACCCGGCGAGCCCGGGGGTGGAGCAGCACACCACAGTCACCACACCTCTTCCCATATCCAATTACTCCTCCTTCCGTAAAGCCCCAGTCCGTGAGCGGAAGTATGATCCGAGTCGCGTTTTATTCTCACAAAGGCAAGCGTAACAATGGGTACATGTCGGGCGTAAGTCAATGTACTGTATCCATTTATGTTAGGGTTCCCTTTACGTAATTGAGGTTCAAAACGTGTACCAATGCGCGCTTTGTATTGTGTTGCTTTCGGGAACGAGCTGTCACATCATGATTAGGTCCGGGATTTCTGAATGGATGAACAACGCACTGTGTAAAACATGACTGCATCGTCACACAACACGTTGAAAACTGGTTGTGAAATATCAAGCCGGAATTCTTTTGGAAGCGGGATATACTTTTCAAGAAACTGCATCTTTTTCGCTGATTTTCGTGGCACTCGCATGGTAGGCGCCTTCTCTAGCTCCTGTGGAGGACCGTACCATCTAAGCATGAATAGGTTTTTTACCGCCTCCATCGCAGACATAGAATGAGTGCAGGGCGTGCCAAAAGACTGCGTTGGAAAATAAGTGAAATGTCGGAAATGTGAATGGGGAGAAGACAGCGCGCACCCTGGAGAGAGGAAGACACTCTGATCGTAGCCCAGAGTACGCGCCATTGTGCACGCTCGGGTAACTTCGTCCAGCATTGACGACGCCACGTTTGTACCTAAAGCCTGCTCCTACTTCCGCTTGACTGGCATGGGTGTGACGTACAACTTTTTTCTTGAGACCGCGAAAGACGCGAGCGGGATGGTAGTCTGCGATAGAGACACCGGCGGTGCCGTCGCACTGCACAGATGCCGCGGAGATTATGCGCATTCCACTACCAGAAAACCTAGAATGAGACGGGTACATGTACACCACATCGCCGTCATCTTTGCGTGGCGCGACCACGCGCGCGGCGGAAGCGCTCCATGCCGACCACGGGACGGTGACACACGCATTAGGTGGGGCTGGGTGCGCTTGTGTCCACATGAGCAGTGAGCGAGCATGCACATGCATTTCTCGATAGTCTTTACCCCAGCTGGCACGCATGCTCCTTGGATTAAGCTCTACAGTGAACCGCAGCGATATCATGCGGTCATGGGGACTCGTGTAGAAGAGGCCTGTCGCCGCGTCTAAGCCCGTTGTGAGTGAGTTAGATTCGAGGGTAATGCTGCAAACTGTCTCGTTGTCCCAGAATTGGGGGATCGTGATTTCGAAGCAATGGGTTCCCTTCAGCTTTTGCTTCCTCGTGGTGATTGGTGGCATGGCACGGATGTCGTATACGTAAAGACCGTCGTCAATCGAACTCGGAAAGAGGATGTGGTATTCATCGAGGAAGGTAAAAACAGATGCCTGTAGCGATGCCGTCTGGCTCGTGGTTAGGTGAATGAGATTCTATTTGATTTCAGATAAAGAACACACAAAATCTGATATGTGCTCGCCAGACTTCCAATTCCAGACGGATATATACAGCCCTTGCTCAGATGCAACGGCGAAGTTGTCGCCACATACGCGCATACTCCCAATGCGGTATAGCCAAGTGTTTGTAGCGTTGAAGATACCTATATGCTGCGCCCGTGGATGATTTCCCCCCGTTGAAAGAGAGCGCACGTGAAAGGATTTGAATCTGAAGTATAGCGGCCGTGAGGATGGAGTGGCATCACGCAAGTACAGGTGACATACCCACAGTAGCAAATAAGTAAATCCAGCGCAGAATCGATACAGACATCATGAATATCATGCGGTAGTTGAATCCTCCAAGTTTTTCCGGTCACATTGCGCAGTCTTGATGGGGCACGGAGTAGAAGTAGTTCTTGGTTGGGCATGCCAGGATTCGCGGGAAAACCAAGGACGCTCCCAGATACGGAGACCGGTTCTCCCCAACCAATGAGTGTGTCCACAGAGGTACTACCTGTCCACGACAACGTACGCCAAGCAGCTTCGTGTGCTGTGAGCATTTCCAAGCACTGCATTCTCCCAAGGGAAGAACGTGGACCACGTTGCATGCCATTGGCGGCAAGCTCGAGTAGATATCGTAGACTGATGGATCCTGATATTATACCGTACACTCGCCTGCATGTCTATCCCCCCGTACGGTTTAAAAGTATGTATAACAATAGATGCACGGAACGTACATGCTTGCAAGCCAAGATTGCACGGTAGTCGGCATCCTCTAGGATATTGAGGATGATCTCCTCAGGAAGAACGAGTAGGTTGAAAGACATTCAGATGTTCCGCTCGTGCATCTCAGTGACATTACGCTGGGGTAACAGCAATTCCCCAACGAACGGGACATCGGAGATCTAGACCGTCCCCCGAAGAGAAAGGACCACTGATCGCTGTGATGGCCGGCTTATTGGCTCGATATCTTCCGCCTGGGGGATGTTTTGAGATCATTGTCGATTAATATTGTTGACTGCTCTGATGAGTATGGCAGTGAATATGGAATCGATGGCTTCACAGATTGCGGATCCCCAGACATGCCAGCTGCCAGCTAAGCAGCAGGTGGCGAACCCCAGCCACTTCTCGGCCAATGCCGGAACTGAGCCCAAAACGCTTTGCGTGCCCGGTCCCTGGATACAGGCAACATCGAACCGGCGACCTCTACAACAGCTCACAGTCGACGTACTGTAACTCCAAGTCTCGCTATTGAGAGCCGAATCCATTTGAAGAACAGAAAAACCATCACACTACTGCGTCAATCATACTGGAAGGTACTTCTGTCAATGTTCACACTGGCAGAACTTGAAGACTCGGACGTCAAACAGTGTTAAACTCTGCGATTCGAGGAAACACTGGCAACTGACATTAGATGCTGGAACGGGGCTCCACGTCTCAAAAAGTTGTTTCCAAGTACCTTGACGAGACCAGGAATATCCAATACAACACCGAAATGACTTGCATGCAGTGGCGACAACTCGAAGACGGAAAGAAGGCTCAGGCTCGGCATACCATAAACATCTACTGTGTCTACTGCGCCCAATATGCCTGATCACAAAGTGAGTTGTCCGTACAGGATGGGCATTAGTATTAATGCAAGTGGCCATCGACATCTCTAGGCTGCCTTTCTTCCCTTGCGATTGTGGACTGGGGGTACGGTGTTGGCCAAAGCGTGACAGCACTTGTTCGGACTTAACGCCGGGACCGCCTCCTTAGGACCTTATTCTTCCCTGCGGCCAAGTTACTTTTCAACCTCGTGTATTTTTCGTTTTTGGCCTGCGGAGATACGCTGATACGTTGCCCAGTGAGGAAGCGGCCGGACTCAAGTTCCACTGATAGTTTGGAGCTTGTCATGAGCGTTTCACGGACAGCCTTTTTTAATCGAGAGTTAGTTTTCACTTATCCCTTAAGCTGGTCCAGATTCTGAACTCTCTGGATCTAATGAATGATTCTTACTGTCACCCGACTCTTCGCGATGATCATGAGTTATGATAACATGACAGACTTGAATAAGAAAGGCCAGTAGTACACGATCTCAAGAACTACTGCGTATTTTTTGTTCATTCAACTTGGATATGTAGGTATAACATGGGAAATATAATGTGAATAGAAATGTTGTTTATTGGCCCAATAGGATGGTATCTCAAGTGGTATCTTGTTGTAACTCCCAGTCCCGGAACCACGGCCCGGACCACTTGACCGTTGTATCTGGGTTTACCACTTCCACAACTTCCTTTTCCAAGCGTCACCTCATCCTGCTTCTTTCTTGGATCAGATGGACCTCCGTTAGTCCTTCGCTACTCACTAGGAAGCTTTCAGCTCCAAAATCAGCGGTTAATTGGTGCTCGCAGCAGGTGAAAGCTGTGGCGCTGTTGGCATCTGGGTGTACTGCACCACTGCCTCGCCATGCGTGTTGGGCATGTTTAGACTCTTTTTAGCGCACCACACCGTGTCAGGCTCTCTACGGTTTTCCCTCCTTCCCTCCCAACCCTCACAGGCGTTGAGAGTTCTCTTGTTTCTTACAATCCCCGATGGCCGACCACGAGATCTTCCGCGAACAACTTGCAATCAAGTATCCCTCGTACGGATATGCCCTATGGGAGCCAAGTCCAACAAACCCAAACAGGCCCGTGCAGGTCGGCGACGTTGGTTTCATACGCGAGGGCAGATTCTACCGTCTTTTCAGCGCCTTGCTTCCAGCAGACGATCCATCCCAGGAGTTCGGGGTGCCAGAATATCATGAACCCCTCGTCCCCACCTTGTCGAATCATCTCGCCACAGTTCCTCTTGGTCGCATTAATTACTGTTCTGCCGGAGTCAAGGTTGAGGCTGACCCAGGCTATCATTCCAGGTGACCGCGGTTTGCACTCTAAACCGTTCATAGCTAATACTGTCTTAGCCCAGACGACTTTCCGCAAGACTTGTTTCGGAATGAAACGACTCGAGTGGCTGCAGTATCATCACTACCAGTAACGACTCGGCGTGAAAATACTCTCCTACTGAAAATTTTTGGGCGGTGGATGGTGAAGCATATCGATACTTGGTTCGCTTTTTCCCGAAAGCTTGGGCTGGTCTATCAAATGGAAGAAATAATTCTGGTTACTGGCTGTGATCTCACGAGATCTTGGACGAATATTGCTTTTTTAGGGGGGCGGGCTGATGCACAGGTGTCGTTTGGAGTAGAGGTCAAGGGTTCTACTAGTAACCCTACTAGCATCAACTTTCAATCCTTACCTGGGCGTGTTCAGGGGGCAGTGTTACATCATGGGCCTGAAGGGACGGTACGTTGTACGCCCTTTGAAACAATCAACGACTTTCAAACTGCTTTGGCACGACTTTGTGCCCATTAGAATCTCCCCGAAAATCAATGTGCATTTATCCGAGGATTTCGTGTAGCTCCTTCCTTATACATCTTGCCAAAGCGTCTCAAAGCGGCCGCTGGTCCCTCTCCAGACCTAGGGGGTAACGACAGTGATTCAGACATGGAAGTTATATCAATACCCGCGACTACACAGGTGAAGAGTTCTGTTCGGCTTTCTCATTCGTTGCTGATGTTTCAAAGTTCCGTGATCCTCTTCACCTCTTTTCAGACTTTATCGCCGAGGTAGGTACTACTTGCCTGGTATCTTTTCTTTGTAGATCATACTGCGTCTGATCTCAACGTCAATTATGCAGCAAGCATCTGATTGCGATAAAATACTCGTTCATGACGATGACTTATTGATGATTGACGGAATTGGCCATGGCACTGTAAGTGGACTCTTGAATAGTAGCCGCATTCTTCTCCTGATGTTGGCAGTTATTGGAAACCCTCAAATCGGACGTGATGGTGGACCTCCTCCGGAAGTCTGACATAAATATACATAAATTTGCGTGTGGTGAGCATTTAACCTTGATAGAATCACGACTTCGATGCTTACGCGACGTATTTACCCAAAAAAAGATTCGTTCCTGACCGAAAGCCAGAGTGGGCCAAACACCGTTACGTCTAATGTGAAGGTAGCTACGCTTTCAATGACATTCCAGGATCGGAGTAAGTTACGCATTCTGTGTGGATTGTCTACTAATTCTCACTCACGATAGACCCTACCCCTCCATCCCAATGGCCAATCCTCGCCGCTCAAAATATTGATCTCAGCCACACCAGCGAATTGCGAGAGACGCCTCAACCAACAATACCATCATCTAACCTAGAATATCTCGTAGATGCCCCACAGGCATCTGCAATGGTCAGTAGTAACGTTCTTTGCATGATTAGTCTCAACGTATCTGCGCAGATGAAACCCGCCCGTGATACACGCAACCGTTACGGTTGTCCTGGCTGCCATGCAGCGTTCGGTCGTGTGCAGGATAGAAAGCGGCACATGTTGTCGCATCTGCCATATTGGCTCCAGTGTCCGATAGGTGACTGCGCATGGAGAGGAGACAGTTGGATGAACTTGGACAGGCATCACCGCAAAAACCACCCTTGCAGCGGCCAGGAAGTGGACAGAAACGAATCCATGATTTACAAGCCATGGCCACTAATAGAGGGAATTGAAGACGAAACCACCCTCCAGAATGCGACGCAACAGGCTATCTCTTTGCTGGGGGTAAGGGCCGTAGAGCTCCGAAAATTGGGGCTATGGGAAGGAAATATCTGGGGTCGTAAAAAGAGGAAGGCTCGAAAACATAAAGTTCATGGTCCTGGACTTCCTTTTCCGGTAACCAACAACGCGCCGCCGCCACCGCCGCCGGTAGTGCTGCCACCGACTCTGCTCCAAGCCGCTCATGAGTCGAGCGGAGCCCAAATTGAGCGAAGCCAAGGCGTCTGGATTGATGCATTTGGCTGCTCCGAACCAGCTCGAGCTCCCTACGAGCTGCCACCGACTTGGCCCCAAGCCGTTCAAATTGAGCGAAGCCAAGGCGTCTGGAATGCATTTGGCTCAATTGGCTACTCCGAACCAGCTCGAGACCCCTACGAGCTGCCACCGACTCGGCCCCAAGCCGCTCATCAGCCGAGCGGAGCCCAAATCGACCTAAGCCAAACCATCTGGCCATCTGCCAGTGTCAACTTAATGGCTCCTGGTGCTGCCGTGACTTGGTTCCAAGCCGCGAGCGAGGCCCAAATCGAGTCAAGCCAATCGAGCCGTGCCACACAGTGTTATCAAGGTTGATATGACCCCGGTCGGTAAAACGAGCCAAAAATAGTCACTTTCAGTGTACAGTACTAGTCATGTGACACATGTCACAATCATGTGGAGGCTGGACTTTGGAGGCTGGACTTACTGTATTCACCGTCGATGTATATAATACCAAATTAGGAATGGTCCGACCATTTATCGGCCAATGGTCAACCGATGAATCGATGAATCTCTATCGACTGACGAGGACACCAACGGCAGATCTGGAAAAAGGTATGGATATTAGTAGAGTGTAACGCGGGTGACTTCAGTACATACTACACCCGCACCCGCCAACACCGTACCTGTTTCAACACCGTACCCACGGGCACGGATTGGTACCACTACCACGGTGTTAGCGGATTCACTACAGTAATGTTACCGCGAGTGATTTACCACGGTTTTCGTCCCCTTATGCTGCCCCTGCAGCCTAGTCTGTGAGCAACAGTTCACAGCGTGGCAGCAGGGGGTGCGCAGGGTCAGAGGCCGTGTGGTGGGTGGGCTGAAGACAGCCCTCGCACAGAGGGCGACGGGCCAGGCGAAGGGGTGGTGAAGGATGGGTCGTCATCAGTTAGCATCGTCAAGTTATGACGGGGCTGGCACCTGCAGATCCACCCAGGGAGCAGTGGCTTGCGGCGGCGGTGGGGGGGCTGGGGTGGGTTGTCATCTTCAAGCCGTGACGTGGCCGTTACCACCCGCAGATCCACCCTGCGAGCAGTGGCTCGCAGTGGTAGGGACGGGTACTAGGTCTCTGTCTCATGTTTGTAGTGAGTGAGCCGGGTTTACGACATGAGGTGTTTACCTCGCAAATACCCTGGCCTCCCAGCGCCTCCTTGGGGTCTTCCCAGCCTCAAATGAACCCCTTACATCCCATTTGGAGCGGGAGGAGGGGTTTGGCGGTCTCAGCGTGTCGTTACTACTGCCGTCGTGTTGCTGTTGTTATCATCATTGTTTGCCGCTGCTCTTCTATTAACATTCAAGTCTGTCAGCCATGTCAGCCAGTCAGCCATAATCTTTTTTTTCTAGCAGAAGAAGGAAGAGGCTCACGCTCGGAACCAACGCCGGAAAAAGTGACATTCATGAGGGTCGAGGGGGTAAAGGTCGACAGGAGCTCGGGGACGAGTTCTGCCTTGGTGAAATGGGCTTCGATGGCTACGGTGCCCAAGGTGGTGTCGTTGGCGGACTGGGCATTAACGAGGGAGCCGCCTCGAGCTCCGCGGGAAATGCTGCAGCCAGGTTTACCAGTGCGTAATCGACGCCGCCTGGGCGCCGAGGGTGTCGTAGGCGACAATGGCATGAATGTTTCAGACACGAAACTGTTTGTCTTGAGTTGCTCCAGCATGCCTCGCGCAATGTCCGCCGTAGTAGCCCCTAACGCCGAAACGGGCGGCAGGTCTTTGTTCTTGTCCGGGAGCTGCAGCAGGGGCAGTTCTCTCATGCTCATGCTCACGGCACTGGGACGCGCTCGACGCAGGCGCCGTCCGACATTGTCTCCGTTTCGTAACTTCTCTAGCAAGTTGTCGAGAGCAGCTGTCTCCTCGGCTTCTTGTGCCAGAGCTTCTTCCGCCGCTTTCTTCCGGTTTGCCCCATGGCTTGCCTTCGTTTATGTAGCACGGTAGAGTCGCGCGAGTGAGTCCGGGAGGGACAGAGATTAAAAGAGCTAAAAGAGGGAAAAAGTATCAGCTATCGAACGGAGGGCTAGACACACGCGACGGCTCGGCGGCTCGGTTTGGTGTCTAGGGCCCTCGGCGTAACTGTGCGGGACATAAGACTGTTGGAAACGCAGGGCAGGGAATACGGATGATGGAGAACGAGGGCAGCAACGAACAACGCACCAAGTATTTCCAAACTTCTCGGGATCAAAAAAGAAGTCAGAGTGAGAATTTTGCTGGAAACACAATCACGTACAATTCTCTGAACCAAACTGCTTTTCATCGGCGATGGAGTGGGTTGAGTGGACGCGCACTTGGGCGGTGTCGTGGGCGACGGCGGAAGATGACGGTGTTTGTTGGGGGGTAGCGAATGATATCCATCTGGTGTCTTTTCCTATCTCCATGCTTTCTGGCGGCAGAGGAGGATGGGTAGACAGCGACGCGGACGACAGTATGGTCGACGTAAGGGACGACTTGAGCTGTAGAGTAAGACAAGCGCCTTTGGACTCGCTGGGGACATGCGTGAGTCAATCCAAAAATTGATTGTTTCGTTGTCAAAGTGCGCGCCGCGCTCACTACTAAAGCTTGCAGTGACATTTATTTCGCGAAACAGCGAACACTAGCTCCTCGTAATTGTAGATTGTAGTCTGCAAGTGAAGTGAAGCCTCGCACGCCACTGCAAGTCAAGTCGTCGGACTCGTGACGCGACTCGCAAAGACAACGATCTCGGCACGCTGCCAGATCACTTCATTTCCCCTCCTCACGTTCCACAACGCACGTCCCACAACGACGAGTCGGCGCCTCGTTTTATGTCAGACATCCGTCTGCACACCCTCCGCAATTCCAGGACCAGAAACGGCTACGCGGGCCACGACTCCTCTCGACAGCAGTACCAGTCCAGCGCCACCGCCTCCACTACTACCTCTGCCAATCTTTCATCCGGCTCGCACCCGGGCGGCTCACCCATGCCCTTCCGTGCCCCCCTCAACACCACCATAGCAGCAGCCGCCGCGTCGTCATCATCCTCCTCATCCTTTACTTCTGCGAGGAGGAACAAGGGACGGCGGAGGAACGAGTATGGCGATGGAGAGCCCGAGGAAGAGGCGACGCTTCTCGGAGAGGGTGAGCGCGATCCTGGTTTCTTGCATGATGACGAGGAAGAGAGGGGTAGGACGACCGGTGTTGAGAGGGTACATGAGGCAGCTTCGCAGGTGCGTGTTGCGAGTAGTTATCCCCCTGTCCTCCCTTATTGACTTTGCGGATTTGTGCCCTTTAGCGATCGACGTTGCGGAAAGGGTCAAAGGACAGATCTCGGACAGTTCCCTTACGACCACCAGGTGCGTAGATAGATGTATACATATCAAATCTTCTTCAGGCAGCTCACTGCGACGTTTGGAAAGACAAGTTACAGAGCAAGTTTCCTACCAACATTGTCCGCAACCAGAAGTATAATGTATTCACGTTCCTACCCATCGTCTTTTACGAACAGTTCAAGTTTTTCTTCAACCTCTATTTCCTCCTCGTCGCCCTATCCCAATTCGTTCCTGCCCTCAGAACTGGTGCGTTCTCATTCTCTCCGTAATATTGTCGCTTCGAGTCGATCTGACATTCTCATCCCGGCCTTCCTACATCCCTCGATAGGCTTCCTTATAACATACATCGCCCCGCTCGCCTTCGTTCTCCTCGTCACTATGGGCAAGGAAGCCTATGACGACTATAAGCGCAATCTACGCGACCGCGAGGCCAACTCGGCGCGCTATCTTGTCCTTGCCTCGGGCGCTTCGTCTCCTTCCGTCGAGGAAGAGCTATCGCATTCCTTGCTCGAAGGCGATTTCCCGCCCACGCGCTCCGTCCCATCTTCCTCCATACGCGTCGGCGATCTCGTCCTGCTAGAGAAGAACCAGCGGGTACCGGCCGACCTCATTTTACTGCGCACGTCTGACTCGTCAGGAACTTGCTTCATCCGCACCGACCAACTGGATGGCGAGACTGATTGGAAGCTGCGCGTCGCTGTACCGGCGACGCAAAAGCTGCCCTTCGACCATGAACTCCTCAACCTTGACGCTGAGATCTACGGTGCGTCTCTCATAGTTGATTGTACTTCCCCCTGTTTGCTCATACTCCTCCCGTTCCCGCAGCGGATGCTCCCAGCAAGGACATCCATACATTTATTGGCACATTTACGATTAACACGCCGCCCACTGTGTCCTCGAACGAGGTACCCATGGTCCAAGTACCGACGATCGAGCCGCTCTCTGCGGAGAACGTGCTATGGGCGAATACCGTGCTTGCTGCGGGGTCCGCTATCGGTTTTGTGGTATATACTGGGCCAGAGACGCGCGCGGTGATGAATACGAGTCACCCACAGACGAAAGTTGGGCTATTGGACCACGAAATCAGTCAACTCGCCAAGGTGTGTCGTTCTTGGCCTTGCTTGGGTCAGCGGGTGCTGATTGTGTAAACCAAGATACTGTGTGCAGTGTCTTTCGCGCTGTCCGTCGCGCTCGTTGCGTTGAACGGGTTCCGTGGATTCTGGTACATCTACGTGTTCCGATTCTTGATTTTATTCTCGTCGATTATCCCTATCAGGTGGGCCATTAAAGTGAAAAGAGCAAATAATTGAACTGAATTCTGAACAGTTTACGGGTCAATCTGGACATGGGAAAGACAGTCTACGCCCATTTGATCATGAATGACAACGAGATCCCAGGCACGATCGTACGCACCAGCACTTTACCCGAAGAACTCGGCCGAATCGAGTATCTTCTCAGTGATAAGACCGGTACATTGACCCAGAATGGTGATCCCTTTCCTGATTCTGTCCTTCCTTTCCTTTCTTAAATGGATCTTTTCCGACAGAGATGGAAATGAAGAAGCTTCATTTGGGCACAATGTCGTTTGGCTTTGATACGATGGACGAAGTTGTCCACCAACTCGACACCGCTTTTGGTGTAGACGGTGAGCCGGGCCGATATCCCGCACTTCATTCCTTCCTCATTGGTTCTGCCTCGATTAGGTACGACTCATGCCAGACACGGTTCATTGTCGACTGGCGTGCAGTTGGCCACTCGCGGTCGCCGCGACATGTCCGCGCGCATACGTGATGTCGTTCTTAGCCTCGCCCTCTGCCACAACGTAAGTTCTAGTCTATTTTTTGCCCCGCGCCTCCCTCATGATGAATGACCCGGTCCTAGGTCACTCCTGTCACCAACGACGATGGGTCCGTCACTTACCAAGCATCTTCACCGGACGAAGTCGCCATCGTAAACTGGACTTCGTCAGTCGGTTTGACACTTACATTTCGTGACCGCACGCGCATTGAACTCCGCACACCATCCGGCACCACGCTCGCCTACGATGTCCTCGAGATCTTCCCCTTTACATCCGAATCCAAGCGTATGGGCATCGTCGTGCGCGATACCGTCTCAGGCGAGTACTCCTTCCTGCAAAAAGGCGCGGACGTCGTCATGGCGAAGATCGTGCAGCGCAACGACTGGCTCGAAGAGGAGACGGCCAACATGGCACGCGAAGGCCTGCGCACGCTGGTCGTCGCGCGGCGCAAGCTCTCCGAGGCCGCGTACGAGGACTTCAAAGCCCGGCACCACGCTGCGAGCGTGCGCCTCGAGGGCCGCAACGAGGCGATGGCAGCTGTTGTTGCTGAGACGCTTGAGCGAGACCTTGAGTTGCTTGGGCTGACGGGCGTTGAGGATAAGTTACAAGATGACGTGCGCGGGACATTGGAGCTGTTAAGGAATGCGGGTATTAAGATCTGGATGCTTACTGGAGACAAGATTGAGACGGCCACGGTTATCGCCATCTCTACCAAACTGGTTGCTCGTAATCAGTACATTCACCAGGTCGCCAAGCGTGAGTTCTTTTTTTGTGTGGCTCTTGTCGATGTTATGTGATGTACTGTACTGACCATGCTCGACATGTAGTCAAGACTGCCGAAGAGGCTCAGCACGAACTTGACTTTTTGCAGAATAAGCTCGATTGTTGTCTCGTCATCGACGGCGACTCGCTCCAGGTAAGGACTCCTTCCCTTATCATAACTAATCACGCGCTTGTCTCGCTTACGTATCCGCACCGCAGCTTTGCCTTACCTTGTTCAAGAACGAGTTTATTGAGATCTCAACCAAGCTCTCCGCTGTTGTCGCGTGCCGGTGCTCGCCGACGCAGAAGGCAGATGTCGCGCGGCTTATCAGGAGTTTCACCAAAAAGCGCGTTTGCTGTATCGGGGATGGCGGAAACGACGTGAGCATGATCCAAGCTGCCGATGTCGGTACGTGCCCCATCTTCGTTGATAAAGCAATACTCACGCTCACCGCTGCACAGGTGTTGGCATCGTCGGCAAAGAGGGCAAGCAAGCGTCCCTCGCAGCCGATTTTTCCGTGACGCAGTTCAGCTACCTGACCAAGCTGCTTCTCTGGCACGGGCGCAACTCGTACCGACGCTCGGCTAAACTGGCGCAGTTCGTCATCCACCGCGGACTCATCATCTCCGTCATGCAGGCCGTCTTCTCCTCTATCTTCTATTTTGCGCCTATCGCGTTGTACCAGGGTTGGCTCATGGTCGGCTACGCCACGATATACACTATGGCGCCAGTGTTTTCGCTCGTGCTCGATCGCGATTTGAATGAGGATCTCGCGCTGTCTTATCCCGAGCTTTATAAGGAATTGACCAAGGTGCGCGCTCGTCTACTCCCGCAACTTTTAGTTTTGGTACATGCTCACTTTATAAACGCCCACGTGCGATGGTGTTCATTTTAGGGACGAGCCTTATCCCACAAGACTTTCTTCATCTGGCTCATGATCAGTCTCTACCAAGGCGCCGCAATCATGATCATAGCCCTCGTTCTATTCGAGAACGAGTTTTTGAATATCGTTGCTATTTCATTCACGGCGTTGATCTTGAACGAACTCATCATGGTCGCATTGGAGATTACGAAGTGGTACGTCTGGTTCTTACCTACTGTGAAGTCTTGAATAACAGTCTTCTTTTGCAGGCATATTTATATGATCATCTCGGAAGTTGTCACCCTCGGCATATACGCATTTAGCATGATATTTCTCCCCGAATATTTCGGTTCGTCGTGGTCACCCTCCATATCCGCTACCTGAACTGAAACACTCTCGCGCCTTTTGAACAATTACAGATCTATCGTTTGTCATCTCAATGCGGTTCGGGTGGAAAGTGGCGGTCATGGTCGCGGTGAGCGCGTTACCGCTATGGATCATCAAGGTTATCAAGAGTCGCATCGCACCCGAGGCAACGACAAAGCTTTAGAGAAAAAGGATCGGTGCAAGTGTGCCGCGCTGTTGGCGTGCACCTTCCTTCCCTTTTCCTTTTGCTTCGCGGCGGGACCAACAGATGTATCTGTAACTTATTGAATTGACGTACGCACACTGGCAAATGGATGAAATCGCTCTCTATTCTCTGCATCAAAATACCTTATCCTCTTGACTCTGCATATACTGTACAGTTTCAAGTTTGCATGGCGTTATCCATCCCGCTTTCGGACTATATATAGCATATGGTAGTACAAATTATACACAATGATATCTCACAAATGAGTCTGACCCTGGCGATGTTACCGTAAGAAAATACTTATGACGGAGCAGTCAAGAGGGTTGATAGAGCACGTGAGTCCATAGTTGAGACCGTTATCGCGGGCCGCGTCATCCCGATCTCCTTATTCCGCGTCGGCCCTTGCCCTGGAATACCGTCCCTCTTCCGTCACGACGGTCGCATCGCATATTGTACCTCCCGATTGGTAGATTAAAAGCACCGAGGGCACCGGCAAACAACCCATCGTTTCGCCCAATACAGCCTTGGTGGTGGTTGCCTAGGAGAGAGGACCCCGAGCCGGCCGGCCGTGCTAGGATGCTATCATGGCAGCAGTTCACGCTTCAATTTGCCCAACATTTTTGTACATCATATATAAATTTTCCAAATACAATACATCAAAAGCTTCGATACAGTAACCTGTAACGTCGTCCAAAAAAGAAATGAGTGAGAAGAAAAAGTGGCGGGTGATACCAGTATAGTAAATAGATGGCGCCATAGTAGGCTAGTACGTGAATGGGATATGGAAAGTAGAGAGCCGTTGATCAATCATCACCCTCCCACCAGTCGTCCTCCTCGCAGTCCCAGTAAGAAGCAACTATAGGGTGGGTGGAGAGCTGTCGCGCGGCAACGAACGGCCTAATGGCGTCCCTAACGGGCCCGGATGCGCGAAGCCCATCCAAGAAAAGACACTCCAGGGCGGGTAGCGCTTCGGTTACTCTCTCTCCGACGAGCTCTTGTAAAGCGGGTGCGACAAGTGGCGCAAATTTCTCGGATATGTAGAGATCCTTCACGGCGATAAATGGGTGTAGAAGTTGCAGCCATTGGCCGTTCTGAAGAATGTTGTTCTCCCAATCCTCCAAGTCGTTTTCCCACGCTTCTTCTTCATACTCTCTACTCTCGAGGATGTAGAGGTGTTTCACTGTGCGAATAGAAGATTGAGGGAAGGACGAGTTGCAGATTTGCACCAACGACAAAAGTTGTAAATCTGGATGTTTGCACGAGATTCCCACTCTAATCTCTCTAGTCTCTTGTTCTCTGGAATGATCTGACCATGACGGCAAGCGAAGTGTGACCCGAGTGCTCCAATGGGTCAAAACCACACGCGCTTCATCGTGTCCCTTGAGCCCGGGTGTACGACTGATGAACCGAGAGAGCTGTGGAGTGTGGAAAAGGAGTTGATGGAAGAAGGTTATAGACAAGGTCTGGAGTGGTGGGGCATCGATCTGGGCAACGAGGTCCTCCAAGTATTCACTGACCCCTTGGAATGTCAACTTTGTGAGAGCGGCGGAGGAGAATACGTGTGGGAGGAGGTGGATGTCGGCTTTCCCGAACAGGGCGTGACCGAGGCGATTGGAATGTGATCTCGAGTTCTTTGAGCCTGGTCAACTTGGAGAGGCAAGTGACGATCGCATCGGGTGAAAAGTATACCGAATCAGGAATATTTTTAAGGAGAAGAGTGTCAAGGCCAGAGGCAGACGAAAGCAGTTTCTGTAATCCCAGAAATGGAAGTAGGATGTGATCCAAGGAGAGTATTCGCAGACGTGGGGCAGATCCACCCAAGAAGGAATCGAAGACTCGGACGTCCGGTGCCTTTCCGAACGTAAAGTTTGGTCTAAGCTTCAGATTTATCAGCGCCGGGAATGGCTCCTGCATTGCTGCCAACATTTCTTCCATTTCCGAGCTTGGGGCATTGAAAAGAGTTATTTCACACACGCGATCCTTGTGCTCGAGTGCCGCAATGATGTTATCCACGTCCTCGCCAAACTTGGTTTTCAGGTGGGAGCTTGATTTTTGGATGCCGTAGTAAAACATTTTGATAAGCAAGGGTGGCCAGACGTACAGCCTATTCCTCACAGGTCTCCCGTCTTTACAGATAAGTTCCAGGTTTAGGCGACGTGGTGCGCTAAAAACGATTTTTCGCCATTTTTGACACACGTGCACCAACCTATGCCACTTGTTCCTCCAGTCCAAAGAAAAGTCAAATATATCTAGGAGGACATCGTTGGGAAGCATGTTGATGGTCACCTGACCTACGTCCTACCATTCAGCAGTTGTTTAAAGGCCAGGCTTGCGTAGAAGACGTACGTCGACGTGGCTGGGTTAACGTCTCCCTTGTCAAGAGATGCGCATGACTCTCTTCCATCGGCGAACCTTCCAAACTGCAATCTGTCAGGACCAATAATGACCACTGGCGCGGTAGCAGGGAAATGATGGCGGGGCGATAGCGTGATGAGCTGGGGGACTGGACGATAGAGGCGTTCTGGAGCGAGGCTTTTCGAGACTGTCCTATAGTAGTTACTTCAGTAATCCGATAAGTGGATTTCCTTTTGACATACCACAACGAGTTTATCAATGACAATCTAGTACTGTAGACCGTAGGGTGAGAGGGAGGGAGATTGCTTTGAATTTCACCCACTGCTGCAATTATAAGCGGGAAAAATCCTAGGACGTCTACATTTTACTGTTCGGGAATAACCGGGCCGTTGTTGCGGGCCGTCACCGCTACTGTACCAGCGAGCCTTGGCCGCATCATGGCATGGATGATGTTAGGCCCGTCAAGGCGTGGTGCGTCACTGCGCACTCATAACATACATCGCGCCATTCTGCTCATGACTGATACAGTCACGGCTTTTCCGTTCCAATTCAAGATATATATGTAGAGGGAGAGAGAGAGAGAGAGCTCCAGTGGTCAAGTGGTCACTTTTCAAATACAAAATTAATCTCGGCATCGAGCGCTCGATGCGATCGACCTCCAAACCCGTACCCGAACCCGAACGTCGTACAAAGAGATGAGTGTTAAGGAGAATGATGGATGGTAAGTAGGTGTATATGACGCCACATGTGAATGGATAGAAAGTAGAAAGTAGATTGATTAATCCTTGCCATCCCACCAATCGTCCTCTTCTCTGTCCCAGTAAGAAGCAGCTATAGGGTGAGTGGATTGCGCTCGCGCGTCAGTGAAGGGTGCGATCGTTCTAAGGACAGGTCCCGATGTGTGGAGCCCTTCCAACAAAAGACACTGCAGCGCGGGTAGCACTTCGGTCACTCTTTCCCCGACGAGCTCTCGTAGGGCGGGTGCGATTAGAGGCACAATTTTCTCGGATAGGTAAAGATCCTTCACGGCGGTAAATGGACGTAAAAGTCTCAGCCATTGGCTCTTCTGAATGTTGTTTTCCCAATTCGGTCTTGGCAAATGTTGGCTCTCGACGATGTAGAGATGTTTTACCGTGGGGATGAAGGCCTGCGGGAAAGACTGTGTGCAAAGCTGAGTCACGGACAAAAGCTGTAAATCTGGATGCTTGCACGGAACCCCCAAATCAATCACTTCTTCTCCGGTAATTACCTGCAATGGCAAGAGAAATGTGACCCGAACGGTGTGTTCGCTAAAGACCACACGTGCTTCACTGTATCCCCAAGGCTCTGGTGCGCGACCAATGAACTGGACAAGTTGTCGAGTATCGAATGTGAGTTGATGGAAGAAGGTGATAGACAATGCCTCCAGTAGAGGGGCATCGATCTGGGCTACGATGTCTTCTAAGTATTGATTGATCCCTTTGAACGTCA
This sequence comes from Russula emetica, assembly GCA_015178925.1. Classification (NCBI taxonomy): domain Eukaryota; kingdom Fungi; phylum Basidiomycota; class Agaricomycetes; order Russulales; family Russulaceae; genus Russula; species Russula emetica. The sequence goes on along the minus strand of WHVC01000013.1, from coordinate 789,626 downwards.
TGCAGGTGAGAGCGGGGAGTAGAGTGCGTGTGGACGGAGGTGGACGTCGGCTTTCCCGGTCAGGGCGAGATCGAGGGGATTTGAATGTGAGCTCAAGTTTTTCGAGCTTGGTCAACCCGGAGAGGCAAGTGACGATCGCGTCGGGTGAAAAGTAAACCGAATGAGGAATATTTTGAAGGCCAAGATGGACAAGGCCATTAGCGGACAAAAGCAGTTTTTGTAAACCCAAAAATGGAAGTGGGATACCATCCGAGGTAAGAGTTCGGAGGTGTGGGGCAGATCCACCTAAGAAGGAATCGGGGCCCCGGACGACCTTTGCCGTTTCATCATCGTAAGAGTGCAGCTCGAGAGATGTCAGCGCCAAGAATGGCTCTTGCATTACCGCCAAATTTTTTACCAGATCCCCACAGGAAAGATTACGGAGATCGATTTCAGATACGCGATCGTTGTGTTCGAGGGCGGCAACGATGTTGTCCACGTCGCTGCCCTTTTTTCGAAGTCCATCGCCAGTTACCTTGATAGGCAAAGGTGGCCAGATATCCAGAGCCGCCCTAACAGGCCTCCCAAACGAACAGGTTATTTGTACGTTCAGGCGACCTGGTGATTTAAAGACGACGTTTCTCCATTTTCGACACACATGCACCAGCGTGTGCCAGGACGTCTGGTACGCGCTCAAATAGAAACTAAATATTTCTAAAAGGGTAACGCTGGGGAGCGTGTCGATTGTCACCTGGCCTACATCATAACCAAGTCAGCAATTTCAAGTTGTTGCAAGCAAGGTCAGTCAGGCTTGCGGGAAAAAGACGTACGTCGACGTGGCTGGCTTAAAATATTCCTAGTTAGGCGACGAGACATCAGCGAGCCTTCCAAATCGAAAAATCTATCTGGACCAATGTCCACTGGCAAGGTAGCAACGAAGTGATGGCGGAGCGATAGGGTGGTTTTATCACTGGTGTGCTGCTGGACGATATGCTCTCTAGCAAGGCTATTCTAGACTTTCTTTGTTAGTCCAGTACCGTAATCCGATCAGTGGATCTCCCTTGACATACCGCTGGGGGGGGAGGAGGGAGGAGGAGTTGCTTTGTATTTTCACCCACGGTGGCAAAAAAAAACCCAATTGCACAGGGACGCGTATCTTGTCACGCGTGACATTTACCCACCCTTTGAGCGCTTGAGCTCGTAATCGCGTGATCCTAGGAAAGCATTCAACCGCCCTTTCGTCCTGCCATACAGTACTGTAACTCTCGACTCGAAATCCACCCTGCTACGATACTACGAAAGGAATGATTCCGCCATGGAAAATAGTAGCCGACAATACCAGCAGATTTTTATATAGAAAGCGCTGTAAGTTAGTACCGCCACCAGCTCATCGATTATCGTGATTGACGATGCTGGTGTGGCGGAGCTTAAAGTCAACGAAATCCTCAACTAATGACGCCTCAGCATATATGAAGTCAACTTTTTTGAGCAATAAGCAAAACATTCAGGATCGGGACCAACAAAGTCGAACGATAGCCATGATAGGCGAGTGGCATTAGGGGTTCACTGAAGCTAAGTAAACAGAACCACCAACAAAACGTGAGACATATCGGTCGGGATATCTTTCGAGTCGTGAAGGTACATTCTAAGATATCGTTTGGTCCCAAGAGTTTACAGTAATACGCGTGATATCTATGTTGCCCACATAGCATTGTCTGGTTGAGCCGAGTTTTCCGCGGGAGTGAAAATCTACCACGCCTTGTGCAAGGAGGATCGATCAAAACAACTTTCAAACGTCCATTCCCCGATGCCCTATGCAAGGGTATAGCATCGGAGAAGGTACCTTTGAAAATTTGCCCCATTTTTTGTTTCCTCTTTACACCGTGGCAATCCCAGGCCAGGCCATTCATCTTGAGGCGTGCCAAACGAGAGTGATTGAGTCTCGCAAACTACCGAATCGAGGCCCAGGCCAGGCCAATGCCTCAGACTTGTCTGGGCCTGCCTCCTTCCTTTAATTTCCGCAAAGCGATCATATCACGACGGATGGAGCGTAGGCGCGTAGGCACCTACTAAAGGAAAAGAACTTCCCCAAACCTACGCACTGTTGATTACCTGTGAATTTCTCTCCGCTTCTCGGAAGTGCTTTGGTTGAGTCGGTAGTCCTGCTTGGCGCCCCTAGATGTCAACTTAAGAGTTTCTTACGAATTGTGAAGTAGGAATACCATAACATCCCGATCGTTGACATCCCCGCCGCCTTCAAGTAATGACTGCACAATTTCGATTTCCACCTCACTATGCCACCATGATGATGATACGCGCTGCGCGACCAAAAGAACTTCCAAACATCCATACTCCGATGCCATACGCAATGATGTTACATGAAATCCACTGCATATCGCATCGGAGGAGGATATTTGAGTTGTCGCAGATTAGTTGGATCCCTCTTTCGCCCCGCAACGGCGTAGTAGTAGCCGTAGTAGTCACATGCCCTCTATTTTAGGATGTGCTTAAGAAACCTGTGAAAACTAGACATCTTATCACCTCAGAGTTGACGGAAAGGCTGTGCTCACCCTCGAAAAGTCGTACCTCTCCCCCAAGACACCTCGCTCCATACTTTCCCCATTTTATCTTCTTATCTGCATCTTCCCTAGGGAACTTCGCAGCGACAGCTAGTCTAGGGTAGTGTAAATGAGGAACCCAAACGACTTCCAAACGTCCATTGTCCGATGCCTCATGCAATGGTGTAACATAGACTCCATTGCATCTGGCATCGGAGAATAACCTTTGAACTGTTGCAGGTCCGTTGGATCCCTCATTCGCGCCACAACAGCGTGGCCAGAACTCCATCTTGAAACGTAAAGAAACCTGTGGAAGTCAGACTTATTACCCCAGAATCGAAGAAAGGCCTGCGCTCACTCTCGAGGGTAGTAATGATCCTATAAGTCACCAAAGCATCCGGCCTTGTAGTTTCCCCATCTCTCCATCCTCTCATCTACGTCTTTCTTGAAATAATATCAGTAACCTCACAGCAACAGCTACAGTGGTGCGAAGGCAGTGAAGGGGGATATGTATGTACATGACAGGTTAGGGTTAACATGTGTATCGCAGCGCACGGCTGCGTCACCTGAACGTATTGCCAATGTCAGGATTAACGTTTGTAGTTACTGAAGAAGAGACGTACCTAATCCGGTGGTGCGACCCACTCTTTGTCTAAATGCTACATGCATCCAACCCCACGGTCCTGATCGAACAAAGCCAAAGGCCAATCCCGCCTATGCAGCGGCACGCTTACCATACTCTCGGTCGTCCTTGGGATCACGGAACGGCCCTCAGACACCGTGACGACAAGGCACGTGGCAAAGTACTGGGATAATTGTTTGACCTTGAATCAATGCCGTCCCGTGGCATGCGCATCGGCGCCCGGCGCCTGAAACTGTCTTTACAACGGCCAAGTGGCTGATTCGCGGTTTGCCGACGTAACCGATTTCGCCCGTACCGCAACGAGACTGGCCCAGATGGGATTACACCGTCATCGAGTCCGTATGGGCCACCACTCAGGTTGATCGATCGGTGCTCTGGCGCCACCTCGCATCATTATCGGTGAATCTTGTACATTGTCGATTCACCAATACGATGCAATGTGGTACCGTGTACGGGCATCTACATCCGTAAGACTCCCAGGTGTCATGTAGAAAGAACGGGCAGGGTGAAAAGAAAAGATGAGTGGATCCGTAGCCTTCATGGCCTTGTTCATGGCAAGGCAGGTTACCAGGACTATGCCACGTCACGATAATCTTGACGTCGAATTGTCATTGTCATTAATGTACTAGATCTATTGTGATCTATGTTACCATGACCAGAAAATGTAACGATACTTGAACTTACCGTGTCTAGGCTTTCCTGCACTGAGGTTACGACATGTTCTACTGTAGATGGTGGGAGTGAGAGAGTGAGAGAGGGAAATAGGGTCCAGAAAAATCCGTGTGAATTTTGAGTGTCGGATCGGCCCGGCCAACAACGGTGCCACGTGCACCCCCAAGTTTGGGGAAGACTCGGAAAAATCTACAGTACGCTCGCGCACAAGGAAGCGTTCCTGCATCCACTTGCCCCGACCCCGTACATACGCAATAAGCCGTATCAATCATGTTGATTACACCATCGTTTCCTTTCCCCATGGAATTATTGCTCCTCGGTGCGAAAGCGAGCAGGTTCAACATGACAATATTAAGTATTTAGGGTCAGAAATGACGTGTTGTATCATACTCGAGCTGAGTCGAGCAGTGCTGGACATACAGGCCGTCACATGCTATGGTGTCCACCGATGACCCATGCACTTGTCTAAAACAGCAGCCAGCGTGCAAGACGATACCGCCATGTCAAGAGCGCAGGTGAACCACGACACTGAGCCATTGATCGTTTAGCAGCAGCCAGCCTCTTCGGCATATAGTCGACAATAACCTTCTTCAATATCTATTGGTCTCTATTCAACGTAACCATATCATACAAACGAGTCTGATCACGGTGATGTTATAGTAAGAAAAATACAGCGACTGATGTCTCGGGAACGAAATAATACTGTAAGAATTGTAGGTGGTAAGTTGACGACGCCAACCATAAACGAGATAGAGACTAGAAGGCAAGCCGTGCATCTTCGTGTTCCAACCACGGATCAAGTTCTCCGTCCCAGTAAGAAATGGCTATCTGGAGCTGATGCGCAGGCAACAAAATGACTGATAATTTCCTCGACAGGTCGCGGTGACGGTATCCTTTCCAAGAAAAGATTCCGCAGGGCGGGTAAAACTTCTGCCCTTCCTTCTCCAACAGAGTCACGCAGAGCAGCCGCAATAAATGGTGCAAAATCCCTTGACAAGTAGAGATCCTCTACAGCGGTAAATGGATGTAAAAGTTCCAGCCATTGGCTTCCCGCTTGCCAATACAAGCCCCACTGACTCCCGAGGATGTAGAGGCGTTTCACGGTGGGAGGAAGGGTCCGAAGGAAGGACGAGGTACAGAGCTCTACCAGAACCGAAAGCTCATTTTGCGCACCGAGACCGGCCGCTAAGACTCCGAATTGGAGCCCTCTACGAAGTGTCCTTGGAGGTAAGACAAAAATGCCCCGAGGGTCAAAGAGGACATGTAATTCATTGAGTGCCTTGAACCCCGATATGCGGCCGATGAATTGAGCGAGTTGGGGAGCGTCCAATACAGGTTGATCGAAGAGAAATAACTTCAGGTTGTCGAGTTGAGGGGCATCTATCCTGGCCATGAGATCTTCCATGTATTCGTAGGCCCCCTTGAACCGCAATGAGGTGAGAGCGGGGAGGACACAGCGTGTCGACGGAGGTAGATGTCGGCTTCCCCAGTTATCACGGCGATTAAACCCCAGCTCAAGTTTTTTGAGCCGGATCAAAGTGGAAAGGTAAGTGACCATTTCTTCGGGTGAAATGTACCATGAACGCGGGATTCTCCAAATGCGAATTTGGACAAGGTTAGTGGCAGATAGAAGAAGGTTCCGTAATACTGGAAGTGGAAATGGGATGCCGAACAATCGGAGTGATTCCAGAAGTGGTGCAGATCCACTCAACAACGAATCAGGAATGACCGGCCAAGTGACCGTCTGCGCTCCGTCATCGACAAATTGAAGGTTGAGACCTATCAGCGCTGGGAATGGCTTCCGCATAGCTGCCAAGACTTGTTCCATGCGAGAACTTGAAGCGTCGAAGAGTTCGATTCGACGTATGCGATCGTCGTGCTCGAGTGCCGAAATGATAGTACCCCAGCCCCAACTTGGGCCTCCATAGCCCCATATGTCAATGAGCAAGGGTGGCCAGGTATCCAGCATCATCCTCACAGACCTCCAGGGTGGGACGAAAAGTCGCACATTCAAGCGACGTGGTGACCCAAAGACGATGTCTCGCCATTTTCGACACACGTGGCACCAGCGTAATCCACATCTCTCTAATCCACATCTCTCTAACTTTTTTAACGGATGGGTCTGAGGCTTCAGCCACATATAAATCAAAAATTTCTAGCAGGGCAATGTCGGGGAGCATGTCGATTGTCACCTGGCCTATATCACACCAGTCAGCAGTTGTTGGAGTATGTCGTGGAATGGACGTACTTTGACCCGACTTGACTAGATCCTTTCCAGTCCATGCATGGCTCGCTTCCATTACAACGAGCTCTCCTAACGGCAATCTATCCGGATCGATGGCCCAGGGCAGCAAGGAAATGAAGGCGGAGAATGGTGGGGTAACCTGGGGAGAGTGGACGACAAGATGCTCTTGAGCAAGGCTATTTGACTTGTAAAGTTCTTAGTTATTTCGTTACACGCAACCGCATCTCCTCATGGATTTTTGAGGATGTCCTTTGGGTTTGGGATCGAAATCCATGGCGCGAAGAGCCGACCCGTTTTTGTTTGCCAAACACAAATAAGCACAAACTCTGCACAACATCCGTCATTGCCCCTAACCCGAAGTAAAGTTCTACACGACACGACATGACAATGAATCTGTTACACGTCGCTCAAGACTTCAGCAATTGCAGCAACAAGTTGCAATTGCTGAATATCTTGAGTGAGCTGTGGCTGATCCATCGTTGCAATCAATGAATGACATAATTGAGTTTCTGTAATGAGATGCCAAGTATCTTTCTGGGTCGGTACGCTGGATTCATCCCGTTTCACACAGGACTCATAAGTTAGCAGCCAATTTTGGGTATGCTCAGCTCGCAGCGCAGGGGTTGCAGATTCACGCCGAAGTTGAAGACAAACTTCATGAGAATATGTCGACAACTTATGGTACTTTCATCGGTACATTTTATACTCATCGAAGAAAGGGAAGACGAGGTGAAGATCGTTGTTGTGGGTTCGATGTCTTGAGGTTCGTCACTTAGTCCCATGGTTCACCGAACTAACGCTATGAGATCGTTTTGGCAGATAGGGAGCTGCTACGTCCCATCGTAGCTATTCAAGCCATTCAAGCCAGGAGAGAGTCAGGAAACGAATGTCATGACACGACGTTGCATATCACCTCCTCTTTCCCCTCATGGAATCATTGTTCCTCGGTGCAAGCTAACAGACTCAATACGAATACATTAAGTATTTGGGGCCCGAACGACGTACTGTGATGCTGGATGATTGCAGTGGCGTGCCAACTGTAACCCATTTGAAGATAGTAGTATTGCTTGGCCACAGCCCAAGCGACATGGCGTGATCCGTGTCACTGGCAAGTTCCAGCAGCCGGCATAAGATGATAGCAGCCATGTCAAGAGTGCAGGTGAACCATAGAGTCGGAAGTGGGTGAGCGTCGCGAGCATATGATCGACGATAAACCTACTTGGAATCGGATATCTATTGCTTTCCATTCAACGTACGATATTAAATTATTATTGGAACCCATTAACATGCACCTCGGGGCTTTGTATGATATCGTTGCTTCATGTACATAATTCGCTTATCACATTGGTGCTAAGAAAAATACTACGACTGATGTCTCAGGAACGAAATATGGATGTTAAGATGAATCGTAGGTGGTAAGTAGACGAGGCCAAAGGTAAATGGATGGAAAGCAGAGGGCACTTATCGATCGTCGTGCTGCCACCACGGGTCGGGTACTCTGTTCCACTGTGAAACTGCTATACGGCGACTGGAGAGGTGTAGCGCGGCAACGAACTGTTCGATGGCTTCCTCGACAGGTCCCGGTGACAATTGCTTTTCCAAGAAAATATTCTGCAGAGAGGGTAACACCTCCGTCATCCCTTCCCCAATGATCCGATGAAGGGTGGGCACAATACGTGATGAAAAATCCCGCGATAGGTAGAGATCCTCCACGGTAGTAAATGGGCGCAAAAGGTCCAGCCATCGGCTGCTCCCAACGTTGTCTAGCCGATGCAAAGCCGGCATACCACCATTGATGGTGTAGAGGTGTTTCATCATGGGAATGAGGGTCCGAAAAAAGGACGAGGTACAGAGCTGCACCATAACCGAAAGTCGATCTGACAGCATGTATGTGATTTTGAAGCGGAGCCCTCTGCGACGTGTCCATGGAAGTAAGACAAAACCATCCAAACGGTCAAAGAAGATGTGTGCTTCATGGAGTGCCTTCAGCTTCGGTGTGCGATCGACGAATTGGGTGAGTTGTGGAATGTCCAATTCAGGCTGATGGAAAAGGATAACGTCCAAGTTGTCGAGTAGAGGGCTATCAATCGGGGCTATGAGATTTTCCAGATACTCACGGGGTCCATTGAACCGCAGCGAGGTGAGAGCGGGGAGGACACAGCGTGTCGACGGAGGGAGACGTCGGTTTCCCCAAAGAAAGGGATATTGGAATCCCAGCTCAAATTCTTCGAGCCTGGTCAACGCGGAAAGGCAAGCGACCACCGCCTCGGGTGAAATGAGTCCGGAATTCGGAATCCTCCAAATGCTTATTTCGACGAGGTTAGTGGCAGATAGAAGAAGGTTCCGTAATACTGGAAGTGGAAACTGGACGCTTCTCAACCGGAGTGATCGCAGAAGTGGTGCGGATCCATTCAACAACAAATCGGGAACGACCAGCGCCTCCGTTTCATTGTAGAAACTAACAGCCAGTTCTGTCAGCGACGGGAATGGTTTCTGCATAGCAGCCAAGGCTTGTCCCACGTAAGATTTTGAAGAACCCCGGAGTTCGATTTTATCTATGCGATCGTTATGTTCGAGTCCCGCGACGATGTTATCCACTTTCCCAAGGTCACTTTCCCAGCCACATATGCCGATGGGCAAGGGTGGCCAGGTATCCAACATCACCCTCACAGACCTCCGGGCTGAGAAGTAAAGTCGCGCGTTCAGGCGACATGGTGATCCAAATACGATATCTCGCCATTTTCGACACACGTGCGCAAGTATAATCCACACCTCTCTGTTGTGTCGAAAGGGATCATAGTCTAGGGCTTCGGTCATGTAGAAATCAAAAATTTCTATCAGGGCGACGTCGGGGACCATGTCGATTGTCACTTGGACCACATTGCACCGGTCAGTAGTTGATGGAATGTGTTGTGGAAAGGACATACCTTGACGTGGCTCGCTTAAATGCTCTCCAGTCCAACGACATGTAGGATTCTCTTCCATCTTCGAGCCTTCGGATCGGGAATCTATCAGGATCAACGACCTGAGGCAGGAAGGAAATAATGGCGGAGTAACGGCAGGATCTGGGGAGATGGAAAGATAACTGAAAGACGGTGTCGACTCTGTCGAGCAAGGCTTGTTATTTGTTTCTGCCAAAAAAATACATCCATAAAAAAACACGAACAACTTGAACTTTAACCACGTGACTGGAAATATTAGTAGGGGTTTGCGGCCCGTTTGCCTCTAAAGATCTAAACCATTTTCCATCTACTACTTGACATTCAATAGCGTGAGCAAGGACTGCCAAGTATCCACCCTAGCGACCCACAAATGGAAGCAACGATATGCTTAACTTCACCGCACCCAACCCGCGTCAAACGTCACGGACCCACGGACCAACTTCCGAGTACAGTATTACTCCTGCCACTATCTCCACTGGTACAGGGTCGTACCCCGGATGTACCAACAATCATATTTCCAGCGTTGCCGAGTAACTTGGGTTTCACGTTGGGCATGCCCTCCATTCTGCATGATGAAGGACGGACCCTGGACCCATGGGCTCTCGTGATGTGGTCGCCTGAGAAAACGCCCAACCGGGACAAGCTTTCTTTTCCGGAGTCAGAGCGGGAGCGTATCAAGGCTTTATGCGACTAGGGAAAGCCATTGTGCTAGCCTAGGATGGGTTTCACCGAAATAAAACTCTATTTGTGGCCGCGTCTCCGTAGTACTAGCTGAAAAGCGTTGTCGTCTTGGATTCAGTTGCTGATCCGTCATAGTATCTACGGAGTGGGCGTCACGTTTCTCGACCTCTTATCAAAAATCGCAACAGAATCATCGCCCACCGTCAGACCTCCCTCGGTGGACTCACCGTATGGACCGCGGCTCCCTACCAGGTCACTTTCACCACACGTTAGGCCGCTCCCCGATGGGTTGATAAAATGGCTCGTACGTCCCATTGTGGTCATTCGTACGTGGGGTGACTCGGCATACGAATGACATGACATGACATGACGTTGCATGTCACCCGAGGACGCGCCAAACCTAAGGGTAGAGTCGACAGCGAGCTATTTGCGCATGTCATTGCCATATGATCGACGATAGCCAAGTTTAAAATCTATTGGAATCTGTTCTACACGAGCAATATTGTACAGATGAGTCTCGATCATAACGACGTTAGAGAAATGCAGAGAGCGATGTCTCGAAATCCAAATGATGAGTGTAGAGAATGGCGAGTGCTAAATAGACGATACGAAACGAAAATACGACAGAAACTACAGGCCATTTAGTATTAGCCCGGCAGTCATCTCCGACTTATCTATCTTATCTAGAGAAAAATCGCTATAGAGTTACTGGCAAGCTGCCTCGCTAAAACGAACTGCTTAATGGCTTCCTCGACATGTCCCAGTGGGACACGCCCCTCCAGGCAAAGTCTCTGCAGGGCAGGCAACAGTTCTGTCGCTCTTTCCCCAATAAGCCCTCGCAAGATGGGTGCAACGCGTGACGCAACTTCCTCGGATAGATAGAGCCTCTTCACAGCGGTAAATGGATGTAAAATTTCCAGCCAATGCGATTGCTGCGGAGATCCATTCTCTTGGATGTAGAGGTGTTCCACCATGGGAACGAGTGCCAGAAGGAAGGACGGGGTGCAGAGCTACGCGCCAGAGTTGACAACTGCCAATACGCCTCTGAACACATGACTCCCAACTCAAAACCTCTGCGAAATGACCATAGAAGCGAGACAATAACGCCCGAATGGTCAAATAAGATGAATGCGTCATTGAGTGTTGAGCTTTGGTGCGCGAGCGATAAACTGGGCGAGTTGTGGAGTGTTGATTATAGTTTGCCGGGGTGGAATTTGCCAAAGGCAAATCTTGACAAGGTCAGTGGCAGACAAAAGGAGTTTTCGTAATCCGTGGGATGAAATGTAACCATATTCATCCAGAGTGATCGCAGTGCAGATCCGCCCAAGAACGAATCAGGAACGATCGGTGTCGTTCTATCTTGGAACTCAAGGCCCCGATCTTCGTCGAACTCAAGGGCCAGATCTGTCAGTGCCGGGAATGGCTTTTGCATGGCCGCAAAGGCTTTTTGCAAGTGATAACTAGAAGAGTGGAAGAGTTCGATCGTATGTACGCGATCGTTGTGCTCTAGTGCCGCGACGATTCCATCCTCTTCCAGCGTTCGGGGGTTATAGCTAAAGCTAAAGCCCGAAACGACGATAGGCAAGGGCGGCCAGATATCCAGCAGCTCCCGCACATACTTCTCGTCTGTGCAGGGAAGTTGCGGGTTCAGGCGACGTGGTGATCTAAAAACGACGTCTCTCCATTTTCGACACACGTGCACCAGCGCAATCCACACCTCTAGCTCAGGCTCTATCCCTCCCAGGAAACCCTCTGGGGCTTGACCCACATAGAAATCAAAAATTTCTAGCAGGACAAAGTGGGGGAGCGAGTCAATTGTCACCTGGCCTACATCGCACAAGTCAGCGGTTGTTGGAGCATATTCCATAAAAAAAACTTTCCAAACATTGATGACTTAGGAGCAACAAGGGAAGAATGTCGGAGGATGGGGGTTATGCTGGGAGAACAGACGATAGAGACGCTCTCAGCTCGAGCGAGGCTATTCGAATGTTTCTTAGTTCTTCTGTAACCTGGTGAGTGTATCGACATACCACAGTGCTAGTGAAAGGTTTAGTGCGAGGCCGAAGATAAGTTACTATGCGCTGAAAGCTGCCCTGAATTCACCCGCGGCGTTTGCCGCGAACCCCTAACCTTACTCAAACATTCGAAAGTTACAATAACAGCGGTAAATTCCGTTTTCTTTCTTCCAAGTGCGACCGATTACTATTCAATCTACTATATTATAAACGGCGTGAGTCCAGAGACAACGAACATTCGAGAAAAATTGCGGCGTTGCTCTTTAGTTTGTCATGTCATCAAGAATAACTGCATTTTGATTGGTTGAGAAAGTAGTTTCGGAACGTTCCGGTAAATTCACGATTGCGTTCGTTTTCGTGAATCTTCGTTCACTTTTGTGAACCTTCTTCTTGAACTCTTTGCCTCTGCGTTTTTATCTGACTCTCCCTCCCATCAACCGAGCTACATGATACATCCAACTCCGACGCAACGCACCACCGACAGCAACAGGACCTCTCTCCCGGACTGGAGGAGCTCGCCGGATGACAGTGGCATTGCACCTGGGCCTGCACCCGCAACCCCACCATTCCACGCTGACCCATATGAGCGTCATTAGGCGCATCGCCACAAGCCCGGTGGAGTGGGGTGGGGAACAGTTTGAACTATGTCTTTCTTCCTCCGCATTATAGTAGATTCGTCGTTTGTTGTAGCTGTGTTCAGAACTTCAGAAAATTTTGAAACCTAACAGTAACTTTTCACGAGTACAGTACTGTAGTTATTATTTTCTAGCGTGTGGCCGTGCGAGGCACGGCTCTGCGCTAGTGTCTTAAATGAAAGGTATAGCTGACTTTGCGTACAGTATCATACGTCCTCCTAACATGTTCCAGATGTCTCCGAGTGACATGTTGCCGTTTCTGCGTCGGCCATTGGCTAGGTGATACCAGTACAAGCGAAGCGAGACCTTCAGCCTATGTATTATGATAGGTCAGACGCGGCGATGCCGCGATGATGATGGATGGATCCATGAGTGCATGAGAGCTAACATGACGTGGGCGCCTTCGTCCCAACACATCAGCACAATGCATCAAAATATCAGTCACTGCCTCAGGCTGTAGGCGCAAGAACCCCGCTGACCCGTTCAGGACTCGGTATCAAGGAAGTCGTGCGCCATCAGTGTGGTCTGTAGACGGCGTTCCACAGGCGTACTAGTAGTTGCATCATCAAAAGGGATGATTCGATTAGAAAGAGTCAAAGGCCTGTTTTAATGTGGTGCTCTATGCAGGTGCAATACTCATGCGAATCTAGCCACCCTTTTCGGACTGACCTCATTGTTTTGCTTCTACATCCCATTCCCCATTCCCACTCGATGTAGTTTTATCTGATTCAAAACCGAACTCAGCCATCTTGATTCCAGAGCCGCCTCGGTGGCTGATAAGGTGAAACTAAAGGCAGAAAAATCTACGACGCACGATTCGGTATAGTGCTTGAGGGAACTAAAGATGTTGCGCCGCTTGCGCGTGTTCGTTGATTGGACTTGATCGACATCGGGTTGAGTCAAGGGGAGTTGGATGTCAGATTAGAGTAACGACGTGAGGGAAGGGAAGGTGGTGGAGGAAAAACTCTGAGACTTGAATCGAGGATTCTGTGTCAAGAATTGATACATACTACTGTACCCGAGTACAGGTGGTAGCGATTCAACAAACACGTTATTTACGGTACAATAAAACTATCCCCTCTGTTGGTCCCTCTTTTGGTAAAAAATAAGTGCGCAAAAGCAGAAACGCCAAAAGGTCAAGTGTACCGTCAAGACACCGTGACGACTCGGAAGCCGTGGGAAGACAGGGACACGCGCAAAACTCAGGCTCGAACTTTGGAGCGATGACTAAAACATGCCATGCACCGATGCACCGTAATAACTGTGCCGAGGACAAGGACCTTGTCATCCTCGTGAACGTCTCGATGTCGCCGTTCATTTCGCATTCTAACTTTGAGCAAGTCCTTGCGGATACCTTCCGTAAAGTGACCGAGGAGGAAGTTGAGGTATGGTATCATTATGCGCAGGGATATTCTTCGCATTCCTATTACGCCAAGTCGAATCTGAGTCCACCAGGCCCAGAGCCATTACGCCTTATTGTGCTTCTCTTAATATATGGCCTCTCGCAATGTATACGCAAAGTTATGGAGAGATTGAGTCCGGTCTGCACGAGTTGCAGCCGATTTCTCTCAATTTACGATGCGCGCAGGTGCAGGATTTGTTGGTCATCAAAAATATGAAGAGACTAAGGACGAGGAGGGAGGTGACCGAGTCCCGTTGGGGATGATCGGTCGCGGCCGGACTTCCTGCCTCGTCACCACGGCCAAGAATAGGTGACAACGGGGCAGTACTCATGGCCATTGTCTACGAGCGAGTCTCGAGCCATAAAAGCACGGTGAACATGGTGTAAACCAAATAAATTTCAAGATAACTAGATGTATCTTCAGCCTGGCGACGTACATGCAAAGTTAAGGAGAGACAGGATTGTATGCACTACCTGTCGCAATTCTAAGGAGTCTCCCCACCATTTCTTGAATTTGAAACCGAGCCTCAATTTTGTAAGTGATGTCTCAGGAACGAAATGATGGATGTTAAGATGAATCGTAGGTGGTAAGTAGACGAGGCCAAAGGTAAATGGATGGAAACTAGAGGGCACTTATCGATCTTCGTGCTGCCACCACGGGTCAGGTGCTCTATCCCACTGTGAAACTGCTATACGGCGACTGGAGAGGTGTAGCGCGGCAACGAACTGTTCGATGGCTTCCTCCACAGGTCCCGGTGGCGATTGCTTTTCTAAGAAAAGATTCTGCAGAGAGGGTAACACTTCCGTCATCCCTTCCCCAATGATTCCATGAAGGGCGGGCACAATATGTGATGAAGAATCCCGCGATAGGTAGAGATCCTCCACGGTAGTAAATGGACGCAAAAGGTCCAGCCATCGGCCGGGCCCATGGTTGTACTTGTACAAAAGCGGCATACCACTGTCGAGGATGTAGAGGTGTTTCATCATGGGAATGAGGGTCCGAAAAAAGGACGAGGTACAGAGCTGCACCATAACCGAAATTCGATCTGACAGCATGTGTGTGATTTTGAAGTGGAGCCCTCTGCGACGTGTCCATGGAAGTGAGACAGAAACATTCGAATCGTCAAAGAAGATGCGTGCTTCATGGAGTGCCTTCAGCTTCGGTGTGCGATCGACGAATTGGGCGAGTTGAGGAGTGTCCAATACAGGTTGATGGAAAAGGATAACGTCCAAGTTGTCGAGTAGAGGGCTATCAATCGGGGCTATGAGATGTTCCAGATACTCACGGGGTCCATTGAACCGCAGCGAGGTGAGAGCGGGGAGGACACAGCGTGTCGACGGAGGGAGACGTCGGTTTCCCCAAAGAAGGGGATATTGGAACCCCAGCTCAAATTCTTCAAGCCTGGTCAACGCGGAAAGGCAAGCGACCACCGCGGCCTCGGGTGGAATGGGTCCGGAATTCGGAATCCTCCAAATGCGAATTTCGACGAGGTTAGGGGCAGATAGAAGAAGGTTCCGTAATGCTGGAAGTGGAAACTGGACGCTTCTCAACCGGAGTGATCGCAGAAGTGGTGCGGATCCATTCAACAACAAATCGGGAACGACCAGCGCCTCCGTTTCATCGAAGAAACTAACAGCCAGTTCTGTCAGCGACGGGAATGGTTTCTGCATAGCAGCCAAGGCTTGTCCCACGTAGGATTTTGAAGAACCCCGGAGTTCGATTTTATCTATGCGATCGTTGTGTTCGAGTCCCGCGACGATGTTATCCACTTTCCCAAGGTCACTTTCCCAGCCACATATGCCGATGGGCAAGGGTGGCCAGGTATCCAACATCACCCTCACAGACCTCCGGGCTGAGAAGTAAAGTCGCACGTTCAGGCGACATGGTGATCCAAATACGATATCTCGCCATTTTCGACACACGTGTGCAGGGATAATCCACGCCTCTCTGTTGTGTGACTTGTGTCGAAAGGGATCATAGTCTAGGGCTTCGGCCACGTAGAAATCAAAGATTTCTATCAGGGGGACGTCGGGGACCATGTCGATTGTCACTTGGATCACATTGCACCGGTCAGCAGTTGTTGGACTGATTTGTGGAAAGGACATACCTTGACGTGGCTCGCTTAAATGCTCCCCACTCCAACGACATGCAGGATTCTCTTCCATCTTCGAGCCTTCTGATCGGCAGTCTATCAGGATCAACGACCTGAGGCAGAAAGTAAATAATGGCGGAGTAGCGGCAGGATCTGGGAAGATAGAAAAATAACTGAAAGACGGTGTCGAGCAAGGCTTGTTATTTGTTTCTGTTAACGCCCCATACAGCAAACGGGATAAATCCGAGATTCGGATAAAACTGAATTGAAAAGCTAAGCTTTTCACCTCAGTTTTATCCGAAAAAAAAAAGTTTTATCCCGGTTTTATCCCGTTGCCGTATGGGGCCTTCTTCTTCACCGCACCCAACCCGCATCAACATGAAACGTCACGGACCCGCGGACCAACTTCCTGAGTAACTTGGGTCTCACGTTAGGCATGCCCTCCATTCTGCATCAAACCATGATGAAGGACGGGCCCATGTGGGCTCTCGTGATGTGGTCGCCCGAGAAAACGCCCAACCGAGATAAGCTTCTTTTCCGGAGTCAGAGCGGGAGCGTATCAAGGCATTACGCGACTAGGGAAAGCCATTGTGCTAGGATGGGTTCACCGAAATAAAACTCTATTTGTGGGGGCGTCTCCGCAGTAGCTGAAAGCGTCGTCGTCTTGGATTCAGTTGTTGATCATAGTATCTACGGCGAGGGCGTCACGCTTTCTCGACCTCTTATCAAAAATCGCAACAGAATCATCGTACAGCGCCAGACTTCCCTCGGTGGACCCACCGTATGGACCGCGGCTCCCTACCAAGCCACTTTCACCACACTAACACTAACGGCCGCTTCCCGATGGGTTGATAAAATGGCCCAGACGTCCCATTGTTGCCATTTACACGAGGAGTGACCCGGCATACGAATGACATGACATGATGTTGCATGTCACCCGAGAACGCGGACCTAAGGGTAGAGAGTAGACAGCGAGTGGTAGCGCGGGTGGAACGCGCGAGTGAGTCCGAGCGGACCGAGATTAAGAGATTGAGGAACCTAGAGAAGAGAGGGTCACGTCGGAGCGGCGATCAGATGCATCCGTTGGCTCGGCGGCTCGGATCAGCGTGGGGCTTCGTCGGGTGGGTGGCAAGGATGCAAAAGACAGGCAGAAGGAGAAGGAAAAGCGTCCTGAGACGGCTGGCACACAAAGAAGAGATAGAAATGAGGGCTGAGATTCGATGACCCGCGTGGTCACTGCTTTCCTTGACTAGCAAGGAAGCTGCTTAATAAGTACATTGTGAGTCCTACTAGATGTCCGCGTCCGGCGAGAGCGATGTCCGGACAACTGTACGAAATATGTCAAAAGAAATGTCAAAAAAAAAGGGTCAGTAGCTAGGAGACAGGGCTAAGGAATGTGTACTGCCGCCGCGTGGTTACGGCTAGTGTTGATCGTCGTCGTCCAAAGGTCGAAAGGGGAGGGCGAAACCGGGCGAAAAGGGTGAGGGGAAAGGATCGGAAAGTGAAGCGATGATAGAGAAGGGTGAGAAACTATACAGTTGTGGCTGGGCGCTCCGGCGTGGGCTGTTCCTGGACGGTCTGTGCACGCGCAGCCGCACTGCCCACCTTACAGAGTTATCATATGATCGACGATGGCCAAGTTTAAAATCTGTTGGCCTCTGTTCTACACAGGCAATATTATACAGATGAGCCTTGATCATATCGACTTTAGAAAAATGCAGAGAGTGATGTCTGAGTGTCTCTGGATCAAGAGCCTGAACCTGAGAATAGCAGGTGCTAAATAGATGATACGAAACGTAAATGCGATAGAAACTAGAGGCTATTTAGTATCAATCATCACCGACTTATCTATCTTTTCGAGAGAGAAATCGCTATAGAGTTACTGGCGAGCTGCCTCGCTGCAACGAACTGCTTATTGTAATGGCTTCCTCGACATGTCCCAAATGACTCCCAATGGGACAAGCCCCTCCAGGCAACGCGCGACGCAACTTCCTCGGATAGATAGAGCCACTTCACAGCGGTAAATGAATGTAAAATTTCCAGCCATGGGCTGTTTACGATGTCGTCCCGCGAATGCGATTGTTGCAGAGACCCATTCCCTTGGATGTGTTCCACCGTGGGAACGAGTGACCGAAGGAAGGACGAGGTGCAGAGCTCCGCCAGAGTTGACAACTGCCAAGATGACACTGGGCACTTGACTCCCAACTCAAAACCTCTGCGAAATGAGCATGGAAGCGAGACCTCAGGTGAGACCTCAGGTGATATGTACGCGGAATGTGGAATTCTCCAAAGGCGAATCTCGACAAGGTCAGTGGCAGACAAAATGAGTGACCGTAATGTTGGGAATGGGAATGGAACGCTTTTCAACCAGAGTGATCGCAGACCCAAGGGCAAGATCTGTCAGTGCCGGGAATGGCTTTTGCATAGCCGCAAAGACTTTTTGCAAGTGAGAAGTAGAAGAGTCGTGGGGTTTGATATGATGTATGCGATCGTTGTGTTCTAGTGCCGCGACAATTGGATCCGGGTAACTTAGTCTTCCCAGTCCACTTGCGCGCCTATCTATGGCGCTGCACGTTGGTGAGGCGTGTCGCTCTTCTCTTTCCCCATTACCCACGATTCTACAATTCTATCCTCCCCTCAATTCCTTACTCCCCCCTTATGTACTCACACTCATCCTACTTCCACATCGTCCAACTTCAAACTAATTTTCGATAATGCCTTGAAAGCGTACAAAAAACGCACAAAGAACGATCTTCTCACCCACCAGCTCGCTGACCGGCTCAAGGCCTGCGATTCGGCTAGCAGCATTCTCACCGTGCTTCAAGAGCAAGTCCAAGAGCTCAATGAGTCTCAACGCAGCAATACGAAGTGGCTGGACCCAACTGTAAACGTCCTTCATTGCCTTCTCTGAGACACTCGGAGAAGGTGTCGGCTCGGTATGCTTCACAACATGAACTTGTTCAAGATCTACCCTCTCATATTATTTGACAGGTATTCTCACCTGCAAAGGTGATCTTTATCGGATTTGCTGTCTTCTTTCAGTGTGTACCCTTCTTAATACCTTCATGCGGTCCATCCTAATACGAACGATTCTTAGACAGTCAAGGACGTTCGCGCGGACCAAGAGACCCTTTTCGAGATGTTCGAGCGCATAGAAGCGTTTTTCCTACGTCTGGACACATACACTAAAGTGGCACCAAATCAAGGAATGATGGACACGATCACGGCAATAATGGTCGAGGTCCTCAACATTCTGGCCATCGCTACAGAAGAAATCAAACAAAGCCGAATGAGTAAGTCCTTGCTGTAACGAATAAATTTCCGTTGATAGAAACATTTTCAGAAAAATATTTAAAGAAACTAATGAAGAAACTGATTGGAAATAACGACATCGAGGATGCGCTGAAGAGACTGGACAGGTTGACGCAAGAGGAGTCTCGAATGGCCTCTGCGCAACTCCTGGAGATCACGAATGCCATCGATAGCGAAGTCAGGGAAATTGCGGACAATGTGCTTACCGTCGACAACAAGGTAACGACGGTTATGGATGGTGCGCAATACACCTTCTATCTATTATCGTAGAATTGTCTAACCCATAACGCGCCTACTAGATGGAAAAGAGGCCAGGGAAGTCATCCAGCAAGCAGCTGACGGCGTAGATCGGATGGAACGTTCGTGGTTCCCGAACCGCATTCATGCTGGACATTCAGGCTCAATCATCCTCACAGGGAATCAATTACGACAGGATCTTCGTAGATGGCTCTCGCCACCAGATCCATCTACGAATCACAATATCGCATGCAACGCCCATCACAAGGGAACGGCGACCTGGTTTTTCGAAGGAAGGACGTATAAAGAATGGAAGTCAACAGGTTCCGAATCGCTACTTTGGATTCATGGGAAACGTGTGTCCCTGTCCCATTCTGTCGCCTGACGCCACCTAATAACATCCCTTATTTAGCTGGCTCCGGGAAGAGCATACTTTGGTTCGTACGGCCTTCACTGTCCTTGTCAAAGATAATTGAGTCGCTTGTCTTTCTCCAGTTCGACAATCATCGAAGATGTGAAAACCATGTGCAATGCCAGTCAAGCCTCGATTGCATATTTTTATTTTGACTTCCGAGACATCAACAAACAGCACTGGCGTGACCTAGTCCCTTCCCTTCTCACCCAACTTTCCACGCAATCGAGTGCCTGTTGCGATATTCTATCACGACTTTATTCCGATCACGACGATGGCGCGCAACAGCCCAACGATGACGCTCTGAAACGGACCCTGATAGAGATGCTCACAATCCGAGATCGCCATCCGATCTACCTAATAATGGACGCCCTTGATGAATGTCCCGACACATCCGAGGTTCCATCACCTCGGAATCGGATACTTCAGCTGTTGGAGGAACTCGCTGACCTTCAGATTCCAAACCTTCGTATCTGTGTTACAAGTCGACCTGAATTCGACATACGAGATTTCCTCGAACCTCTGACCTCCGGCCGAATCTCCCTCCATGATCAAAGCGGACAAAAGCAAGATATTGCGGATTACGTTAGGTCCGTTGTTTACTCAAAATCAGAACCGCACATGCGGAGATGGAGGAAGGAAGATAAGGAATTTGTCATCGAGACACTCTCTGAACGAGCTGACGGGATGTAAGTGAATTGCTTTACATTCGTGATACCTTTGCAAATCGTCGGACAGGTTTCGGTGGATATTCTGTCAGTTGGAAGTCCTACGTCAATGTCTTCCACCAAGTGTCCGACCAACGCTTAAGGAACTGCCCGAATCGTTGGACATAACATATGAGCGTATACTGAAGGAAATAAAGAAGCCGAATAGGCGCCTCGCTCAACGCGTATTGCAATGCCTAGTTGTCGCCCTCCGGCCACTTCGTGTCGAGGAGCTTGCGGAAGTCCTCGCAGTCGACTTCGATGATGCGGAAGGGATCCCGAGGTTGAAACCGGATTGGCGGTGGGAGGAACAAGAACTAGCTCTTCTGTCGGCGTGCTCAAGTCTGATTGCAATCGTCGAAGCTGGTGATTCGCGGGTCGTGCAATTCTCGCATTTTTCGGTCAAGGAATTCTTGACCTCGCCTCGCCTCGCAACTGCAAGTGGAGAAGTCTCGAATTATCATATCGATTCGGAGCCTGCGCATACGATCCTGGCGCAAGCTTGCCTAGGCGTTTTACTACAAATACAAGATGATGTTGAAGGGCATACACGCAAGGACCATCCGCTAGCTCGATACGCTGCCAAGCACTGGACGACTCATGCGCAATTTGGGGAGGTGTCGTCACGTTTACACAAAGGGATGGAATATCTCTTCGACGCGAACAAACCACACTTTAATGTGTGGCTCACACTCTACGATATAGACACCAACCCCAACAGTGATGCAACCTTTTTCTATCTCGCACCATACTACAAATCCCCCGCGGCTCCCCTATATTACGCAGCACTCTGTGGATTCCACGATCTCGTAGAACACTTCATTGCCAAGTATCCACAGGATGTGAACGCTCATGGAGGCTACTATGTGAGCTCACTAGTGGCAGCATTGGCAGGGGAGCACTTCCAGACGGCAGATTTACTCCGTCGTAATGGTGCAGACCCGAACGTCCGGAGCCGCTGGGAGATGACTCCATTGCATAGCGCAGCGAATTTTGATGTTCTCGAGGTGATCCGGAAATTAATCGAGTACGGTGCCGACATCAATGCTGAGAATGAGAGCGGGTTCACCCCATTACATTACGCCTCAGCGATTGATCGTTTCAAAGACGATTCTATCATTCGATTACTGCTGGAGCACGGTGCCGATGTAAATGCGCGGGGAAAGAATGGCCGGACACCGTTGCACTCGGCCTCGACCATTGGGTCGCTGGAGGCTGTGCGCCTGCTGCTCGAACACGGTGCTGATATAGAGGCGAAGAACGATGGCGGCGAGACCGCATTGCAGGAAGCGGCTGGGGGAAGACATGATAAAGTCGTGGAGCTACTGCGAGAACATGGAGTAAGTAGAAACACCTTGTAGCTTTTAGTACTTCCGTATGCGTATCCAACTTCTTGTCGATGGAAAAACCATCATGACATTTCTTCTCGTTCACTCATTGTAACGCTGTATGTGGCAGGCAATACACGAATAGCTCAGTTACTCATACTCATTTACCCTGACTAACTAAATTGCGATGGAAGTCAATTGTGAAACTTGGAAAAACACCAGAACGTTCAGTTTCGAAATGAGTTAGTGAGATTGACTGGGGAGTTGAGCTTACTTAGTAGCGGTGGTACTGTATGCGTATCCAGTCTTCCAGCCTTTCTCAGTTTCGGGTCCTACGAAACGCGCGTGATTCAAGTCATAAGGTAGTGCGGCGGATTCGGTAGGCATTATCATACAGTCCTCTTGGAGCACGGAGGGTTGAAGCGGAGACTTGGAGGGCCAAGTGTGAAGGAAGTGAAGGAAGCTCTTCTAGTAGATCTACTGACTCGCGAATCAGTAGTGAGTTGACCCTGATCGAGTGTGTGTGGACGCATATCCGCGGTTTCGATCCCACTCATCGGAACGAGTAAGCAAAAGAAATCGCATTTCATTCATGATTCGAGGGTAAGGGGAAGAACACGAGTTATGCGTTTCTCAGTTCAATGTGACTTTGGTAATTAGGACACTACGAACGAACTTCTGTATACAAATGAAAAAAAGGCGTGATATAACCTGCGTCAGTCTGAGCGGCGGTGGACGACGACGACGATACTGATACTGACGACCGTCCTCCATCGCTCTCAAGCGTTCGTGCACGCACCCCAGCGTGCCGCGGCAGCAAGCTGTCAATGCCACCAATGACGGGCAAGCCGAACGTATGGCTTTCTGGGTTGCTCAGCGCGTCGCCCACTGGCAGGCGCAGGGCACTAGTGCGCGGGGGAGAACTTTGCTGTGGTACACGCCCGAGCGGGAGATTAGAGATTGAGCAGGGTCTTGATGGTGGCACGCAGGCGAGCATCAGGTGTCTGGGAAGAAAAAGGGTTTGACGAGGAAGGGGAAAAGGGGAAGGGAGAAGGGGGTACCGGCACTCCTTCCTTACCCACGTCATCGTCGTCCAATTCGTGGTCGGCTCCGGATATGCGCCACTAGCAGCACCTGTGCTGGTTTGGCGGCATCCGAGTCCTGCATGCTGACGATGCGAACGAAGCGTGGTGCGGGTCTGCGCCCTCCTGAGAAAGGCACAGGCATCTATTGTTGCGTCAACTCATCGCAGGTGCTGGTCGCTACCGGGGGATCGGCAGAGCCTGGACCACCGTCGGAGCCAAATATCATTGCTGTGTGCTGAGCGAGTTGAAGGGGCCCTTTGGGGAACCAGGAGAGATAGCCTTCGCTTGGTGGACAATGGGGACAGTTGGCTTGGGGCGACACTGGCAGCGTGGGGAATCTCGACGTCGACAAAGTTGGGGCCAAGGGTAACGAAATGAAGATTGAAAAAGAGAAAAGGTGTCGGGAGTGAGTCGCCAAAGGTTTGTAAGGTGGGCAGTGCGGCCGCGCGTGTACAGACCGTCCAGAAGCGCCTATGCGGAACGGAGCGGCGGAACGGCCAAAGCGCCCACCAGCCACAACTGTATAGTTTCAATTCCCACCCTTGTCTGTCATCGCTTCACGTTCCCCTTTTTTCATTCATCGCCTTTCCCTCGACCTCCCGTACAAGACGACGGCGAGCGAATCCGATCCTTTCCCGATAAAAAGCCACTGCTCTCATCGTTGTTTCGCCCTCCCCTTTCGACCTTTGGACAACGACGATCAGCACTAGACGCAACCACGCGGCGGCAGTACACCTCTCGAATACATTCTTTAGTCCTGTCTCCTAGCTACTGACCCTTTTTTTGACATATTTCATACATTCGGCGCAGCATTAATGCACGCATTCATACACTCGGACATCGCTCTCGCTGGACACAGACACCTAGGACTCACAATGTATTTAAGAAACCTCCTTGGTAGTCAAGGAAGGTGTGAGCACGCGGGTCATCAAATCGTCGAATCTCAGCTTCCATTTCTATCCTCTCTTCTCTGTGTACCAGCCGTCTTAGGACGCTTTTCTTTCTCCTTCTCCTATCTTTTGCATCCTTGCCACCCGACGGCATGTGCGTTCATCTTAAGGACCTCGACCATTATTTTCATGATGACAATATTGGTCGAGGTCCTTAACATTTTTGCAATTGCTACAAAGGAAATCAAATAAGGCCGAACCAGTAAGTCTCTGCTGTACAAATAAGTCCCCACTAATAGAGCCATTTTCAGAAAAATATGTAAAGAAACTGATCGGAAAGACCGATATAGAGGATGCGCTGAGGAGGCTAGGCAGGCTGACACAAGAAGAGGCTCGAATGGCTGCTGCGCAACTCCTGAGGGTCACGAATATGATCGATCATGGGGTAAGGGAAGTTGCGGATAATGTACTTGTCGACAATAGATTGGCTGGTGTCGATGACCGAGTGGTCGGTGTCGACGATCGAGTGAAGGACGTCGACAACAGAGTGAAGGCTGTTGATGATAAGATAGCGGTCAGCGATGGGCGGAATACATTTTCTATCCATCATCGTAGAATTGTCTAACCCATAATGTGCCTAGATGTAAAAATGAATGGTCAGGGTACCAGTTATGCAGCAAGCAACCGATGACGTAGAAAAACTGAAACGTTCGTGATCTCGGAATCTCATTGATGCCAGTCTTACGAGCTCCAACACCCTCACAGGGGATCACTTACGACAGGATCTTCGTAGATGGTCTCGCCACCAGATCCATCCACGAACCATAACATGGCAATGAATTACTTTATCGAATGTGGAAATCTCGAGGTCGCCCAGAAATTAATATTAATCGAGTCTTCGATTACTTCTGAAGCACGGTAGTGATGTAAAGGCGCGGAATACCCGCGGCTTGACCTCGTTGCACAAAGCCATGGAAAATGGGGCGCTGGAGGTAATGCGCCTGCTGCTCGAGCATGGTGCCGACGTAGAGGCGAAGAACAATGACGGCAAGACCGCGTTGTGCGTGGGACAAATCATGACAAAATCGTGAAATTACTGCGGGAACATGGAGCCAGTACTGTACATATCCATTCTTGTCGATAGAGATATCACCGCAACTTTTCTTCTCGTCCATCATTGTAACGCTGTATGTGGCAGTATACGAATAGCCACTCATCTACCCATAGAATTGTTTAGTACATAACGCGCCTAGATGTAAAAGAGGCCACGGTAGTAGTCCCAGACACACAGGCTCAACCATTCTCACAGGGAATCAATTACGACAGGAGCTTCGCAGATGGGTCTCGCCACCAGATCCATCTACGAATCACAGTATCGCATACAACGCCCATTACAAGGGAACGGCGACCTGGTTTTTTTAAAGGAGGGAGATTCGTGGAAAATGTGCGCCCCTGTCTCATTCGGCCCGACACCACCTAATAGCGATCTTATTTGTAGCTGGCTCGGGCAAGAGCATACTGTACTTTGGTTCGAGTTCGTACCATTTGCTTTTTTTTTGTCAGACAACCCAAGTCGCTTGTCGTTTTCCAGTTCCGCAGTCATCCAAGATATCGAAGCCATGTGCGATGCCGGCCAAGCCTCGATGGCTTTTTATACTTCTATTTTGATTTTCGGGGACATCAACAAACAACATTAATTGGCGTGATCTAGTCATTTGGAGTGCCATATCGCTGGTCATTTGCTCATTTGCTCGCTCACATGATCGACGATGACCTACTGTAATCCAAATCTATTGACCTCTATTCTACACATACTGTACATACAACAATACGGTAACAGCCCAAGCGACATGGCGTAATTCGTGTCACTGACAAGTTCCAGCAGCCGGTACATAAGATGATACAGCCTGTCAAGAGTGCAGGTGAACCGTAGAAGTGGGTGAGCCTCCCGAGCATATGGTCGATGATAATTATAAGAAACAACGATATTATACAGACGAGTCTGATAACAGTGATGTTGAGAAAAATGCTGCGACTGATGTCTCAGGAACGAAATGATAGATGTGAAGATGAATCGTAGGTGGCAGGCCAAAGGTAAATGAATGGAAACTAGAGGGCACTTATCGATCTTCGTGCTCCCACCACGGGTCAGGTACTCTGTCCCACTGTGGAACTGCTATAGGGCGACCGGAGAGGTGTAGCGCGGCACCAGGTCCCGGTGGCGATTGCTTTTCCAAGAAATTTTTTTGCAGAGAGGGTAACACTTCTGTCATCCCTTCCCCAATGATCCCATGGAGGGCGGGCACAATATGTGGTGAAAATCCCCAGAATAGGTAGAGATCCTCCACAGTGGTAAATGGACGCAAAAGGTCTAGCCAATGGCTGTTCTCGACGTTGTCTAGCCAATACAGAAACGGAATACCACTGTCGAGGATGTAGAGATGTTTCATCATGGGAATGAGGGTCCGAAGAAAGGACGAAGTACAGAGCTGCACCATAGCCGAAAATTGAAATGACCTCATGCGTGTGATTCTCAAATGGAGCTCTCTGCGACGTGTCCATGGAAGTGAGAGAAAAATGTCCGGATCGTCAAGGAAGGAAGATGTGTGCTTCATAGAATGCCTTCAGCTTCGGTGTGCGATCGACGAATTGGGCGAGTTGTGCAGCGTCCATTACAGGCTGATGGAAAAGGATTGCATCCAAGTTGACGACTAGAGGGCTATCAATCGGGGCTATGAGATGCTCCAAGTATTCACAGGACCCATTGAAACGCAGCGAGGTGAGAGTAGGGAGGACACAGCGTGTCGACGGAGGGAGACGTCGGTTGACTCGGTTTCCCCAGTGAAGGGGAGGTCGGTACCTCGGTCAATGCGGAAATGCACTGGCAAGCGATCACCGCCTCGGGTGAAATGAATCCGGAGTCTGGAATCCTACGAATGCGAATTTCGACAAGGTCAGTGGCAGATAGATCTAGAAGAAGGTTCCGTAATACTGGAAGTGGAAGCTGGATGCTTCTCAACCGGAGTGATCGCAGAAGTGGTGCAGATCCACCCAAGAACATATCGGGAACGACCAGCGCCGCAGTTTCATTGAAGAAATTAACGACCAGCGCCTCTGGTTCATCGAAGAAATTAATGGCCAGTTCTGTCAGCGGCGGGAATGGCTTCTGCATAGCAGCCAAGGCTTGTTCCGCTTAAACTATCGAAGAACCCCGGAGTTCGATTTTAAGCCACATATGCCGATGGGTAAGGGTGGCCAGGTATCCTGCATCGCCCTCACAGACCTCCAGGCTGGGAAGTAAAGACGCACGTTCAGGCAACATGGTGATCCAA
The DNA here is from genome assembly GCA_015178925.1 of Russula emetica. Classification (NCBI taxonomy): domain Eukaryota; kingdom Fungi; phylum Basidiomycota; class Agaricomycetes; order Russulales; family Russulaceae; genus Russula; species Russula emetica. Next base: position 762,458 of record WHVC01000013.1, on the reverse strand, counting down.
ATACGATATCTCGCCATTTTCGACACACGTGCGCAAGTATAATTCACGCCTCTCTGTTGTGTCGAAAGGGATCTTAGTCCAGGTTATTCACAAACCCTAACCCTATTGATCACATTGTTGACCTCGGGATCACATGATCCTAAGAATTTTTTCGACCACCCCCAGAAGTCGAAAGTAACTGAGCGACGGATACGTGAGGCAGTGTAACTGAATCTGCCTCACTCGGCCGCCTGCTAGCGCTGCCACTACCGTACCTCCTTGCCCCCTTAATTACAGTAATCCTGCCGAAAATTTCCGACTCGAGATATGGTGCTTTTTGGTACCTTCGGCGTTGTCTACTACTAGCACTCGTCTCCGGGGAGTCCAATGTTCAAGAAACAGATAAGCTCAAACTTGCCATGTCATCCGGTATATTCGAAACATGCGAACCATCAATGCCACATTTCGAGAGCACACACAGTCTTCTGAGGACTTAGAGGTAATTGGAGACGTCGTGTTTCTCAAGCACATCCTAAATTGGAAGGCCAGGGGCTTGCCACTGCACGGCGTTGCGGCGTAAGAGAAGGACCAAACGACCTGCAGAAGCTCAAAAGTCCCTCCTCCGACGCCCTATGCAACGGAGTCTATGTAACACCATTGCATAGAGCGTCGGAGTATGGACGTTTGGAAGTTATTTTGGTTCCCCGTGCACACGGTACAAAATAGTCAATTCCGAACCGCGTGTTTGTGAAACGCGATGGTAGGGTTGTGGAGTAGGGTTTGTGTTTTACAGTTGTGAGTAAGTTCTGGTGCGTAACTTCAGAGCAATCCCTTTGTTCCCCGACGCTGAATTCCGAATAATCTTGTTCCTGTGAATCCTGTCGTCCAAGTCCCTCCCCCCAGCACACCCCACTCTTTGATTGTTGGTTTGGAGTAGCCCATTGAGTGGCACTATGGGTATTGGCACTAACACCTTCAATCGGCACCTTGACCGTGACTCAGGCTAGCACGGAGGTGCCGTGATGAGTGTGCTGTTTGTAGCTGGGCACAGGGGCAGCAGCGTAAGTGCCAGACTCGGAAGGGCAATTTTATGAAATCTAGACTTTTGAACTCGGCACCTACGTTGTGGGTCTTGATCTAAGGCCCACCGTTTGCCAGTAACAACAGTATTAGCAGAGATACATGACTTTGGAGAGGTGGGCTTGCAACGCAATGAGATCGAAGTGCAACTTGAATTGTATGGCGCCCGTGACGCCAAAAATACGCGCTGAATGCACCTTCAAGTTGCCTTCTGGAGATGGCCTCAGGAGTACTAAGCCAACGTGTACGTCGTGTGGCCCGCAGTTCTTACCCAATTCAGTTGCGGAAATCTGACCAATCAGATTTCGCCAAAATAACTGGCTGAATTGGGTTACATTGCAAAATGCAAAATGCCCACAGTGACTATAGTAGTGACTAGCCTCCGCCCTTCCAACTGTGCATCACCTTTCACCGCCTTTGTGTCCTGTGAACGGAACAACTAAAGGCCGAAGACAGAGATCTAGAAAAATTGAAATGGCACTCTGCAGCACCACCCATCATATCACTTACGCATAATCTGGAGCTCGGAAGATGGCACCATTAGAGGACGTACAGCAGATCTTACTCAGATTCAAGACAGTGCCTTAATACCTGACTGGCCTTTACACAGTGTAGAGGCTGTAGGGAAACCCACTCCTGGATCCACTTCGCTCAAGCGGCTCAACTAGTACGCAGCCATGCAGGCACCGCCGACTAGATATAAAGAGGCGACCAAACCACCGATTGTGCCTCCTGCTATTCTCTTTTCCCCCTCAGAACTCAAAGATCGCATTTGCTGAAGCGGCTGAAAGATGGGACTTTCACAACTTCCCGCTAGCAAACCCGACCGTAGGTCAAGCGCTACTACAAAGTGCAAGTATTCTCTACAGTAGGTGAGGCCAATGAAAGTCTGCGATGGTTGTCAATGGTGACGCGCATGCCCCTTGCGGATGAAAATCGTGACTCTAGTGCTATGATGAGGATCAGTCCAAGACGTGTCGCCCACAAGTGTTTCAAGGCGCTATGCCGCTACTCGTTGAGCCATGGGCACGGGCGTCCCCGCAGGAAACACTCTGAACCTGAAACAAAGAGCGAGTATCCATTGCGGGGGAAAGTTATCGCACAATTACAATAGTGAGCATCGTACATCAGCCTCTCCCAAAGTTGATCAGAGAGTCACAGATTCCTTTCATATACAAGTGATGACGTCGAGAAACGGGAAATTCTCAATGTCCCCACGCCGCCCACGCTCTCCGAAGTCATTCAAGTCATCCGCGACTCGTGGGAGCTGGGGCTCAACAACGACACGGTATTTCTGGTTCTGATGAGCCGAATAAAACGACTTCTCGATGAGTGTATCGCGGGAGGACTCGGAGAGGCTGGCGAACGACGACACGCACTGGCAATCGGGGAGCAGTGTAGATTCGATAGTCATTGGCAGGATGATGGCGCCGAAATAAACCCACGAGTCCGGGTTAATCCAGGGGAAATGGAACAAGATAATAATTCCTCGACTACGTGGTCGGAAAGTTCAGATGCAAGATCGATGACCTATTCCGCGTACACGGGCAGAAGCGTCACATCATTCAAAGAGCAGACAAGTCGGCTTGTCTGGCCATGCAACGAGACAAGATGAGAAAAGAATAGTGGGTTACTACCACAAAATGAAGAAGGGCACCCACTTACCCTTAAAGAGGACTGTCTGTCTCGCGCTCTCCCAATGGCCGCTTTAGAGTACCCACTTTGAAACTTGATACCGCCGCAGCGCGACACCGCATCGGTGTATTCCGCACCCACCTTAGCTTAGATGTAGGAAGACAGGTTGAACGGAGCGCAGAGTTTGTTCGTAGTACGTAGTACGTTAGTGGAAGTCTTGATGGAAGCGAGGTTGTTCAGTACATGGTTAAACAGCGGAAGCCGGTCCCGCCGAAACGCTGGAATGGAAGGTTATTAGTTACTAGTGGCGACCCCATGCTATTTTTTTTCAGCACATACATGATAGCACGCTGTAGCCAGGGCCACTGTAGTGCGATCATGCGAATGACCGCTTACCATCTTTCAAAGGTGAAGACGCGTTGCGTTACATCGCTCGTAATTCATCATGCCGCCATTCATGAATATCGAAAATCACATCCACGCCAATTCCATGCAGCGCGAATCTGACAATCTGTCAGATGTACAGGCTGTAATACGTTTGTCTAATGTCTATTCGACTGGGCGTTGCTAGAATACTGATATCACAACTGTGTCTGGCTCAGGCTTGTCATACAAAAAGAATGATATCGATGCTGTTGAAAGGGTTTGTACGTGTGTACCTCTGCATCCCACATTCGAGTCACTATACCATCTTTAGTATTATTCATTACAACCAGTGACGTAAAGCAGTCAAGGCAATTCAGTCGGAGCCTGAGACGACATGCACTAGCGGTCGGGGAAAATGAACGGTTTCCGTGTCGCACCCAACTTCGGTCCCCTTATCATCACACTCTCCGACTTTTTTTAGGGCCCGTTCGGCTGCAGTGCTATCTTAAGTAGGCCTGGCTAGCGTGCTTTTTGGCAGCAAGGCACACGAGTCTGTTAGCATGATCGACGATTTTCGTAGGGCCTTCGCTGGCTAAGATCTAAGTTCCGATGCGGAATAGTGGAAGCAAAAATAATTGCACCTACAGTAGCCTAGCGCAAAATCAATGCCACCGATGTCACGGAGTCGTTCTCCGCTGCCCCTATTGCTTAGCGACCTAGTCGAAGGATGTACTCGAGTAGATAGGCCTCTTTCTTGAACCCATCGCTCTCCTATCCACTTCCGAGTCATTCGTTCCATCAAAGTTTCGTGCCGGGATGGTGAACTACCAAGATCCACATACAGTCACTCGAGATTTCAGTGCGTACGCCTTTCCGTCTGGTTCAGGTGCTTGTAGCCCAATTTCCGGTCGTTCTTCTCAACAGCGGCACTCATAAATTTCCATCATGTTCTCATTGGGTTATTTCTGTGAGTCTACATCAATTGCCCTGCCGCGCTAGACTCCAGGTTCTATTTGATTACTCAAACGTGACATATCATATCAAGCTGGGAATTACTCACTACCTTTGACTACGAGTGGGATGTTATTCGAGGGCGTCGCCCATACCGACGTACAATATGGGTCTGTAACGTTTTCGGTTTTCGTCACTGCCCACCTACAACAGAAGAGTAAACGTTAGCCTGCTATAGATTTACACCTTCGCGCGCGTGGCCACTCTTATGACCCTGGTTGACGCGATGATTGGCTTCTACGATACAGGTCGAATCAACTGTCAGGTGAGTCCCCGTCCCACGATTGGCTCGTTATACTGTTCGGACAACTGCGATGCCAAGGCCTATGCCACTTTCGGCAACGTAAGCACCTCCCTTTATGAGGCCAGGCTGCAGCATCTAATATTCTATTCCCTTTTCTCTAGATCCTTCCCGGCATTGCCTTTGCTGCCGCTTCGCTGTTGATTGTGCTCCGTATGTACGTCTCTGATGCGTTATCATCAAGCAGGGCACTTAACGAAACTTGGCAGAATGGCCATTTGGAATGGGAAAAAGATTATGATTTTAATTGCAATGGGAGTATGGGTGACAGACGTCGGATTCCTCATCGATGGTGAGTACTCTCTGCCGATTATAGAAGTATTTCTTACAAGCCCGGTGATATCACAGGCTGCGTACGGGTGAAATTTTCAACGCTGACTATTTTAGACCCACTAGGCTTATTCGCTAACCGTAGATCCGTAACTCGTGGTCGAATGAGCTCAACGCCTGCGCCCTGCTCAACCCAGAGAGCATAAGGCCTAATATCATGGGCTCACTAATTGCTGACGTTGTATTACTTCTCATCATGCTCGTTGGCTTGCTCCGCCTACATTTCGGAGCAGGCGACGCGTTTGGTTTGGAACGCGTTCTCTGGAAACAGGTGCGATGGTTGAGGTTCTCGCTGTGGTGTTCCAGATTTACTGACGTGATTTTTTGTTCGTAAGGGTCTCATTTGGCTCTCGCTCGCCATAGTCTTCGAGATCCCTGCAACAGTACATCTGTCTTTTTAGTTGTTCCTTTCCTTCTCGCTCATCTCTATTTCATCAAATAGGTGTTCATATCTTTGGATTTGAATGGTAGTTTTCTTCTCTCCGATCCATCAACGACGAGCGTTGATTGAATTTTGTCCCAATATAACTACCAGAGCCCATGAGCTACGTACGTCCTCGTGCTACAAGTGGAAGAAGGTTACCGACTCATTACACCTTCCTGTAACACAGATATTTGAGATTCCCAGTGTAATCGCAATGACAATTGCTGCAACAAGGATGTATCGCTCTCTTATGGACCTGGGCTCCTCTGAAATGTAAGGAATGCTCCCTCGTTGCTTCCATTACCAGGCTAATTGTGGTCGATAATCATTTTTAGTTCACAAGACAGTCTCCCGGACAGTGTGCGCACGACATCAAAGATGCGGGTCCGCTCTGGGCCCATATCGCTCAGCCAGATGGAGTCTGTGCGTACGGAAATCGACCAGTCTTCGAAGTCACAAGCTGGTTTCAGCTCGTATATCAGTAGAGACTCGCATGGGCGCTAAAAGGCGCACGAAGTGAGGTAAAGAGTGGCCCGGAGAAATGAGGGAAACCGATCCTACTCCTTCGAGTGGTGTTAGCGCTGAAGGCAGCAAAGCTGGCCGTCCGGAAGGTGAAATTCAAGTACGATCGCGAGCGGAGCGAAGAAATCGTTTGTTGACTATATGGGCTGACCCATAAATTGACATAAATTGCCTGCAACGTGTTGTGCACTGTGCAGAAGTTCCGTTATCTCCATTACTTTGCATATAATACATTGCTTGTGCCCTTTTAGTACATATTGCTATCCAAAAATTTATTGGTGCCGTTATGGTTCAAAAGTGACTTTTGCTTACAAATCCCGTGGCTGCCACGTGAAGACAAGACACGTCCTTCTTGCTTGAAGGCCAGGGCCACCGTGACTATGGTCTGAGTGAAGGTACTTTCAGATATATCTTATGCCACGGCCTGCGAGACACTACAAAAATGCAGTAGCTGGGAAATACAAACCCCGCCAAGCCCCGACAAAGGGTTTTATACGAATGAGGCCACATCCGAGTACGCGCTACTATACCATCTTTGCAACCAGTGACGTAAGGCAGTCAAGGCGGAGACGACATGCTCAAGCAGAAGTGGACGCCAGTATTTGATTTGATCACCACATTCAACGTGAGAGAAGGTCGCTGTTTTTTTTTGGTCGCCAATGTGAATACTGAATGAACGATTGTCGAGTCGCATCTTGGAACCGGTCCCCTGATGGTTCAAAATCAATTCGATGCATTTACCTCTATTCTTCTCTCGGGCTGGGGTTGGGTGTGGTAGTCGCACGGTACACGGACACTACTGTACGGCTGTGGAAGAAAACATCAAGTCCCTTTTGGCCTGGACTTATACTAATCGCCCGATCGAAACATTCATAACCGATCTTTTTTTCCGCCCTCGGCGGCTAAGGTTTTAGAGCCCCCACAAAATCAATGCCAACTGAACATGTCGTTCTCCGCTCCCCCCCTTCTCGTCCCTCTCCCCCCACTGCTTAGCAACCTGGTCGAAGGTTTGGCCAGACCTCTTTCCCCAAACCCATCGCTCTCCTATCCACTTCCGAGTCATTCGTTCCATCAAAACTTCGTACTGGGATGGTGAACTACCAAGATCCAAATACAATCGCTCGAGATTACAGTACGTACGCCTTTCCGTCTGGTTCAGGGGCTTGCAGCCAAATCTCCGGTCATTCTTCTCAACAGCGGCACAATTACATCTCCATCATTTTTTCATTGGTTTATTTCTGTGAGTCTACTTGCCCTACCGCGCTAGACTCTAGGCTCTACTTGATTACTCAAACGTGACATTTCACATCTAGCTGGGAATTACTCACTACCCTTGACTACGAGTGGGATGTTATTCGAGGGCGTCGCCCATACCGGCGGACGATATGGGTCTGTAACGGTTTCGGTCTTCGTCAGTGCCTACCTACATCAGAAGATTAAACGTTACCTGCTGTAGATCTACACCCTCGCGCGCGTGGCCACTCTTGCGGCCATGGCTAACGAAATGATTGGCATCGATGATCCAATTCGAATCCACTGTCAGGTGAGTCCCTTTTCCCACGTTTGGCTCGTTATACTGTCCGGTCAACTGCGATGCCAAGGTCTGGAGCACTTTCGGCCTCGTAAGCACCTCCCTTTATGCGGCCAGGCTGCAGCATTTAACATCCCATTCCTTTTTCTCTAGACCCTTATTAACACTGCCTTTGCTGCCGCTTCGCTGTTGATTGTGCTCCGTATGTACGTCTCCGATGCGTAATCATCATCATCCAGAAGCAGGGAACTTAATGAAACTTGGCAGAATGGCCATTTGGAATAGGGAGAAGATTATTATTTTAATTGCAATGGGAGTATGGGCGACAGACGTCGCATTCCTCATCAATGGTGAGTACCCTCTACCGATCATACAAGTATTTCTTACAAGCCCGATGATATCACAGGTAGCGTACGGGTGAATTTTTCAACGTTGACTATTTTGGACCTACTAGGCTTATTCGCTAACCGTAGATCCGTAACTCGTGGTCGCATGAGCTCAACAGCTGCGTCCTACTCAACCCAGATCGCATAACGCCTAGTATTATGGGCTCACTAATTGCTGACGTTGTATTACTTCTTATCATGCTCATTGGATTGCTCCGCCTACGATTCGGAGCAGGCGACGCGCTTAGTTTGGAACGCGTTCTCTGGAAACAGGTGCGGTGGTCAAGGTTCTCGCTGTGGTGTTCCAGATTTACTGACGTGATTTTTTGTTCGTAAGGGTCTCATTTGGCTCTTGATTGCCATAGTCTTCGAGATCCCTGCAACAGTACATCTGTCTTTTCTGTTGTTCCCTTCCTTCTCGCTCATCTCTATTTCATCAAATAGGTGTTCATATTTTTGGATTTGAACGGTAGATTTCTTTCTCTCCAATCCATCAACGACGAGCGTTGATTGAATTTTATTCCGGTATAACTACCAGAGCCCATGAGCTTCGTACGTCCTCATGCTACAAGTGGAGAGAAGGTTACCGATTCATTACGCCTTCCTGTAACACAGATATTTCAGATTCCCAATGTAATCACAATGACAATCGCTGCAACAAGGATGTATCGCGCTCTCATGGACCTAGGCTCCACCGAAATGTAAGGACTTTTCCCTGGTTGCTTCCATTACCAGGCTAATTGTGGTCGATAATATTTTTAGTTTACAAGACAGTCTCACGGACAGTGTGCACACGGTATCAAAGATGCGGGTCCGCTCTGGGCCCATCCCGCTCAGCCAGATGGAATCCGTGCGTACGGAAATCGACCAGTCTTCGAAGTCACAGATGGCTGGTTCCAGCTCGTATACCAGTACAGACTTGCATGGGCGTTAAAGGGCGCGCGAAGTGAGGTAAAGAGTGGCCCGGAGAAATGAGGGAAACCGATCCTACTCCTTCGACTGGTGTTAGCGCTGACGGCAGCAGAGCTGGCCGTCCGGAATGTGAAATTCAAGTACGATCGCGAGCGGAGCGAATAAATTATTTGTTGACTATACGGGCTGACCAGCGCTGACCCATAAATTGACATGATAAATTGCTCGCAACTCGTGCAGAAGTTCTTTTATCTCTCCATTACTTTGTATATACATCGCTTGTGCCCAAATACATATAGCTGTCCAAGAATTTATCGCATTCTAATTGTGTTCACAGTGAAGACGCGTCCGAATCCCGCTTGCTTGAAGGCCAGGGCCACCGTAACTGCAGTGCTGTAGTGAAGGTACTTTCACTTACGCCACGGCCTGCGAGACACTACAAAAGTGCAGTAGCTGGGTTGTCAGGGAAATACAAACCCCCGCCAAAGCCCGACAAAGGGTTTGTACGAATGAGGCCACATCCGAGTACGCGCTATACCATCTTCACATAAATCAGTGACGTAAGGCAGTCAAGGCAGTTCAATAACTTTAATCGGAGACGACATGCTCAAGCAAAAGTGGTCGCCAGTATTTGATTAACTTACCACATTCAGAAGGTCGCTGTTTTTGCGGTCGCCAATGTGAAAATGAACGATTTCACATCATTTCAGGTTCCGAGTCACATCTTGGTTCGGTCCCCTTATCACACTCTCCGCCGAGTCGAAGTTAACTTGAACAACTCTTTAACCATTTTCCGAGTCAGGCGCCCAGACTCATCAGATACATCATGATGGTTCAAAATCAAACTTACTCGATGCATTTACCTCTATTCTTCTCTCGGGCTGGGGTTGGGTGTGGTAAGTAGTAGCACGGTCCACGGACACTACGGCTGTGGAAGAAAACACCCCCCTTGGCCCCGTACAGCAATGGTTTTTGACCCAGGAACGCACAATTTTTTGACTGCGTTCCTGGGTCGAAAAACTGTTTGCTGTACGGGGCCTCATCAAAAAGTCTCCTTTTGCCTGGACTTATAATCGCCCGATCGAAACATTCATAACCGATCTTTTTTCCGCCCTCGGCGGCCAAGGCCTAAGGTTTCATCATAGCCCTTCAAAATCAGTGCCAACTGAGCAGTCTGAACGTGTCGTTCTCCGCTCCCCCCGTTCTCGTCCCTCTCCCCTCACTGCTTGGAAACCTGGCCGAAGGTTTGGCCAGACCTCTTTCCCCGAACCCATCTCGCTCTCCTATCCTCTTCCGAGTCATTCGTTCCATCAAAGCTTCGTGCTGGGATGGTGAACTACAAAGATCCACATACAATCGCTCGAGATTACAGTGCGTACGCCTTTCCATCTGGTTCAGGGGCTTGCAGCCCAATCTCCGGTCATTCTTCTCAACAGCCGCACTAATTCATCTCCATCATGTTTTCATTGGTTTATTTCTGTGAGTCTACTTGCCCTAGTACCGCGCTAGACTTTAGGCTCTACTTGATTACTCAAGCGTGACATTTCACATCTAGCTGGGAATTTTTCACTACCCTCGGCTATGAGTGGGATGTCATTCGAGGGCATCGTCCATACCGACGGACGATATGGGTCTGTAGAGTTTTTGGTCTTCGCTACTGCCCACCTACAACAGTAGAGTAAACGTTAGCTTGCTATAGATTTACACCCTCGCGCGCGTGGCCACTCTTTTGACCCTGGTTGACGAGATGATTGGCCTCTATGATACAAGTCGAATCGATTGTCAGGTGAGTCCCCTTTCTCACGATTGGCTTGTTATACTGTTCGGACAACTGCGATGCCAAGGTCTATGCCACTTTCGGCAACGTAAGCACCTCCCTTCATGAGGCCAGGCTGCAGTATCTAATATCCCACTCCCTTTTCTCTAGATTCTTCCCAACACTGCCTTTGGTGCCGCTTCGCTGTTGATTGTGCTCCGTATGTACGTCTCTGATGTGTTATCATCATCATCCCGAAGCAGGGCACTTAACGAAACTTGGCAGAATGGCCATTTGGAATAGGGAGAAGATTATTATTTTAATTGCAATGGGAGTATGGGTGACAGATGTCACATTCCTCATCATTGGTGAGTAACCTCTACCGATCATACAAGTATTTCTTACAAGCCCGGTGATATCACAGGCTTCGTACGGGTGAATTTTTCAACATTGACTATTTTGGACCTACTAGGCTTATTCGCCAACCGTAGGCCCGTGATTCGTGGTCGAATGAGCTCGACGGCTGCATCCTGCTCAACCCAGAGAGCATAAAGCCTAACTTTATGGGCTCACTAATTGCTGACGTTGTATTACTTCTCATCATGCTCGTTGGCTTGCTCCGCCTACGTTTCGGAGCAGGCGACGCGCTTGGTTTGGAACGCGTTCTCTGGAAACAGGTGCGATGGTTGAGGTTCTCGCTGCGGCGGTGTTCCAAATTTACTGACGTGCTTTTTTGTTCGTAAGGGCCTCATTTGGCTCTTGATTGCCATAGTCTTCGAGATCCCTCCAACAGTACGTCTGTCTATCCCGTTGTTACCTTCCTTCTCGCTTATCTCTATTTCATGACATAGGTGTTCATATGTCTGGATTTGAATGGTAGTTTTCTTTCTCTCCAATCCATCAACGACGAGCGTTGATTGAATTTTATTTCGGTATAACTACCAGAGCCCTTGAGCTATGTACGTCCTCGTGCTACAAGTGGAAGAAGGTTACCGATTCATTACGCCTTCCTGTAATACAGATATTTCAGGTTCCCAATTTAATCGCAATGACAATTGCTTCAACAAGGATGTATCGCTCTCTTATGGACCTGGGCTCCTCTGAAATGTAAGGAATTCTCCCTCGTTGCTTCCATTACCAGGTTAATTGTTTCCGATAATCATTTTAGTTTACAAGACAGTCTCCCGGACAGTGTGCGCACGGTATCAAAGATGCGGGTCCGCCCTGGGCCCATCCCGCTCAGCCAGATGAAGTCTGTGGGTACGGAAATCGACCGGTCTTCAAAGTCACAAATGGCTGGTTCCAGCTCGTATACCAGTACAGACTCGCATGGGCGTTAAAGGGCGCACGAAGTGAGCCACAATGTCAATGTAAAGAGTAGCCCGGAGAAATGAGTGAAAACGATCCTACTCTTTCGGTAGTGATAAATGTAGTAGTGGCCGTTGCGCCCTAGTATTGCGCCCACCGTTCCTATTTAACACGAGACAACTCACTCCCTATATCTCTTCGAGTTGTCTTAGCGCAGCAGAGCTGGCTCAGCCGTCCAGAAGGTGAAATTCAAGTATGATTGCGAGCGGAGTGAAGCAATCATTGGTTGGCTATACCCCGAACAAACAGGTACAAATTCTCACCACCTTTTCAAGACCCATAAATTGCCCGCAACTCGTGCAGAAGTTCCTTTATCTCTCCATAAGTTTGCATATACGTTGCTTGTGCCAAAATACATATAGCTATCCAAAAATTTATTGCATTTTAATTGCGTTCATGGGGCTTTATCGCTCAACAGTGTCTTTCGCTTACAAATCCCGCGGCTGACACGCACGTGAAGACGCGTCCTTCTTGAAGGCCAGCTGCCAGTGAGGGCCACTGCAGTACTGTACCTTATTCCCCGTTACCCGTCAAAACTATGGTTAGGTTCTGTCAGATATATCTTACGCCACGGCCTGCGAGGCAGCTACAGAAGAGCAGTAGCTCTGAATTACTCGCATTGGCGTCAGAGACGCTTGCCCGTGAACTCAGCCACCAGACACGATCTGCCTCTCCAATCATTCCCCGATGTACCCCCCCCCACCCATTCCGGTACCTGTATCGATGCCAATTGTCACGAAAAAGCCGAGCATATGGGTGGTCAGGGAAATACGAACCCCCGCCAAAGCCCCGAGCCTTGTGTACTCTGCATCCGCACATCCGGGTCCCTATCTTTACAACCAGTGACGTAAGGCAGTCAAGGCAGTTCAGTCGGAGACGACATGAACTAACTTACTGTAAGTTAGCAAAAGCGGGTGCCAATGTGAAAATGAACGATTTCAGGTTCCGAGTCGCATCTTGGTTCAGTCCCCTTATTACACTCTCCGAGTCTAAGTTAATTTGAACCCGAGACTCTTTAACCATTTCCACGAGTCAGACGCCCAGCCCACCCAGGCCCCAGACTCATCAGATCCATGGTTCAAAATCAAACTTATTCGATGCATTTACCTTTTATTCTTCTCTCGGGCTGGGGTTGGGTGTGGTAGCACGGACACTACGACTGTGGAGGAAAACACCAAGTCTCTTTTCCCTGGACTTATAATCGTCCGATCGAATGATTCATAACCGATAATCAGTTCCACCCTCGGCGGCTAAGATCTATGTTTAGCGCTCCGCCGCCGCTCCTACTGTACAGTAGCGCAAAATCAATGCCAACAATTCAATACAAACAATTCAATACCAACAATTCAGTGCCAACAACTCAAATTACTCAATGCCAACAACGTGTCGTTCTCCACTCCCCCCGTTCTCGTCCTCCCGTCCCCCCATTGCTTAGCAACTGACCAAAGGCCTTAAAGTTGGCTGTCGCGAAGGCCAGATAGGCCTCTTTCCCCAAACCCATCGCTCTCCTATCCTCTTCCGAGTCATTCGTTCCATCAGAGCTTTGTGCCGGGATGGTGAACTACCACGATCCACATACGATCGCCCGAGATTCCAGTGCGTACGCCTTCCCGTCTGGCTCAGGTGCTTGCGACCCAATTCTCCGTTCGTTCTTCTCAACAGCGGCAGTCGTAAATCTCCATCATGTTTTCGTCGGTTTATTTCTGTCAGTCTACTTCAATTGCCCTGCCGCGCTAGACTCCAGGTTCTCTATTTGATTACTCAAACGTGACATTTCATATCTAGCTGGGAATTACTCACTACCCTTGACTACGAGTGGGATGTTATTCGAGGGCTTCGCCCATACCGGCGGACGATTTGGGTCTGTAACGTTTTCGGTCTTCGTCACTACCTACCTACAACAGAAGATTAAACGTTACCTGCTGTAGATCTACACCCTCGCGCGCGTGGCCACTCTTTCGGCCATGGCTAACGAACTGATTGGCCTCGATTATACAAGTCGAATCGACTGTCAGGTGAGTCCCTGTCCCACGTTTGGCTCGTTATACTGTCCGGTCAACTGTGATGCCAAGGCCTGGGGCACTTTGGGCCTCGTAAGCACCTCCACCTCCCTTTATGCGGCCAGGCTGCAGCATCTAATACCCCATTCCCTTTTCTCTAGGCCCTTCCCAACACCGCTTTTGCTGCCGCTTCGCTGTTGATTGTGCTCCGTATGTACGTCTCCGATGCGTAATCATCATCATCCAGAAGCAGGGCACTTAACAAAACTTGGCAGAATGGCTATTTGGAATAGGGAGAAGATTATTATTTTAATTGCAATGGGAGTATGGGTAACAGACGTCGCATTCCTCATCAATGGTGAGTACCCTTTACCGATCATACAAGTATTTTTTACAACTTACAAGCCCGGTGATATCACAGGTAGCGTACGGGTGAATTTTTCAACATTGTCTATTTTGGACCTACTAGGCTTATTCGCTAACTGTAGGTCCGTACCTCGTGGTCGTATGAGCTCAACACCTGCATCCTGCTCAACCCAGGGAGCATAAAACCTAACATTATGGGCTCACTAGTTGCTGACGTTGTATTACTTCTTATCATGCTCATTGGCTTGCTCCGCCTACGATTCGGAGCAGGCGACGCGCTTGGTTTGGAACGCGTTCTCTGGAAACAGGTGCGATGGTCAAGGTTCTCGCTGTGGTGTTCCAAATCTACTGACGTGCTTTTTCGTCCGTAAGGGCCTCATTTGGCTCTTGATTGCCATAGTCTGCGAGATCCCTCCAACTGTACGCTTGTCTATTCTTTTGTCCCCTTCCTTCTCGCTTATCTCTATTTCATGACATAGGTGTTCATATGTCTGGATTTGAATGGTAGTTTTCTTTCTCTCCAATCCATCAATGACGAGCGTTGATTGAAGTTTATTCCGGTATAACTACCAGAGCCCATGAGCTTCGTACGTCCTCGTGCTACAAGTGGAGAGAAGGTTACCGATTCATTACGCCTTCCTGTAACACAGATATTTCAACCCCCCAGTTTAATCATAATGACAATTGCTGCAACAAGGATGTATCGCTCTCTTATGGACCTGGGCTCCTCTGAAATGTAAGAAAATCTCCCTGGTTGCTTCCATTACCAGGCTAACTGTGGTCAATAATCATTTCTAGTTCACAGGAGAGTCTCTCGGACAGTGGGCGCACCGTATCAAAGATGCGGGTCCGCGCTGTGCCCATCCCGCTCAGCCAGATGAAATCCGTGCCTACGGAAACCGACCAGCCTTTGAAGTCACAGATGGCTGGTTCCAGCTCTTATATCAGTACAGACTCGCATGGGCGTTAAAGCGCGCACGAAGTGAGCCACAGTGTCAATGTAAAGAGTGGCCCGGAGAAATGAGGGGAAAACGATGCTACTCAGAAGGCAGTAGAGCTGGCTCAGCCGTCCGGATGGTGAACGGGACTCGGAAGCAATTATTGGCTATCATAAGGGACACGACCCCCTGAACAAACAGCTACAAACTCTCGCCTCCACCCACAAATTGCCCACAACTCGTGCAGAACTTCCTTTATCTCTCCATGACTTTGCATATACTTTGCTTGTGCCCAAATACATATAGCTATCCAAAAATTTATTGCATTTTAATTGTGATCATGGTGTTTTTATAATTTATGGCTCAACAGTGTCTTTCGCTTACAAATCCCGCGGCTGACAGCTCAGCGCAAACACGCACGTGAAGACGCGTCCTGCTAGGGCCAGCCTGTGCAGTACTGTAGTGGAGGTTCTTTCAGATATATCTTACGCCACGGCCTGCGAGGCAGCAACAGAAGTGCAGCAGCTGGGTGGTCAGGGAAATACAAACCCCCGCCAAAGCCCTGACAAAAGGGTAAGGGTTATACGAGTGGGGCCTTGTGTACTCTGCATCCGCACATCCGAGTCCGCGCTATACCATCTTTACAACCAGTGACGTAGGACAGGACGACATGCAACTAAAGTTAGCAATTTTAGGGGGCGCCAGTATTTGATCACCACATTCAATTCAAGGTGAGAGAAAGGTCGCAAGTCGCATGATCTTGGTTCGGTCCCCTTATCACACTCTCCGCCGAGTCTACTAAGCTATTATAACTTGACTTAAACCATTTGCGTGTCAGGCGCCCAGCCCCAGACTCATCAGATACTACTGTACATGGTTCAAAATCAAACTTATTCGATGCATTTACCTCTATTCTTCTCTCTCGGGCTGGGGTTTGGGTGTGGTAGTAGCAGTAGTACCGGACACTACGGCTTGCTGTAAGGAGGTCTCCTTTTTGCCTGGACTGACTTAACAGTAATCGCCCGATCGAATGTTCATAAGCGATATTTCCGCCCTCGGCGGCTAAGGCTTACCGTAAGAGCCCCTACTACTACTAAGTTACTACAACTTGAAAATCAATGCCAACGTGTTGTTCTCCGCTCCCCCCCCCCGTTCTCGTCCCTCCCGTCCCCCCCATTGCTTAGCAACCTGGCCAAAGGGCTTTAAAATTGGCTGTCGCCGGCCAGACTGCCAGTGATAGGCCATCTTTCTCCGAACCCATCGCTCTCCTATCCTCTTCCGAATCATTCGTTCCATCCAAAGCTTCGTGCCGGTGATGGTGAACTACCACGATCCACATACGATCGATCGAGATTTCAGTGCGTACGCCCTTTCCGTCTGGCTTAGGGGCTTACTACAGCTTACAGCCCAATTCTCCGCTCGCTCTTCTCAACAGCGGCACTCCTAAATCTCCATCATGTTTTCATTGGTTTATTTCTGTGAGTCTACTACTTGCCCTGTTGTGCTAGAATTCCAGGTTCTATTTGATTACTCAAACGTGACAATTCATATCTAGCTGGGAATTACTCACTACTCTTGACTATGAGTGGGATGTCATTCGAGGGCGTCGTCCATACCGGAGGACGATATGGGTCTGTAACGTTTTCGCCGGCCTTCGTCACTGCCCACCTACAACAGAAGATTAAACGTTAGCCTGTTCATAGATTTACACCCTCGCACGCGTGGCCACTCTTATGTCCCTGGTTGACGAGATGATTGGCTTCGATGATTCAGCTCGAATCGACTGTCAGGTGAGTCCCAGTCCCACGATCGGCTCGTTATACTTACTGACTGGACAACGGCGATGCCAAGGCCTATGTCACTTTGGATCTCGTAAGCACCCTCCCTTTATGCAGCCAGGCTGCAACATCTAATATCCTATTCCCTATTCTCTAGGCCCTTCCCGGCGTTGCCTTTGGTGCCTCTTCGCTGTTGATTGTGCTCCGTATGTACGTCTCCAACGCGTTATCATCATCATAATCCAGAAGCAGGGCACTTACAATAAGGAACTCGGCAGAGTGGCCATTTGGAATAGGGAGAAGATAATTACTTCAATTGCAGTGGGAGTATGGGTGACAGACGTCGCATTCCTCATCAATGGTGAGTACCCTCTACCGATCATACAAGTATTTCTTACAAGCCCGATGATATCACAGGTAGCGTACGGGTGAATTTCTCAACATTAACTATTTTGGACCTACGAGGCTTATTCGCCAACCGTAGGTCCGTGAATCGTGGTCGGATGAGCTCAACACCTGCGTCCTGCTTAACCCAGAGAGCATAAAGCCTAATATTATGGGCTCACTAATTGCTGATGTTGTATTACTTCTCATCATGCTCATTGGCTTGCTTCGCCTACCTTTCGGAGCAGGCGACGCTCTTGGTTTGGAACGCGTTCTCTGGAAACAGGTGCGATGGTTGAGGTTCTCGCTGCGGCGGTGTTCCAGATTTACTGACGTGCTTTTTCGTTCGTAAGGGCCTCATTTGGCTCTTGATTGCCATAGTCTTCGAGATCCCTCCAACAGTACGTCTGTCTATTCTGTTGTTCCCTTCCTTCTCGTTCATCTCTATGTCATCACAGGTGTTCATATTTTTGGATTTGAATGGTAGTTTTCTTTCTCTCCAATCCATCAATGACGAGCGTTAATTGAATTTTATTCCGGTATAACTACCAGAGCCCATGAGCTACGTACGTACTCGTGCTACAAGTGGAGAGAAGATTACCGATTCATCACGCCTTCCTGTAACACAGATATTTCAGGTTCCCAATCTAATCGCAATGACAATTGCTTCAACAAGGATGTATCGCTCTCTTATGGACCTGGGCTCCACTGAAATGTAAGGAATTCTCCCTGGTTGCTTCCATTACCAGGCTGATTGTGTTCGATAATCATTTTTAGTTTACAAGGGAGCCTGAGTCTCCCAGATAGTGTGCGCACGGGATCAAGGACGCGGGTCCTCTCTGAGCCCATCCCGCTCAGCCAGATGGTGCCCGTGCGTACGGAAATCGACCAGTCTTCGAAGTCACAAATGGCTGGTTCCAGCTCGTATATCCGTACAGACTCGCATGAGCGTTAAAAGGCGCACGAAGTGAACCACAATGCCAATGTAAATAGTGGCCCCGGGGCCCTGGAGAAATGAGGCAAAACGATCCTACTCCTTCGAGTGCTGGCTCAGCCGTCCGGAAGGTAAAATTCAAGTATGATATTAATATCTAACCTGTGAGGAGGATCGGGGCTAGTCACATTTTAGTATCCGGGACAAAGTAGTAGTGGGCAGAAACGATATCGAGAATGAAGACGCGAAGCAATATCGAGACAAGGCGCAACTGCGCACACGCAGGAAGAGGAAGGAGATGTTGATACTGATTATTCGGGGCACTAGAGAGGGCTCTTAAGTACATACGGGATCCTTTGTAGCCACACATCTGGTATAGCAGGATCGAACTGCCAGTGGAACATGAGTGCATGAGCGCTGAGCGGCTGCACCGCGTGACACTTTGTGACGTATTTCGTGACAGGATCACGAGGTTGAGTTTTGCCTCCGGAAATCAGCGGAGGCAAATCAGCAAATCGCTGATTGGACGCATAGTATAGCATTCTGGTACGATATGAGCAACGATATGAGACGCGGTGTGTGGCCATGGATCCGGACTGGCAGACTGGATTACAATTTCATCGACTTGCCCTTTTTTTAATCCTGTCATTAATTTTTTTTACATCAAAGAACAATCAAAACAATCAAAACTCTTGACATGAAATGACATGGCATCGGTTGCGGTTGGCGTTGGCAAGTGTAAAGGTAGCCTCGATGACCTCGTCTTCGCCGCAATGCATGGAATTGTGTGACCAAACGGTGGAGTTTGGTTGGTGATTGGGAAGAAGCCACCCGCTAAGATCTGCGGTTTTACGTTGGCAGATGCCGACACGTACGTACAGGTGCAGTACAGTAAGTTATTAGAGGCGAGCGGCGCGCCCATGCATACATTCCAAGCGCGCTCCTCCGTTCCTTCTTTTTTCACTCCCCACCTCGTAAAAAGCATGCTGATCGCCAAAAAAAAAAAATACTCATTTCGACGTGCGGAGCTCTTGCAGGTTTTCGAACCGAGCTAGCGTTTCTTTCGACACTCGGCCAGCTCCGCGAACGCCGCTCTGACAGCCCCGAGTAACTTAGCTTACTAGTGCCTTCACGCGCGCACGCTCTTCCTCCCGCCCATCAAACAGTTGAAATTGTATGAAACCCGACTTCTTTAATGGCGTTAGTCCCTTAAAGTCAGGTGCCGTCATCTTTCTCATCCTCTTTCTCTACTTCCTCTACTTCCTCTCTCTCTTCGCCTTTCTTTTCTCTTCTTCTTCCTCCCTCTTCAGCTCCCGTCCTCCTTCCACCAACTTCCAACCCACCCATCGTCACTCATTCCCAACATCATGCGCACATCGGAGTTAATACCCTCAAATAAATCTTCCCGGTCGCGGTCCTGGAGGAGCGCGGTCGCACACGCAGTCGCCTTGGCGCAATGGGCCGTCGAACTCGATTCAAAGAATACCGATCCGATGGGCGCTCTGGACGCGTACACTGTGAGCGTGCGTCACCTCAGAAGCATCCTTGCTCGCTTAGAACGCCATGGTGCTCGCTCGAAAGCGTCTCGGCTAGCTACCATCGTATGTCCTCCTCGTCCCCCCTTTTTGCAACCCATTATGTCGTCCCGTATTGAAATGAACCTTGGCTAAATGGCAGTGCGAGTCTTATTGCGAGCGGATGAGCTTGTTGTGCGTGGTGTGTGCAGTACCGCCGCCGCCATACGACCACCCAAGTTCCGAGTTCAACGGCTGCTCCGAGTCGTCGCGAGCACCACGTACATTACCGCCCCCACCCGCGTACGACGAATTCAGTCATGTGCCAACACGGACGGGGAAATCCTTGCAAAATTGAAAAAAAAACCATAATCGTAGCGCAAGGACTCAAAGAGATGTGCGAGCAGCTTGCATGGTGGAATTTTATTTTTTTCCCACCCTTCATTCTTGTGGACGTTCTCAGAACCCCTGTTTTGATACGCAGATACCCTTGGAACTACGTATACATTACATTACAAACACGAAATGGACGATGGTACCTCGACGCTCATTACTGTAATAAATAACCTTAGCTCATTTCACGTACCTTACCCCCGTCTGACCGACTCGTAATTCGGTGGAAATAACTACACCTTTCGTTACCGGCATGAACTGGCTGGTTCGAGATGGACACTGTAGCGACGGTCCCCTGTGGCGCGTGCAGCGACGAAACCGAAGTAATATGTCCTCCCCGGAAGGGAACGAAAGGAGTCCAAGTGGATCATCTATATTTGTTTGCGACGATGCAGCAAAAATAATAAACCTGTGCCTCCCTTAGCTTAGTTTTGGGCTTGTAGCAAGGTACAGATAACGGCTTTCTCCAGACCTACCAGTACCCGCACGACTCACCTGCGTTACTGTCGTGGACAAAAAAACGAGCGTAATACTAGGAAAGGCTATAGTAGCGCTACTATAGCGCTACAGTACAGCATTGATACTCGAAGACAGTACTAGTACTTTTGCTATCAGTTTTTACCCGTGTGCCTGCCTATTAAGCCCTAGCTCGCGCATGATCGGATTGATCAGTCTGATCAGGGCTCTTTATCAGGCAGGCGGCGACTGCCTTGGTTCAGTGATCGAGACTGGGGCGTGGGCAGAAATTGTAATTGAAAATTTCGCAGCCGCAAAACGGGAAAAAATGAAATGCGGTACTGTAGCGGTAGCGAGGTGAGGACCGTGTGCCAGTGAGGTGCCCTCAGTACAGTACAGTAGACGTAGATGCAGATGGGCGTCGAAGGTCAAGGAGGATATCAGGTGTCACGTACAGTAACTTACTAGTATCGGAACTACCTGACCGAGCGCCGCCGGCTGCACGTGCCAGTGCTCGGTCGCCCTCCAACAGGAAGGGTCCGAATCGGAACTACTATTCGCGTGTATCAGTACAGTACGAGTAGTACCGCAACCGCACGCATTAGGGCATATTTAATATTTTGCAGTAGGCTCTTCGCTTCGGTCTCTTCCTAAGGACCGGCTACTGTAGCTAGCCACTGGCAGCCCCCACCCACCCCAAACTTTCCTGAAAATTTGACTTAGACGGACGCGTACAGCCCCCACTGGCTCGAAATATTCCTAATTGAACTTAACTTACTATGATAGGGAATTCCTGACAGCAGATGAGAAATTTTTCGAAAAAAAAAAAAAAAAAGAACACAAATGTAATGGCAGTGTAATCACGTGTCACTGGCTGTGCGTTTGACTCGGACATGCATGGGGGCGGTTGCGGCAACGGTTGACTGTCACGGCGGTCGGTTGTCGGCTTCAAAAACCGTGCACGGCTAAAGTGGCAGTACACTGACACTGAGTACAGTTACTACTACTACAGTATCATAGATACAACCACGTGTACGCATAATACATTCTACCTGGAGACCCGTGCCGGGCCCGGGCACGGCTTGTACATTCGACACGATGTCATCATGTCAGTCTTCAATTGTAGTCATCTTGAATTACACATGTTCCTACTATATATCCGCATCTAGTACTACGTGGACCCATGCATGTTCTTGCTATCTTCTTTCCCGTACTGTAAGTTAGCATAGTTACGGGTCGAGCCCACATAAAATAGGGGCATACACGATGTTGGTGCCTATTCCCATTAATTTACTGTAACAGCGATCAGGACCATTACTCGCCAGTGCATCCGACGTTCCGATGGTTCGCTGTCCATGCTAAGTAAGTTACAGTGGTTGTATAGTATACTGGTGACTCGGATTCGAGTACGTAAAAGGCACATATCAGGTAGCAAAGAGAACTAATAATGGTCCGGGTTGGTCGGTTGTCCGTCGGTTCCAAGCCCCCGGGATGCGAGGAAAGAACGAATATGAGTTTTCGGAAGGGTGTAGTGAGGCTCAGGTATGTTCTAGACTGCCACAAATATAGCGATCTCACCTGCCCCAATGGGCCCGCGGCGTGTCTTTCTTAACCTCTATTTACGCCTGGAGGTAGCTTACTCTCAATGTAAAACCCTGCCCAACTGTATTTAACTAGCGCCTCTTGGCGGCCTGTCACCTGTCAACCCACCCTCCTCCCCGCTTTTATTATACCCCTCCCTCCTCATCTTCTCTTCCCCATTACCTCCCTTACCTTACCTTACCCCCGACACCGACACCGACACCGACACTTTCCAACCTGGCCTACTATCCCTATCCCTATCCCGCAATGTCGAGCCCAAGTCCACCACCACCATACTCACTACAGCCCCCACCCTACACACGCCGCCAGCGGAAACCTCTTAGGGAACCATCCCCTCCGCGGCCTCCGCGGGTGTCTTCGAGAGAGTTGTTGACCGAGGCGTTGAAGTGTGCACAACGCGCTGTCAAACTCGACTCGGCCAATACGGACCTACCCCTCGCCGTCGCCGCCTACGGTGAGGCGATTGCAATTCTCCAGCGCGTCATCGCACGACGCTCGCAAAAGCCAGGAGTCATGAGTGATGCCGAGCGCGTCACAAGCATCGTGAGTCAATCCCCTTCCTCCCCTCCTCTCAGCCCCCTCCCTCTCTCTGTCACTTGGAACCGTCAGCGCTCACAATCAAGGATTATTGTTCTCGCGGTGTCCTTTTTTTCTTTTTGTCTTTTTTGTTCTGTTCGTGTTTGTAGCATGACAGATATGCAGATCGTGTACGCGAATTGTGTCGCATACACAAAATTCCCCTGCCAAGCCATGTCGCTCCCACCCCCGGCGGTTTTACCCCGTCGATGATAACATCACCTCTTCCTCCTCTCGATCCTCCCCAAGATCCCTCCCCCGATACCCCACTTGTCACTCATGATACCAATCCAAGTCCCAAGTTCCAACACCAGTCCTCCTCAAACGACGACGAAACGGAGTCGGAATCTGAACCCCAACTATCACGCTCACCGTCGACAGCGCCATCGACGTCTGAAACGCCATTGCGGACGCCCGCCGATGATTATGTATTCGAGGGCCGTCAGTGGATGATTATCAGCGGCTCGTGAGGAGGAAGTAAAGGAATGGGGACAGTGTCTGGGCGAAGCTGCAGCAGTGAATCGCCGCTCGTCGGCTTCCACCGCCGCCTCGTCCTCAGCATGGAGTTCCATGGCTGGACCACATGAGGAACATGTCCCATAGCCATGGGGTTGTTTGGTCGCCCCACGGGGATAAATCGGCGGGCCCGAGCCCCGTCCAGTTTTTGGGGCAGCCCAACTACCGATACCCACAGAAATCTCTTGTTTCAATGCAACCCGAAGTTTCGCATTTGTTTTGCATGTAGCATATTGTAACCATGCGACGGGTCTACTGTACCAGCTGAACCATCGTACGTCCGTTCATTATTGTAGGAGTAAGCTCGGTTTATGGCCATAGCAGTTAGCGCATTCAGTCCGCTTATACCGAAGTGTCTACAGGGATGTCACGATGTCCACTGGCTGCGCGAAGGGATGGGGATAAAGTGAAGTCCCCACGCAAAACGCCGGAGAAATCTCGTCGCAATGCAAAGTGATCGATGATCGCTGCCTCCGTAAACACGGCATCAAAGCGACATCTCGCAGATCACTACCGTATCTACTGTACTCAACATGTTTCGCAGTGATCATCAATCAATCAGGAAAGTGTTTTGGGGGAGGGGGAATTTCATAACATGCAGTACAAAAAAGAACAAAAAAAAAAGGACCTTTGAGATTGAGAAAGGCGAGTGCCAGAGTCCCGGCTCAGACAAAACACTTGAAACACTTTGAAACCAGACCAGTGCGCGCCATTGATATTGTCGACCAGACCAGAACAGACGCCTCGATGCATGCCAAATGTCAAGTGCCTGCATTTGCTGGCGCCCCACACTTGCCCCATTTTGGCTGATGATGATGATGATGATGAGATCTATCTGATCGAGGCGTCTCGACTCTCGACTCGGCGGAACCGCCTAAGTGCCCCTTTCCTTCATGACATGGCACCATCGACCGCCAACCAACCATGACCATGCAATGTGAGGCCGCGGCAGTCACGGTACAGTAGCCTCTTCTCCCCGTCAAGTTTCACTCTCCCCCTCTTCCTCCTGTTCTGTATATAGGTAAATACAATATTATGCGGTTGGTCTGCCATGTCAGCTTTCTCAGGGGGTTCTACTACACGTGAAGAAGAACTGACGCTTGGTTGCCAGTGGTAGTGGTACTGTAGGACCAGTACTACAGTAGTGTAGGTTCGCCACTTCGGAACAGCGTCATGGGCTCAAAGCTCCAAAAAAAATACCCTTTTCTATTTCTATTCTATTTCTATTTCTTTGCTCTGCTCTGATCTTCGAAATTTGCATTGTTGTTGTTGTTGTTGTTAGGTATGGTATGGTGTATTTCCGTTTCTTCTGTTGTCTAGGACGGTGAGCCGCGTGAAAGTCGATAGAAGCTTCAAGTTATGATTCTATTCCCTTTCTGTACGTAGTACGCGATCTTATTACGGCTGGCCCGGGGGAAGGCGATCATCGCACTCTCTGATCTTCTTCTGATCGTCCCACCCACTTACTCGTCCCCGAGGTCCTCTACTCAGGACTTGGCATTGCATTGGAAACCAAAAAGGACGATTTCGTGATATTTATATTAATTGTAGTTACAGTAACTACATTTCGTTACTGCGTTTACACTCATCCGGGATGTGATTGACGACGGAACCCGTTGCGATAAGTGACAACGAAGAAGGAATATATATGCTACTACGCAGCACGTGGTTGATGATCTCGATCTCCCCCTCGGTGCGTGAGGGACTCGGATGAACGAAAATTTGGTCCTTTCAACTGAAACAATTGAAGGATACTGTATGGCGATGGAACTCGGGAGGGCAGAAAACGCGTTTCCACGCAAGGCAACCGCCGGCGGGGGCCGCGGAAGCTTTCCGTCGCGGTCGCGTTACAGTATGGCACGCTACCGACACGTGGAGTTCTGACCATGATAAGCTTCCCGATCTACGATCGACCATCGTCGAAGTGAGGGACGAGGCTGGCAATTTGTTGTCTTTTGCAGTCTAGCAGTTCTAGATAGTATTCTCCGGCCGTACAAAGAACGTCACTGAGTACTTGAGTGTCAATTGAAGCAGGTGATGCCAATCGCATGTTTTTGACTCTCAAGCACTCATTTCCACCTGCTCTGCGCCATCTTCCTATGGCAGTCGGTGGTATCATGGCTCATGATCAGGTTTTTTTTGCAACCTTACGTCCTTGAATGTTAATGATGTTCCCCATAATGGTTCATGAGAAAGAGCGCGACGGTGTCACACCGTTGAACTCTTTCTCATGCTGCATATTACACACCTGGTATTACCGTATTAGGTCCCTTGCACGGTCAGTAGGTGGGGCAGTTTGATGCATTTGCAATGCTTCAAATTGTCCACCTTACTGACTCACGTCTAACCTCTTTTCCAAGAGTTGACTTGTCTTCCAGGGGCTGTGTACAAGTATTAACTTCTTCTGTGAGCAGCCCGCCTGACTCAGCTCGTTTCCTTTCAAGGTTCCCCTGAAGATGCGAGCCACTGAAGAACTTCTGCATACCGTATTGCCGGCCCGGGCATCAGAATGCAGGTTAGTACTAGTATGTGATGAGCCACGTTCGTAGCATGCGTGAACTATGCAAACTTCAAGTTCGGTTAGACCAGGTGCAGGACATCCTCGGATACGAGCCTGGAAGGGCATTTTGGGAGTTCTTGCACTGAGAAGAGGTCCCATGGTGGTGGGCAGACAGAGGGTGACATACTGTACTGTACGTATGCTCCGAGTCGGATACAACAGAATCAACGGCCGTGACGTGCATATGATAATGCAGAGGAAGTTGAGTCAGCTGAGGCTGTATACATAGGATATGCCGAGGTCCAGGAAGGGAGGTACGGCAGGCTTCTCTCGTTCGATCTAACTGTAGAGAGTAAGCTGACAGCGTCACGGTACACCAGGCGGGACTCAAAATCGGGCGGGCGGCCCGGTTAGTAAATAGGGATAGATAGTAACCCTTTGAATCTATCCCATTAATATTGCCGTGCACTAGTCACCGTGACTAGTGTACTACAGTCTCGTACGCCACGGAACTGTAGTCTAATTAAACAAGTGCCTGCGGTCTGGTGTTCCGAGCGTGCTTAAACAACACTTAAAATTCTCGCAACGAGCGTCATGTTAGCACTGGCATTTCACCAAGACTGGCATTTCACCAAGTTCACCAAGTATGGACTCAAATGAAGACTTCAACGAATTTTATCTGAGCCATCTAATCTAAATTAACTCGCCT
Organism: Russula emetica; assembly: GCA_015178925.1. NCBI lineage: Eukaryota > Fungi > Basidiomycota > Agaricomycetes > Russulales > Russulaceae > Russula > Russula emetica. The sequence continues at coordinate 736,191 of WHVC01000013.1, read as the reverse complement.
AGGGCTGATTTGTGCTTGCACATGTGTAAGTACCTCATTTCAATCGAAAGAATCTCAGAATTTCTGCACAAGGTCGAGGGCGTCCCGCCACGGTTCACGGTTGTGGTTGTACAGACGTCGAAAGCCCACTTCTGTCAATTATTGATAGTAGTCTGGCGTTACCCCTTTTCCCCCTGCGTCCCGAAGATGATCGGACGGTTTATTGTGTACAGGCAAGACAACGGTGGGGCCTGAGATTTGAGGGTGAACAGCGTCAAGGTTCGGGTCCATGAGTGGAGATCGCGTCAGTACCGTCACGTCATAAAGATATCCAGTTATACCATACGAGGTACGGCATGACTCGTTACCAAGTTGCGTCGGGTGCTCGGGCAAGGCTGTACAGTACAGTAGCAGCTTTACGGGAGCGGGAACGTCCGACTATTTGAGTGGCGTCACAACCCACGGGCGCGAGCGGAGGCGGCAACAACTCAGGTGTGAAGCACATGACAGTGCTACAGTAAGTTAGAGTAAGTTAACTTACGCTCTTTCTTTGCGCACCCCGTTGTTAGGGCCATCCATTTGGTACGCGTCTTCCTCATTTCCTCGATGTTCTGGCGAAGCGGGGTTGGTAACCATGCATGGGTACTTCGAATTCTCGAGCCTCCACCTTCCCCGACAACGGTGCCCAAGGAAGGTGACAAGGGCGCATACCGTAGGAGACACGAGAGACCCGTTGGTGGTGATAAAGATAGCGCGCTGTTGCTTGTTCGTGGCGTGAGATCAGGGAAAGGGTACAGCAGATGCTTTGCCAGTTATGTAGATTAGAGAGTCCCTTTGTCGAGGAAGTAGGGAATACAGTGTCACAGTGGGAGGGTACAGCACTGTAGTATGGAAGTCTGTTTGACTGCGGATATTGATAGTGCGGGTTGGCCCGCGAATTTTTCGAGATACCGGGATTTGCAGAAATTACAGGGGCGGGCTAATTTATATCAAGCTCGGCAATCTTGGCGTTCGGTCCGGACAGGAGCACGCGAGTGTCCTTTGAGGGCTGCATAGTAATGGGGTAGCAAGAAGACCACCCGAGATCAACCGAGGCTCGGCTGGGTTGCCGCAAGACCGGATGTGCGCATACAGTCAGAGCGTACTACTCAGCGTAGTCGCTGAGAAGTGCCAGTTGTCGCCAATCATCTATTGTCTCTGGGGCTCTGCGATCAAAAATGGATCCTTCACAGACCTCTCAGCGGGGTCGCAACGTGCGAGTGTTTGCACTGTTGGCGGCTGATTCTGCAGCATGGAGACCTAGACGGGTCTCGTCAAATTGGCCATGTCATTCAAAAAAAGAGACATCCCCGAGATAGACAGAGAGCTTAACTTTTGTGGGACCTTTAACAAACATGTGGGGTATTAAGGAAGGAGTGAAAGTTATGAACCATGGAGATGCCGCGAAGCTTTGACCAAGTCTGGGACGCTGTTCTCCGACGTGAGGAAATCATCGCGGACGCGGACGAGAGCCATCATCCAGCACAGACACCTTCCAGTTTAGCGGCACCTATCAGCTGGGTGCGTGTACAACAAGTCGATCGTAGCCGTTGGGGTAGGGAAAGGTGGTAGAGTTGATTGACGTCATAGTAGAGCACACAACGTCCGCCTCTGTGTGTATTACTACGAGCAGTGAACGGACTTAATGGGGCAAGAAAGCGAAGAGAAAATGCCGACGAGGTAGGTTTTGCGCTACAATTATCCACGCAAGGACAAAGTGATGCATACGTAGCACAACCCATCCGTCATCCCGTCGATTCCGGGCCTGGCGCAGACACTCATCCCGCCCATGGCCTCTTCTGCCGCTGCTCTCACACTCCAACGCTGACTTTTACTTCCCCTGCTCGTGTCTCAATTGGTGCTTATACTTTTGCAGGCGCTAGTCTAACTAGCCAGCATGTCCCCCATTCCCGATGAACTCACTGCAACCGTCATTTCTATCGTAGAGTCCCTCACGGGACATCAAAAAGCAAAGTTCCTTCTTGACCATTCACTCTCATTGCTCGAAGACGGACAGTGAGCTAAAAATGCTTTGCGCCAGTGCGACCGCTTCACTAAAGTCGAGTTGGTCCCCCGCAGATATGGAGGCGTGGTCGAAGACTATCTGGATGTCTATTTAAGAACCCCCGATCTGCCAAAGGATGATATTGCGAGGGCATTGGTTGCGCGCGGTAGGGCAAGGAAAGGTGCAGGGCAGAGACTCTTGTTGATGGCCTCTCGTGGTCTGTCCTACCCCTTCTTCGTTCTCAAACCCGTATTTTGCTGACCGTATTCCATCATCCGTCGTTGATTCGCCGCTCCGTAGACTTCCAGACCGCATCGACATTCGACCCTTCAAACCAAGAGCTCCAGTTCTACTGGCGTCGGGAGCCCGCTGTTCGTCCTTTGCTCTCCTCAATCTCAAACACGAGCCCTTATCTTTCCCCATTTAGATACACTTTTCAAGCGTCCCCGCCCCCCAACGCCTTCCCCCTGAAATTTGGGACCAGATTGCGGGCTTCATCCCCCGATACTTCCTCCGCACGTGGCTTTTCGTATCCTCTTTTCATCGCGATATTGCTCTCCGTCGCATCTTCCGCACGGTTGACCTTTATCTCTGCGAGGACTCGGACAACTGGAACCGAACGCTCGACATTTTTGACAGAGTCAAGGTGGACCCAATCTTCTCGCGCCGGATTAAAACTCTCCGCGTTCATTGGGCGTATGACGATGGTGACATGCTCGATGTTATGTCTCGTAAGGGTCGTATTTTCTGTCTTTAGACTACTTCTAACGTCTTCCTCCTAGGAATATTCAGGTCTGCGCTCCCCGAATTCAAGGCTCTCGAGGAGTTCGAGTGGATAGGATACCCGGAACTACAAGCTGACATGGTCAAAGTACTCCTGAAAAGCCATCCAAACCTTGTTAGACTCGGTCTTATGTACTTCCCAACCGCTTACCGATTCACGTCAGGTCACTGACTTCCTTTTTTTCATGTTTGAGTGGGTGGCACTTTGATGCAGTTGGCGTCTCTGCATTTAACTCCCTCAACCGCTTTACCCTCCGCGCCGAGGATGATGATGGCATTGCCGATATGAACGAAGTTCGCACTGTGCTCGACAATAACGCAGATACGCTCAAACATCTGACGTTGGTTGCATACCTGGCGCGCACCCATTCATGGGACTCGGCATTCGGCTCGCCAACAATCCAACATCTCACACACCTCGATCTCGTCGACACGCGCATATCAGACGTTGTCCTCGCGCGCATAGCTCACGCGCACAACCTCGTCTCGCTCACCCTACACGGAACGCTCGACCAGTCTGCAGCTGCCACAGCCATCTTTGGCGCAGATCACTTACTCCCGAATTCTGGAGCGAGCACCCGCACAGGAGCAGCGTTCATGTCGAATTCGCCGACCCACATGTTCCTACCGCACCTTGAAACCTTCCGTTTTGCGCTCGTCGGGCATGATGACGATCTGGCCCTCTTCAACTCCGTCGTACAGTTTTTGCGCGCGCGCCCACGCTTGCGCCGACTTGATCTGGGAACCTGTCCATGGGAGCTCGTGCGCGGGCTCATACCAGAGCTCACGGGCCTGCGCGTACTGCGCGTGCGCATCGCAAGTCTTACCAACCACTCCATCGATGCGCTCGTTCGCGGACTTCCGCAGGAGATGCAAGCGATCCATGTCGCGTGTTCCGTATCTGACCGTCTCATGGTGCGTTCTCTTCCCTCCCCTTTCTCACCTACCAACCTCGTTGACACGAGTTTTGGGGGAAATAGCACGAATACGCTCCAGCGTTCGCCCGTTTCGAGACTCTCAGCATGCTCCATCTACACGTTGCGTCCATACGTCGTCCACAGCCATCCCGCATGCACGGGAAAGAGCTACAACTCCAGACGGACGCGTGGCTCGCGCATGCACGTGAAGTTGCGCTCGTCGTGCCCAGCATCGACTATGTCGGCTGGCACGGCGAACACTTTGTCGTCGTCCGCCACAATCACCATCACCACCATCACGGCCATCACCACTCGAATGCTTCCGGTGGGGTATGCAACGACAAGGGTGACACAGTGGCGAATGGGGTATGTGTGGAGATCAAGGAGTTACCTGTCCGTCGTCGGCTGGACTGCGGAAAGGGCGTTGACCTTGGGAGCGATGATGCGATGTGGATAGAGCGGAAGGATGTACCGATCGACTATGAGATGTCTGGGCTTGAGTCGTGAATCTGTTCGTTTTTATTTGGGTCTGTATTTAATAAGTACTACTTATTTACCGTGTACATACTTTCAAGTTGCGTAAAGTTGATACGATAGTTGCACAACGGCAGTACAACGCCGTTGCCAGTGGCCAGTGGCCACTATTCAACGTTATTATCACGTGACATGGTATGTGCCAATTACCCTGGCCCGCGCCATGTCTACCAATCCCCCTTCAGAGTTGAAATTACGTTTTGAAGCAGGCTTAAACGAATTCGATAACCGAACAGGGACTAACTTGGTCCAACATCAAACCATCGACAAGCTTGTCAACTGCCAATCAGCCGACTCCGTGATTGAACGTTCTTCAAGAGCAAGCGCCAGGCGTTGTTTTCATCCATCCGTGGTCATACCGGTAGAGCAAAAAAGGCACTAGTAGGCCGGGACGTGGAAGTACAGTACGTGAGTTGACTACTGTACAACCATGAATGAAACTGGCGGAAGTCCGATGACTCGGAGGCGTAAGTCGTAACGCGAAACCTACTGTAGGTAGAGTCGATGCTCAAAGTATCGAAGAGTAACTTACAATAGCAAAAAAGAAAGGAGGTTTCTATGTCCCTGCCAACTCGAGCCTCAATAACACTTCGCGGGCGACCTCGCTTGGGTAGCCCGGACGTTCACTGTATGTTTTGATCTGTGATATTGCATCCTGAACATGACTCTGGCCACTCTTCGTCGCCAGTATATCCGCCAAGAATGTTAAGAGATGGTCGATGATATATGTCGGGACTTGATCGGAGGACAAATCGTCACTACTACTAGTTGGCAGTACACGTCGAAGAAGGTCAACCAGGAGTCGTTCCGTCCAGACTCCGCGCTGGTATTTGTCCCACCACCTACGGGTGATAACGAGGAAGGTACCTCCGTAGAGCTCGCGGGACGATTCACGTGAAGCGGCTTTGCCAGAAGATTTGATCACCTGGATAAATAACTCAAGTGAGTATACAAGACCACCGGAGCGCAGGTCTTGTAGTCGCCACAGCTGGGTCTCCATCGGGGTTCGTGTTTCGGCTATTAATTTGCGCATCTCCGGTATGGTCAGTTCAGGCGCGCTAAGATCAGAAAGTTTTTTCCACTTTTGCGCGCTAGCTCCCCAACCTATGGAAGAGACGTCGCGGAGAGCTGAGACGCAAAGCCAGAGGCGTTGGATGAGTAATCGAGGAGGAATGAATTGAGGCATGAAGAAAGATGGGGTCGATTGTATTCCTTTCTCGTCAGATTCGAGACGAGAGTCCTGTTTCCATGGCAAAACAACGCCGTGAAAACGGTCGAGGACGCCACTAGTTGCCTCCCTTAAGGTCTGAGCAAGCTTCACGATCGCCTCATCTGTCTCCTCGGCCCAACCACAGACATTCCACGTGTCGTCTAGGGTTGTGATGTCGGACTTCTTCTCCTGCATGATGTGACGCACTCGGTCATCTACGTTGTCCGGATCCACGTCGCAGATTAGTTCCTGGTGCAGAGAAGCTGCCGACTTCCAACTTGTCTTCAAGTACTCGTTGAGGGTTCTGGCAGTCTTGGCCGCATTCTCGTCCTTGCTACTCTCTGTTACTCCACGAACTTTTGCAAGACCATTGATGACGCGATTTGCCGCACTGCCTACCTCGTCGAAGGTTTGCAACACCTTACGTACGACAATGATTGACATACATGTCCAACGAATGCTGGAAGTCGAATCGAGTTCAGATGTCGGTGCCTCGCGAGTATGAGCGTCTCGGATCTTCGCATCGCGGATTGTTCTGACGTCACTAAGATAGATAAGCACTTGCGCCATGGTCGGGATCTCCGATTTTGCGAGCCATGCCCACTCATATTCCACGGAGAGCACAAGCGATAAAGAAGCACCAACGCAAGCGCTGGCGCGTTGCTCCCGCTCCGTTTTTCCCGGGAAGCCGGCGGGATCCGTGCACGTCCTGAGTAAACGCGCGATCCTATTATCAATGCGAGAAAAAGCGCCTTCGGGGGATCAGGGACGATTAGGGCCTGGAAAACAGTATATTGTTAAAACGCGCACCAGAATCTTCCTTTCCTTTATCATCTGTGACGGCCTGCAAGACATCTTTGCCCCATGTCGAGTTGAAGGAGTCGGGAATATTGCGAACAAGTAGTTCCAGTTCGCTGTCTTCTGTTAAATCATCGACAATCCATTCTATAGCGCGTGCATCACGATGTTTACGATCTTCTGTGTAATTCATGGCAAGTTGCACGCGTCCTTCCTTCATATTCGTGCTAATGGGAGTATTCTTGCCGCCCGTACTGTGGTCCTTGTACGTTCGTCTGCTGAATTTCCAAAAGAAAAGGTGCCAGAACATAGGGGATAGAGGGCTCTGGTATGGTGACTGGGGGTCCAAGATAGGTGAGATGATGCTGAACAGATAACAAAGCGCGCAGATAACAATCAGGATTGTGGTAGTTGTCGCCGTGGCGATGTTGATATTGAACAGGGAATCCGCCAATCCAAGGAAAAAGAGGAAAAGGGATATGTGGATGAGCGCGGGGACGAGGTGTACCACGAGATCCATGTGCCACCTATTGGCGCCCTCATGTAAGAATTGTCGGATACGAGCACGCTTAAGAGGGTGATTGTATCGCTGAAAGAATTGGACATATTCACGGGCCCACTGCTGGACAAGTGTCGCCCCAAGCGCTGCTGATAAACTGAATACCAGACTCATGAACCAATAGATATTGACCCTGACGTCAGATGTTGTCGGGTGGAACTCGGGGAATGCTGGCGGGAAGAGGACTGTGGAAGGTACAGGTGAACCACTAGCCGCGAGTTGAGCCGAAATTTGTGCCAGGAGCACGACAGCTTGCCGTGCGTAAAATGCAATCTCGTCAGAAGGGTTCGGTGACAATGCTTGTTGGCTTTCGGTGAGAAAGGAAGTCAAGGTGGCCGAGTATAAACCAGCCTGATGAAGATAGCCACATGAGGAATTGTTTACAGTCGTGCGCAGAAGACTGAAAACGCACAAAAATAATGATTCCTTCCATATCGTCCTTCCACGTCCCTATTGATGCCTCGTCATGGCTTCGAGCCTCTCTCGCGTAGACGGCCCAAAACTCGGCGGCCCTCTCGTCAAAGTCATCGTTCTCCTTCGGTTCAGCTTGCCGAGGGCCTATAGGAGAACTACTGACATCGGATTCCAGGTCCGGTGGGGCATGTGTTTCGGAGGCTTGGTTGTCCTTGTCTTCGGCACCTTTGGACAGTTAAAACTCAGGAATTGGAGATAGACAGAGCAATATACCTAAACCTGGCGACTCTCGATTCGCCTCTATGTCATGAGGGGAGTTCATAGCTTCGGGAGGCGGTTGAGGGTATTGCCTTTGGCTAGGGCAAGAGGCGTTATTATAAGTGCCTTTCACAAGGGTCGAATTATTACCATATGGGATTGTCAACCTAGCCTAAACATGATGCGCGAATCAGCACGGAATGGAAGCTGGTCAGGAATGTGCTAACTGTGAATGGTTACATCAGAGAATGTGGGGGGGAAATCTTATGCCAGCATGACAGCCTTTCGACGTGTACGACTGAACAGATTCCGAGTAAATTCCGTCAACTATGATAGCACAACCGTTAACTGCAACATATCAGCGCCCATTTTGTGGAGTAGGTGATCACATGCTGCCAGGATAAGAAATACTCAGCGTCTGCACGGGTCATGTGCTTAGCCTAGTGGATGATGATCGGTGCCTTTGGTGTGCTACCGGGTGACACCAATGCCGACTTTCTTCTGAACTTCGAGTCTGAGTTTTTTTGATGCAGGCATGCTACAAGATAATAGAGAATAACAGAAATACGTAGCAAAAAGAGGGAAGGGGGACGGAATGCGCGGAGTAAATTACATAAGCTGTTTTCCCGATTTGGTGGAAGCTGTCACATTGACTTTCATCTGCGGTCTCACACTTATGGAAAATGGTACAGTACTGTCATCAGCGCCTTCGACCGGAAAACGCCTGCATTCTTAAATGGGTCTCCCAGTCTTTACCGAAGGCCGAGGCCGCTTCAAGCCCGCGAAGCTAACATCCACCCACAAACATCCACTGTGTGGCAAGTGTCGTCGAGAACCCTCCTTTCTCCCCAAGCAGGCTGGGCTGTAATGGATTCCATCCGCAACGCTTTTGAAATCGATCGCCGTGCAACGGCGAGTCCAACTACTGAAGGTTCATTTACACTCAAGCTCACGGGTGCGCCGTTTTTCCATGATTTGGACTTACTTAACTACTCACCCGTGTCGAACGGATAGGTCTAAGAGTCGAACGAGATCCTCGAGGCCCGTACAAGCCCTCCCGCGCACTGGGTCTTACCGTGGATGATGTGGATAGATCTGTCTCATTTCCATCGCGTGAAAGGATGTCCCCATGGACTTGGGAGATTGAGAGTGAATCCGCTGTGTAAGGTATTCAAATTGTGTTTAATGTGATAGCAACTTACTAGACTATCACAGGTCAATCACGACGGAGTCTACAATAATGATCCAGCCTTATGCAGCTCGTCGATTTAGACGAAGAAAAAAGACAAAGCGCATTACTATTTCAGGAGACCTTGTCTTTCGCCTCTTTTTAGCCAATGCTAAGCCAGGGGATAGATATGGTGCGCGCTTTCCCCTCGACTGCTGACTTGTCATGAAGTGCCAGTCCTGCAGACTACGAACATGTCGGTCCAGGCTTCAAGATGTTCCTCTCTTTTGTTGCGCAAGAAGATACTCAGGTAAGCCCTTGTGGATATCAGCGGTCATGGCTGGTACTGACGCTTCGCATTGGAGGTGACGATTGTGAATAGAAGTGACCCCGGAAGACAAATGGACCTGCCCGGAATGAATGACCAAGAGGTCTCGCATCACCCTCGCACAACATCAGACTCGATACAGTCGTGCCTCCGTTCTCTACAGGATCTCATGCAGTCACTGCCACCGTCTGCTTCTGAAGTAAGCACTTACTCATAACATTTAGTTATGTGTGATTCATCCGGCTTCGTAAGACAGGTGAGAAGGCAATGGATGCTCTGCAGAAGGCTTGCGACGTGAGTAACGTAAATAAATGCATGTCATTGGGCTCATCCTTAATCCTGGAAAGCTTGCCTCGACCGGCAATTTGGACGAGGATGTCGACCATCTGTGCGAACAAGTCTACAAACTGCTTGGATACATGCAGGAACCTATGTTTTCTGGAAACTTAGTCTCGCTCACGCAGACGGTGAAGTCGACCTTGAACCTGGTCACGTGTGCTGCCATGTTTCTCGAGGATTATTTCAAGCCCAAATTAAATGGTGAGCCGCGCACCCATTGTCTTACTAACGCGGATTCACCCCCATGCCGAAGATCTCGCCAATCCTGCCTTCAGAAAACCAATTTTAGACGAGTTTGGCAGACAGCTTATGATTATGAAGAGTAGCCTTGATATCGGGAAAGATGTTAGCGAAAGGAGGCTACCATATACCAGGAAGCCGACTCCGAGTCCCAGTGTGTCACTTTTCACCGGTTTTTCTCCCCGATTCGGCGCAGGTACCACAAATCAAGGACGGGATGTTGGAACAGACGGAGCTGGTTGTACGCCTTGGCCATACCTAAAAGCAATCTCTGTACTTACTGCTCCTTTGCTAGTGGACAGGCTCCGTCGAGCCCTTCATCCTGAATCAATGCCGACGAATTCGTTGGGTCTCGCTTGCCTTGGCAGGACCCGAATCGATCTGTTGTCAAATATCACTGCTTGGTTCGACGACAATTCAGCGCCAAATATCCTATGGCTCTGCGGTGCTCCAGGAACCGGAAAAACAACAATATCGTGGAGCCTGATCGAGGGGCTAAAACGGCAGCAACGATGTGCGAGTTTCTTTTTCTTCCGACAGAGAAAACATACCCCATCTAAGCTCTGGCGGACACTGGCATTCGAAATGGCGAAGTTCCACCCGGCGATTGAGTCCGAGATCCATAGCGCTATGACAAACGGAACCAATGACAAGTTAAACCTCAACGATGTCGAAGTCACTTTCTCGAAGCTTGTCTCTGGTCCTCTCAAGACGACGAATTCGTTACTTTCTGGTCGCGATCCGGTTTTCCTCATTGATGCTCTTGACCAGTGCAGGCGATCCCAGGATAACAGCTGGGAGATGCTCCTGAATACTCTCATGCAGTGGTCTTCTCTTCCGCGTCACTGCAAGCTCATTATCACCAGTCGACCCCAAAGCGACATAGCCAAAGCCTTCGAAGGCGGAAAGATTAAACGCGTGGAACTTCTCACTGGAGACAGTGTCGACAACAACACTGAGCAGGATGTCCGCGCTTATCTCAATTACCGCTTTGCTGACATGAGGAGGCAAGACAAGTCGATCTCGGATCGTTGGCCCAATAGCGATGTTATTTCCAAACTTGTCGATCATACAAAGGGTAGTTTTAAATGGGTTGCTGTCGCCGTCGACAGTATCCAAGCTGCAAGAGATAAAGAGAAGCAACTCACGGCCATCGTCGAAGGCGGAACTACGACCAAACTCGATCCTTTTGACAGGTACCTCGATGAGGTTTTAAAGGTGGCTTTCGAGGGATATTCTGTCGACGCTTTCGAGAGGAATTCTCCTGATACTTACGAGGGAAGTTCTTCCGATGCTGCCCAGGGTCATTCATCCGACGTTTTTCGAGAGACGATGGGGGCTATTGCGCTTAGCAAACAGCCACTTACGATGGCCGATCTCAAATATTTTCATCAGGATCACTTCGCTTCTGCTTCCGAAGTGTCTATAGAAGACGTGTGCTACAGTTTGTTACCGATCATTTCCATCGAGGGCGAAATCAAAATTCGACATAATGCATACAAGGACTACTTGATCGACTCCAAACGGTGCACACTGTTCGACGACGCATTCCACGGCAATGCGCATAGGAAGATGACAATCTTGTGTCTCAAAATCATGCAGCAAGATCTCAAGTTCAACATCTGCGGGCTCAAATCATCTTACCGGATGAATAACCAAGTCGAAGACAAGGACTCCCTGATCGAAAAATGCATTCCTTCTTACCTAGCCTATGCTTGCCAGTATTGGGCAGATCACCTGCGTGGCATCACCGCAGTCGAGCAACGTGACACCGAAATCGTTTATTTGCTTCGAAATTTTCTCAACACCCAGCTGCTTTATTGGCTCGAGGTTCTGAGCATGCTATCGAAATCCCACGTAGCACCCAAGTCTCTTCTTGTGGCAGCGGAATGGCTCGAAGTATCATCTATCGCGATGCTCTCATTCCGCAGATATTATCGACGGACCGTGGCCAAAGATCTATCCTTAATAGCCGCTGATGCAAGCCGGTTTTCTCTTACCTTCGCGGATGTCATTTCCGCGAGTGCGCCGCACATCTATCTATCTGCTTTACCATTCACTCCTCCATCTTCACTGGTCTCAAAACTATACCGTGGTCGTTTTCCCCAGACGATCAAGGTCTTACATGGAGAGGGAGTAAAGTGGCCGGCCATGCGATATTCGATTTCGACGGGCGATTGCGTATACGATATCTCAATTCACCCCGATGGAAAGAGAATCGCAGCCGCGATGAGGTCTGGCGTCGTGATGGTTTTTTCTATGACCACGGGAGAATCCCTGTTCCCCCTTTCAGGCCACGGGGGAAGCGTCCGCACCATCGCATACGGCCCCACCAGTAAAAAGATTGCGACAGGTACGCTTTTGAAATGGTTATGATCCGCACCGTGCTGATGAATATGAGCGAAGGGTGTGACGATGGGCGCCTGAGGATATATGAAGCCGAGAATGGTTCACTTCTCGTTGGGCCGTTCAACCTTCACCCGGACCGGATACGAAGCGTTGCGTGGTCACCAGATGGTCAACGGTAGGTCTCGATGATCTCCCTGTGTGCGCACGTCTAACCTATATACAGAATCGTGACCGGATCGGACGACAGAAAGGTCAAGGTCGTGGTTGCTGAGACAGGACAAGTCATATACAATACGGCCTTTCACGATGACTGGGTCCGCGCGGTCCTCTACACGACAGAGTTCTTCATTTCATGTTCTGATGATAGGCAAGTTATGCTTGCGAAGTTCTTTTCCTACGCTAATAGGAGGAATAGGACCGTGAGGGTTTATAACGCGTCCACCGGAACGGTGTCAGGTGAAGCATGGTCAACGGGACAAACGGACTATATCAGGGCCATCGCTGTTTCACCGGACGGCAAGACTCTGGCAGCCGGCAGTGATGATTGCTCAATTATACTCTACGACATGGACACCCGTAAGACGATCAGGAAACCAATCAGGGGTCATAACGGAGTGCGTACATCAGATGTTTTGCACACCGCGCACATACTCAGGTAACCTGTAGGCGATCAGATGTCTTGTGTTTTCGAGAGACAGTCAGCAACTCGCATCATGCAGTGATGACCAGACAGTTCGTCTGTGGAATGTCTCTACGGGGAAGAAGTCTTGCGACCCTCTATATGGTAGTACATCCTATGTGAGCTCAGTCAAGTTTTCCCCTGACATGAAGCAACTTGTCATTGGTGAGTCTGTTCCATCTCAGAATGGACCTGCGTGCTGTAATTATGTTGTTGGCTAGGTGGTGTAGATGGCTCGATAAGGTTCTTCGATATGGATTCACTCCCGATTCAGAACCACTCGGGAGATACTGGTGTATTCCGTGCAGCAACTCTCTTCGACGACGGCAATACCGTCCTAGCAAGTGATGGATCGAGCATCTCTAGGTGGACTGTCGACAAGGGACACATCAAGAATGTGCCTTTCGAAGGTGATTCAGAGCAGCTGGCCAAAATCCAATCCGTCTCTATCTCCCCGGATGGCCAGCTCGTAGCCACTGCGGCAGGAAATCGGACGATCGCAATCTGGAAAGCAGAAAGCGGAGAGATTTCATGTGGACCAATTGAGGGACATGCAGGCTATATCCGTGGACTCGGCTTCTCTCCGGACAGCACGATGGTCGTCTCCGGGAGCGATGATCAAAAAATTAACATTTGGTCAGTTGAGACCGGGCAGAGTATACATGGGCCGATGGAAGGTCATGAAGCTGGTGTAGGAGAAGTGTGTTTCAGGTGCATACCTACCTGTTCTGGGATTTGAGGATGGTATCTAACACTCCGGACCAGTCCCGATGGGAAGCAGGTTGCTAGTGGTATGTCTTCGCCGCATATACGTCCCTCTTACTCATTTTCTACAGGATCTTATGATAATACAGCAATTTTATGGTCCGTCGAAAGCGGCGGAAAGGATTATGAACCCTTAACATACCATCATGACTGGGTATGTCTGCAGGAATGCTCTGCTTCTGTTATTGAATAGCCATCTAGATATGCGGGCTTGCATACTCTCCTAATGGACACTACCTCGCGACCGCAAGCGACGATTACACTGTCGCCATATGGGATGTCGTGACCGGAACGCGCGAGTCTCATGTCTTAACGGGCCATAGAGGATACGTGAGGATCGTCAACTGGTCCCCAGATTCTAAATGGATCGTAACTGGGGCACGGGACAATACGATTCGTGTTTTTGATGTTGAGACAGGCTCTCTTGTTTGCAAGCCTCTGACAGGCCATACCAGTATCCCAACTATGCTTACCTTCCGCTCGTCTTCGCTTCATCACGACGTAGAAGTTGTATCCGGTAAGCGCGTTTGTCTTATTGCACTGGCGTCCGCTAAACTTTCCACTTAGCTAGTGTGGACGGGACGATCAGAGTCTGGGAACTTGGAACGAAAAGCTTTGCAGAGACTCGGACATTTCCCAAGCGTCACAGAGACTGGGTCAGATGCCGCATTTTTTTTCACTCGGAGAAATAAGCTTACACGTAGTATACTCAGATTCTCTCCGTTGCCATTTCACCAGTCCAGAATCGCATTGCGTCTGGTGGCGATGATGGTAGACTATTCGTCACGGATTCCGTCACCGGGGACGTCAAGTTTTCTTGCGATGCTCACAAATGTTGGATCCGCTGTGTAACATATTCTCCGGATGGGGCGATGATAGCAACGTGTTCCGATGACAGTACTATCAGCATCTGGGATGCAGACGACAGCAGTTGCCTTTTAGGCCCCTTCGATTGCGGCGTTGGAGCAGTGTTATCTATTGCATTTTCTCCTGACGGAAAGGTCCTAATCTCCGGTAATGCACATTCGCAAGCAACCTTCTTCGGTATCTTACGTTGTCGTTCTAGGGAGCAACGATGCTACCGTCCGTTCTTGGGCTCTCAACGTCCCCATATCCGGCCAGCTTAATCCACTCTCAACCTATCTCGGCCATACTGGCCCTGTGCGAACAGTGGCGTATGCGCGTATTGGCGATTCAGGGAGAATTGTCTCGGGTTCCGATGACGCAGAAATCGCGATATGGGATGGAGATAGCGATAGGCTTGTTCGGAAATTTTGTGGACACGAGGCTGCGATCCTTTCAGTCACCGTCTCTGGCCACAAAGTTTTCTCCAGCTCCAGAGACAAGACTATTCGGGTATGGGACCTAGACACCGGAGACAATATTTCCATCATCCGTGGTCATACCGCACCTATAAACGAAATCAAGCTGTCGCCGGATGAACGTTGGATTGTGTCTGCCTCTGACGATGGCAGCCTGAGAATATGGGACTCGCAAACTGGCAAGCCCCTCACGCTACCTCGGTCCATGCCGTTTCGGATCCTCTCGGTCGATATATCACGTGACGGAAACGAAAACCTCATCGCGTGCTCTGGTGCCGACGGCCAGGTGCATACTTGGTGTCCTGACATGGCCCAACCCGCGGTGTGGCCGGATAACTTTATGCGGAAGATGCACGGGCGAGAATACTGTCCAATCGATGATCAAGGGATTCTTGTGGACGCTACATTACGCGGCGATGGGTGGTTGTGTGGTCCTATGGGTCAAATCATGTGCTGGATCTCTCCAACACATCGGCAGGGCTTATTGCAGAGGGCAGTCAGTGTCGTTGGGGCGCGGGAGACTGCGCTTGACCTGAGGAACTTCGCACATGGTACGAAATGGGAGGAATGTGCAGCTACTAACTGAGTCCGGAGGGCAGAGCTTCTTCATGCGTTCGTCATGTGTATTATGTTCTACTTATCTAACTTGTTGACAGTAATAGGTCGTGTAAGAGACGTCGTTTATATTATCAATATGTTTCTTGCAAAAAAAAGTGCTGGTGGGATCATTTCACACTAGGTGTTGGAGGATCAAACCAAACGAAACATTCAGAGGAAACCGTAGTATATCAAGCGTCGTTACTGTTAGTAGAATTAACTGCATGCGTCCCATGGGTAGTAATGATTCCATGCAATGAGGTCTGATATAAAAGTAAGGATTACAACGTTGCAGTCCGCAGTCCGCCACGGACCACTATGGCCGGGACGACACATAAATTCTCGTTCAGAATTTTCAGATCGTCCGAGTCGGATGCACAGTTACCCACATCGGGAAATCATACAAAAACATTTCGAGCTACAGTACTAGTATGGCAATTGAAAAGCCTGGTGGATGTGTGACAATAAAAGGCAGCTTTCCCTCTTTTTTTTTTGGACATCTTATGATTTTTTTTTTACTCTCTCATGGTGACCAAACACTACTCTACACAAATCCCCGGAGGTTACCGGTTACTTGTGAACATTTGAAACCTTTTCGCACTTTCACTTTTTTTTTTTTTTTGGCTTGCTAGAGCTCGTACACTGGCAAGTGCCAAAAAGGTTTGTTGCAGCGGCGCAGGTTTTACCGATGAGTCTGCCAGTAATTGTCCGAGGTTCAGGCCAGTCAGCCTGAGTCAGGGCCCGGGGCTATTTGCTGTGTCTATCATATCACCCTGCATTCCGTACCTCCACTCATCTCTCCGTTCCGCATTCTAGAGCCGGAATACAGTTAATTTGTACTAGACGAGTCCGCAGCCATGTCCCAGATTAGGCCTAGACTGACCCGTTGCGTCCCGATGGTCAGAGCGAGTTCCTTGAGGACGATTGTGTTGACAACAGTTACCAGGTCCTGTCTGCATCGCGACGAGATTCTGGCAACGTCGTCTTGACAGTATTTCCTTGTTACATCCTCTCTGATAAGAATTACTAGTACCTGTCAAGACCAAAGTGTCTCGACGATAAATCATGAGCGATTTTGCGAAATACTTGCTAGTAGTACAACTAGTATCATAATAACATACGTCCTGTTTCAATAAAAAGAAGACTCTGACAATCATACGCTCCTCAGCCAATCTCCATCCTCCCGAGGATAAGACCTGCTATGAGTCTCTCATGACATGCGGTCCGATGAAACCGAAGACGTAAAGCACTCCGCAACCGACGATCGGTGCGAATACGGTGACGCCAACGGATATTACGAGAGAGTCGATGTGTCCCAAGAGGACAAGGACCAACGCAACTTGGAACAGCCTATACATCGTGTCTGTCGTCGCGAACATAGCCAATCCCTGAACGGATCCGTCCAAAAGACTCCGGATCGGCGGGCCCTTTATATGCCGTCGGAGAGCAAGTCTGTCTTTGCAGTCGCGGATCATGTGCTTGCCAAGCATCGCAAGGACGATTGCGGAAACGCTGAACACGAGGCTGGTGACCCAGTACACGTTCATCCGGACGATGCGGGACGAACACAAGTCGAATATAGGAGGGGGATGAATCTGATCAAGTGGGCTCGGCGAGGCTGACGGGACAGGGGCTTGCGGCGCAGCCATCGAGGAGGTAGTCCCTTGGGAGAAGAGCGAGTGTATTACAGCGTATAAAAACGGTTTCGGTACGCTCTGTATATTTCGAATGTTGTACACGATGCGATACACAATGCTAGCGGAGATTGCGCCAGCCTTTGAGCAAAAAGAGTGTGCCGTCGTCAACCCCGAAGAGCTCGTACAGATGATGAAAGGGCTCACGCACCGATAAGAAGACCGCATTCAATGACTTTTCCTTCCGTTCCAGATCTTGCATCAGAGCCTCGTCCTGGTCTTTAGGTCGTTGGCGAGTGTTCCCTCCCTGCGTGCGGTTGCGATTGCGGTCTGGCGTGTGGCCCATCATTCCAGCCCCTTTCCATGTTGTCAGATCATCGGCCGATGAGTGTTTCGCAGAATAGATACGTACCAAAGGCACCGAGAGGCCCATTTCGAGCATTAACGGTGTTCCTACCCTGCGTCGATGTGTCCATCGTGGGGTTTTTTCGGTTGTGAGAGTGACAAGGCAAAAGAGTGGAGGCGGGAAAAATCGTGAAAGTGAAACGGACCACGTGACGGGTACACGTCATTCACATCACCACTAGCCAGCAAGCCCCACAGGAAGAACGAAGGATGATGATGGCTGTTACGGGAAGTCACCTGCAACGTTTTCTGCGAATGTAAAATCGAACGCAATTGACGCTCGTTCGCGATTATTATAAGCCGTGTCCGGGCGCTTACTCGCCAACTGTCAACGGCGGTCTACGTAAGTTCTACGTACCGGCGGCTCGACCGCCGGGACTTCAGCGGTAAGTTACTGTGCAACGCCTAACTTCTACTCTGAAACCTGATAAGCGTCCCAGCAATACACTCTGGCGCCCTTGCCCTGAAATCCTTGCCACCCTCTGGCAAGCCGCCCACAAACGCCTGACAGTGACAGTGAGCTTGTGAAGTTCTGTATTTTCTCAATGTTGGGAAAGACAAAGAGACCGGGCCAACGTGAGCAACCGCCATCTGAATTTGCTTTTGTGAACCTGATGACGCACCTGGGCTCGTGAGTCGACTCGACTCTTGCAGGCATAGGATCAGAATCGCTTTTTTTTTTTACAGATCTAGAATGCGTCAATCACGAAGGTAAGTTGGGCGGCTGATCTGCGGATGCCCTGACCCTGTTGGCCAATCTTTTTCTCTTGAATGGTGTTATTGGGCAAGGCGGGTAGATTATGACAAGATCTCTCTTTATTTTGCACTCTAAATTTAGGCGAGAGCTTGTTCCTGATAGCCTGTGACTACTCGGACGATGCGTCAATGCCAGCCAACTCATATACGGCGAAATAACTTTCTTGAAGTTTCGACCTCGACATCCCTTCGACTCAGTCAGAGTTTTGAACGCCTTCCAGCGACACTACCCTGACGTGGCTTGTCTGTGTGATATAGACGTGTGACAATGTGGCAACCCTGGCCGATGGGCTTAGTACTGTGTAAGTGAGAGCCGAAGTTGACTGTCCACCGTACTTGGAAAAGTAGGATGCGAGATGCAGCAGCGAGAAACCTAGGAAAAATTCCATCTTCGCAGCTGAACACCTCCCCAATACGCTGGTCGCAGCAGTTATACTAAGGCCAGGGCTAATATTTGATTGGCTGGACAGATCTAGTTCGGTTTTGGGTCCCACTTGGCCTTGGACTAATGGACTTAGATGGTAATATAATACTCTCATGACAGATCGCACCTCAGTGTTCTCTCATAGACCACAGCAAGGTCAGTAGCCGCGCTTGACTGGCACTTTAGTCCCATGTCATGTTAACTACGTGACATAGTCTTCGTCTGGCTTCGTGTAAGTCACACAAAATTAGTCTTCTTCTCGAAGATCTCCTACACATGCGCTGGACATCATGGGCTCGGGACATTCAGGATCACAGTGTCGGCATCACCCAAAATTCCAGGCACCGGATTATACGTTACCGAATATGACTTGTGATCAGATGATCCTGCCGCCACCGTCCAGCACCATACGGAGACTGTCAGATGCCAAACCCATTAGGCTTGCAGCCGAGAATATCTCACTGAGCGTGACGCTCGCTGTGAAATTGTTCAAGTTGGTGCCCATGACAGTAAGCGTTCTCCGCCGTCCGCAGAGGCCCACACGCCAAAGTCGAGCCGATGGGGCGTGACAACACGCGTGAAGTGGACAGCTGACTTATACAGCGGAGAGGATAGCAAGAAAGGGGTGAGGGTCGGGCAGCGCTCTGGCAAGCGCAAATGCGGACGCATTGGCCTTGACATCTGGTGTGGTCGGGTCGGGTCGGGTCGACCCAGGACACGAAGTCCCGGGCTCCCGCGTTCAAGTCAATGGCTACAATTATTTCCACCAAGAACTCTGCGCCCGTAGGAGACACGCGACCATTATCTGGGCGAGACCACCCAAGAGGCCGAAGTAACAAAACTCGACGCACCTGGACCCAGGACCCCCAACTTTGAAAGCCTTGGGGCACGGTCCACAGACGGTCGTGGATCGCTCCCAACCGAGCGTGGCAAAATCGTCCATGCGATGACGGATATCTACGAAAGTCCCCTACGCAATTGTCGCATCCGTAGTCACCCTGGTCCGACGTACAAGATGTATCTTGCAGCATGCCGGCTGCGTATTCTGAGAAGAAATAGCCTTGGCAATTGCAATTGAGCACTTGAGAGGACGGTCACTATGGATCCAGTGAGTTGATCTGTGCGGTGGCAGATGTAGGGGCGGAAAAAGTATCCTCAGAGCCGTCGGGCTCCTCTGCAGTATAGTACAACAAAACGTTTGTCCGATTCCTGAGCTGCATGACTTGCTTTGTGACTGAAGTCAAATTCGTGTAGCTGCCAAATTTATCTCTCAGGAAGATGTGAAAACGATGGTATTCAAGGAAAATCTGACCTAGATATTGAATAGATGAGCCATAATCTAAGCTCCTCGATTGCGTCAACCATGTGGAACGTTTTGCCCGGTTCTAGTCTTTAGAAAGCTGAGTGGCCGCTCCATGTAAGTAATTTCATCCGGAGAAAGAATGCTATGCAGAAAGGCGGTTTTAATGTCAAATTGTTGGAAATCCCAGTCGAGCGAGGCAGCAAAGTGGAGCACAGTCCTGAAGGACTCCAGGCGAGCGGTTGAGGCAGTGGTTTTGTCATCGTCAATGCCCGTCCCCCGATTGTCCCTCCCTCCCAGCTGTTGATTGTAAATGCAAGTGCGACGACTCCGGCAACATTGTCAGATAGTTTGTATGTCATAAAAGAATACACAGGACAAATACATGGAGGTTGGACACCTTCATGTATGTGTCCTGAGTCCTTGAGGCTTTTAAGTTCTTCGCGTGCACCAGCAATCCAGTATTCCTTTTCCAGCAAGGCGAGGGCCTCTGCCCAGGAGGGGTCGTCACTGGTGTCGAGGTCAGGTTCCATGGAGCCATCTGCAATCGTGGATAGGACGTAATCAACGTTGAGCAACAAGGAGTCGTGGATGGAGATGTGGAGATTATTACAGGAAATCATGAAATAATTGGAATCCGTGCGTGATCCCTACGCTCCAACATTAACTTGAAGGTCATGGGCTTCGGTCTGGGTAAGGGGAATCCCGGTTCGCCCCGGCGTAATCGGGGCCTAGTGGCTCATTTCTTCGAGAAATATCGCTATCAGAACGCGCACGGGTATGAGAGTCGGGAGTTGTAACCTGAGGGCTATAACGAGGCATGGAGAACACGAGGATGTCTGGGTATCGTGATGGGGGAGAATCGATTCAGGACGCACCTTTTATCATGTCGAGCACTGGCATCGTTAAACCAATATGGATCTTCTATCCAGAGATGGACGATAGCGAATACGAGTCGCGATATCCGAGGCGCCAACAGGCTTCTCCTTCTCAATCGCGTGACAGCGAAATAGAGGCCTGAGACACCGAAGCTACTGTACCTCCTACAAGCGATGTTCGGATTCCGTAAGCCCAACCTGAGAACCATTTAGTTCGTGAGGTTAGTCTTCATTCTTGCATTACTCCACGAAGAATGGTGGCTGTAGTGAGGTGGCGACATGACATGCTAGTCACTTTCGATTTGATTTGGACGTTATGAATAACAAGAAAGTTACAGTGACAACTTGAGCGCAAACTCGGTACCGTAGTACTTACCTGAGGTCCCAGCCCTGATCCCGCGGCTTGTGCACAAAGAATCACGCATCGGTAGCCTTCTTGCGGGAAAACAGGAGGGGATCCCGCTTGCAGCGAATTAGGCAGGTTCAAGTTCTCAACAAGGTTCGGGGTTCTTGGGTTTGTCGTATGGCGAGAAATTGAGCTTGGAACGCTAAATGACGTCCTTTCTAAAGTGAAGAACAAGTTCGCCCCAAGAGTTGGTTTATATTGGGGCGACGTTATTAGTGAGTTCGGTGAGACGTAAAGGCAACATCAGTGGCTGTCGCTGAAATGCAACCTCACCGTTTCTTTGGGTGTGCATACAGTATGTCCATGATATCAGAAGTGTCCCACCATCCGTAGTCATTCGGTGCAAGAATCGATGCGTCGGTGATGACCGTGGCCAGGCGCAACCTACTAACCCGAGTAACCCCTCAAAGAGATGGCATTATCAGTTGATCTGTGCTCGAAGAGGATATTAGAGGGGTGAGTTAAAGACGTTGTTGTATGATTACTGTTTCAAGTTAGTGCGGAAACAAGGTGAAATTAAAATTCTCAGGGTTGGCTCACAAACACTTAGGCGCCATCCTTGCCCTGAATCTTGTTCTCTTTTTCGAGCTCAATGGTTCCTTGCGTGATTCCTTTTTCCCTGAAAGGTCCTGGAGCCATTAATAAGGTCTAGTTCGTCTTCCTGCCAGTGTCACAAAATCTCATGACGACATAGCCCACTTACATGAAAGTCAAATTATTACACACTATACTTGACATTTGATTCCTTGAGTCACGAATCTCGCGTCACATTTGTGCGTGGTGTTTTTGCATGGTAGTATTATTGTACAGGAATTTCGGGATGGGTTAACTTACTCCTACTACTAGATGTTAATGGGATGGGAAGTGGCGCGGCCCAGTGACTGTCTCGGCGACTATTTGAGGAATTCCCAAGGCAACAGTTTAGAGACAGCAACTCGATCTTCCTGATGGGATGCGAGACTGAGAAGATCAAGCAGCCTTGCCTGATGAACGATGAACCCAAGCATAATCCAGATATGAGCTGATCGATCACTCAAAGTTGATATTCATCCGGCGATTCCCCAGCCATGACCGTACTGGCGTGACCCAACTTGGTGAGAAGGACGGGAAAGATAACCTACGCTCTTTTCAAGGGGTTATTATTGCGCTGCATGACTTGAATGTTGTGGCACTTGCTCCTGCCAGTTGGATGGCCTTTCAAAAATGTGGCCGTGGGTAGTGCTTACGTATACAACAGACTAACAAGACCCGCCTCGTCTCCCCCATCTCATATTCCACTGCACAAATCATGGCAGTTGTTTGAATACGACAGCGCCCTATTGGACCCTCAACTTTTGTTTCCCCCCACTCTGAGGGCTTGAGACCCGACATACCAAGCCAAGAGGAATCGACGCTTTTTCCCGCGGCCTCCATTCCTGACGTCTCTTTGGAAGTTTGGAATGGCTTCCTAGACTTGGTTTGGAGCCCTTCTGGAACTCTTGTCGGGGTTGAATATCGTAGTCTCCTGGACCCGTTTACAATTTTTCATCCTTTTCCCCAACCCGTGACGAGCTCAGATGTCAAAGGTACCTGGTTATCAAACAATGACGTAGTGCGGCTCGACCTACAAGGTCTTCATTCGGGTACGCCGCCTCTAATGGGAGAATTTATTTTCAAAATCGTCTCAACTCGAACATCATGACCAAAGCTGACCCTTCCGTAGGGCCAATTTGAAAGCGTTTCCGTGGAGCTGTCACGGTGGTGTGTTCCCATCGGAAGATCCTCGGACCCCGCAACTTATCTGTTCCATTGCAGAACGTACATGCAATTCGTCTAGCGGTCCTTTGTACGAGATGAGCTGCGGGCCTGGTTCGAGAAACTGGTCTTCACAGTTCAGGATACGTTCTCAAGATTTCATTCCACGATGAGATCTTTTCACCCACCTGTGTCCCTTTCGCTATGTATTTCATGCTATATGCATTAGGTCTCACCTGATCCTGGTGCTCTTGGTGGGCATCAGAAACCAAGCCCTGGAATCCTCGCTTCCGTTTGATATGGAGCAATTTGGTCCATAGCTTCTGGACTGGCTGTGGGATGTCAGAATTCTACCGGGCACTATGTACACGCCGCTTGCTTTTCATGGCGGTTTGATAATTTTAGTACCTGACGTTCTGACGTTCAAATGACAGGTATTCCCCGCGTCTATCGACCGATTCTGGTGACACTACGGATCGTGTGACCTCCGGCGCTTCATCGATTTTTCACAAATATCGCATGTGTGCCAGTGCATGGGAGTAGAAATAACATATGCTGACTCTGACGCCACTAGCTCCGTGATTGTCAGGTTACGTGTTGCCGCAGAACACTACATACGAGGCAAAGGCCAAGAATGACAGAGTGGCCTCCGGCAACGAGTCAGCCGCGGCCTGTTCTTAGAAGGGTAAGGTCCGAAACTTTGCAATACGTTTCATGGTCAACAGCTCACGGTATTAGTATTTGAGGTTTGCGCATGGCGGCCCAGAACCTTGCTTTGTCTTCAACAGCGCTTCCGACCTCTCGATTTAGCAATTGTTCTACGTAATGCTTTCTTCGAAAGACAACTTACGAGACCCGAAAGAGCCGTTCGCGAGCCAGGTACAACCGGCCTTCTGTATACACTGTCTAGAATGATATGCTACACCTTCGAAGTGGGAAGACCTGGAGTGCGAAGGCAAGCCAGCTTGCGCCAGGAGGTAATTCAATCAGAATTACTGTAGTTGGTGATTGACGCCAACTGCCAATTCTTCTCCTTTTAGTTCAAATTGCTAGTACAGTATGGGGTTACATCGAGGCTGTGTTTGCTTGTGATTGGCGACTGACCCAATAGATCTATCCCATTTATCTCTCAATATTACCTCCGTGCTTGCCTCCTGGTAGATTCGGACGCCGCAATAGCCGCTGGGAAAAAGACGACATGCACGAGGTGCGTACAAGTCCCGTGATATTACAGAGGACGCGTTCCTGACAACTGGTCGAGAGGCATTCTACGTTTCTCTTTTTCTCTATGCAGGGCAGCCTGCTGTGACTTCGAAACGTTCACAATGCACGTTGGCCATCTAATAATGTACACATAGATCCGAGGACGACCAACCTCTGGGCCAAGAACGATAAGGTGATTGTTTCGTTCCCCCCTGCCCTTTCTTATCCATCGTGCTGTTTCCACGTGTTGTGGTTCGATCCCGGTGTGTGGCACATTGCGCTTGACAGCATACCCGTCTGCGTGCTCGAATGATGTATCTACACCCCCACTTCCTCCGTCTTCCCCGCTTCCCCGCATTCCGCAGGCCATGTTCGCAGATTCCTATTTCCCGCACAGTGATCACGGGGACTCGGATCCAACATTCCTTTCCTCCTTTCCTCCACCAAAGCTCATTTTGTCGACAAGCGAACCAAGTTGCTCACCTCCCGTTTACCATTTCATTTGTCACCACGAGGCGTCCGTCTGGTTTTGTCTATCCCGAATCTCGGTAAGGATGCAAGAGCGTCCGGAGCGCCACCCGGGAATGTGCTGTCTTGATCCGGTGTTACGGCTCACGACGCGTTCTACTGGTCGTGCGTGGCGCTCTGTTTTTCGTCGCTTCTTTTTTCCGTTTCGTGTCGCCGCGTCTTGTTCTTCTATTCCATTCATTCCGGACCATCTCACTTCGTTTCGGTGAATCCCGTCTCCTCCGGTGGCTCGCCCACCTCTCCTTCTCCCCTATATACCCCAAGTTCGCCCCTTCCTATTTCTCTCACAGGGCAGAATGACAGTGGATCGGGCCTTTTGCTGTCAAGTCGCCTACCTGTTCAAGCTGACTCCCGGGGGTCCATAACCATGATATGTCCGCACCCATTCAATCCGTCCACCGTCGTGCGTTCATTCGCACGACTGTCGGACGGAAAAAAACGGGTTGTTTACGGGTAAATGCGGGTCAGGAAGAAAGACCGAAGAGGACCCTCCGCGGTTTGAAACTTGATTTGTTGTTCATATATTCCTCTACATTTGCCACGAAAGCGTTCATTTCAGGGAATGCAATGACAAGAGAAAGGTCGCGCAATCTGTGAAGAAGGTTCAGAGACTGGCCTGTCCACCTCGTATATAGGTTTGCTTCTAGCGGTTTATCTACGATACTCCCCTGAGTACAAGTACCGCCGGCAAGAAACGACGAAAAAACGTCGACAATTCCCCATCAGCTCCGTTGTAAGCACCGGCGCAAACTCAGACGGGGACAATGCGGCTGGCAACTGGCAACCATATCCGCTGCGGCCTCAAGTTGTATAATGATGCGACCCATGCGCGGAGAACTTTTTTGAGTTGGCGCCTAAGTTTGCAGTTGGCACATTTCATATCACGAGTATGTGGCCACAGATGGAGCAAAAACATGAGGTCCACCGCGGCCAACGCTCCTCCACCGGCTTCGTGCGGTATGAGCATGCAGGGCACGTTGCTCTACCCACACCATCATTTTCATCATATTGTTCGTTTCGAGCTCCGCCATTGGACGACGGACGACGGACACAGTTGAACCCCTGCGGAATCCGTACTGTAATTTAGCAGCTTTCCAATTGATCGCTGGGGTTTCCCGAAAAGGCTCGCCGAGTGCCCGCTCCCGGCGACGACAGCACGCCGAGCTAAGCGGGTTCTTTTTGGATTTTCGGATCAATGTGTACGTGGCGAAAGGTACATGCATGCATCGACTGCATCATACTCTACTTTGTAAAAACTTTGAAAAGAAGTGGTTCTATGGATCCTGTCAGTTCATTGTAATTGGTGGTGGTGTTCCCCGAGTGCTGTCAATCGTCAGCGCCCAGACCCAGACCGTGACGGGACTGGACGCCAAACACTGGGGAATGAACGCTACAGCAGTTAATGGAGACGTGGACAAGTAGAGTACTCGAGTACATGGATCATGATCACGATCATGATGCGCGTGGCCCGAGTGGGGGCATGTGTTTGTGGGGTCGTGTGGAGGACCTCCTATTTATCCTATGCTACAGTTCAGTACAGTACAGGCAGAGTAACAGTTTTCATT
Organism: Russula emetica; assembly: GCA_015178925.1. Taxonomy (NCBI): domain Eukaryota; kingdom Fungi; phylum Basidiomycota; class Agaricomycetes; order Russulales; family Russulaceae; genus Russula; species Russula emetica. Next base: position 710,075 of record WHVC01000013.1, on the reverse strand, counting down.
TTCATAGTATGAAACTGAACTGAACATCACAAGGGCACGAGCACGCACCTGGAACTTTGTACCCAAATGAAGCTTCATGAATTTACGGGTCGGGTTGATGATGGGCTGCCACGCAGCAACTCACTCGAGGAAGAGGAAGGGGGGTAAAGAGGGGGAAAGCTCCACTCCTCTTTGTTGCCGTAATTTCGCGGTAATTCGCGGCGGTGGCTGATTTCCTTTCAAGCTCCGGTGGTGTTGCGGCCGGCGCGCGTACAACGTGTTGCGTGCCAGCCAGTGGTGGTTGGTGCCTTCATTTCATTCATTCTCAATCTCCCAAAAATAGCTTCACCCGACCTGAACCAACGAACAACAAACAAAAAGACCAGGACGCACGTTTGCGCTCTTCTTGTTTTTTTTTGTTTTCTTTTTTGGAGCCATACAGTACTGTGAGTTGAGTTGAATTTGAACCTCACGTTACAGTACAGTAGTAGGTACTCATAAACATATACTCTCGAGTATACAAAGCTACAAAAGGTCAAATTGGGAGGATGACATGACATTACATGACATGACATAACAGGTTGCTTTCGCCTTCGCCTTCGCCTGAACTCAGAACTCAACTCGTCGTAGACGCCCTATTATCGCTAACCCCTACTACCTCCTAGTACGGTGACGCCATTTCGTTGTTCCTACCTTGCCGATAAAGCGCTAAGCGGCATGCATGTGTATTGATGGAGGGATGTATGGATGTCCGGCGGACGCACACAACCAACTGCGTTGTTGCCTATCCATCAGTCAGCGCTACTCAGCCCCCAAACATGCACGATGCACGCATGCATGCGTACAATGCATGCGTGGTGCGTGCGTTGCGCCATATCTTCGTATCAGACCTCAAGCCTCAAGGCCTGAGGCCTCAGGGCTCAGGGGTCCATCCGAACGAACCTTCCCTTCTTTTCGTTTCCCTTCGCCTTCGCAAGCAACCCAAACAACCACACCGTGAATTGGCTCTTCTCCCTCAGAGTGCCTCCTGGTGCCTTTATCAATCACCCCGCTGCCGCGGGCAGTGCCGCGCCACAGACACAGACACAGACACAGACACACACGCACCACGACCACACGCCATATACATACTTTTTACTTTATAAAGTAGCACATGCCGTTTTAGGAAATTTGTACCCAGTTCCGTAGTTTATGGTAGGTTTGGCTTTGGACTTTGGAAAAGTCAGGTAGGTAAAAGGTGACAAAAGGCAGGGTCGACGTCGCAGTTCTGAGGGCATGGGTCAGTCAGCAGGTTTTCCCATTCAGGCGTGCGTACATGCGTGCGGCGGCCGTAGCCCCTCTCCCTGACCCCGCAGCTCGTCCGGGATCTTCGTCGTTCGTTGGTGCGTGCGTGCTTGCATGCCATGCCCACTGTGTTTGTGGTCTCGTACTCGTCGCTTCGCAGCCGCAACAGCCACGATCACGTGCACGTTGCACTCTTTATGTACGCAAGAAAAACTCAGCCAACTCAACTCCATTGGGTTCCTTCCTCCGATCGAGTCCAAGCAAGTGCGAAACCAAGACCAGCCAGCCAAGAACCAAGACACAAAACACAAAGCCCCCGAACCCCACGGACGTAAAGAAACTGTCGATCGCTTGTTCGCTGTCAACTACCATAACCCCTTTCCGCCCTTGACACGTAGTACTACATGCATGGCAAGGGCTACAGTAATAGTTGCTCCTCAAATACTGTAGCTTCATATACTGCATCATACCGGTCTCAAGCTCTCGCGTCTGAAGTGTAACTTCCCCACCATCAATATTATAGCTGTACTGTATAGTAGAAATCAGATCGTAATACGAAAAAAAAGCTCTGGTGCATGATGTATTTATTGATCCGCAACCGCGGCTTTCCCGCAAGAATCCCGAACGGTTATCCACTACCACTAGAGGCAACTCTCTCCCCATCTCAGTCCTCTCCAAATCCCAATCAATAGAATGGACGGGGTAGCGGAGGACTTTTGTAATATTCGAACGAAGCAAAGCACCAACCACCACGACTGGTACCTACCCCTACCCCTTAGTACCGTACTCCCCTCAAAAAAAGGCCACAAAAACAAAAACGGGCGGCTAATAATTAAACAGCCCATTAAAATTTTCATTGTTGTCACCATCATCATCGTCATTCTGCTTTTCTCCTTGAGTTAACTTTACTGCATAAGTACAAAATGAAAATGAATGAAAAGTTGTCCGGCTAGGTCCGAGTCCGGCGGCAGCACGTGAGATACAGTACTGTAAAAAAAAAAAAAAAGTTGCGCGCAGCAAGTAGCAACAACGGCCCGACGGTCCCTAGAGAGAGATCGGGCGTTTAACCAAGATCAGTCCACTATCGATGTACTTGCCTTTTTTGGACTCACTCATTTTACTGACTTTCCTCACTTGGACAGAGTCGCATATCGATGGCCTTGCTTGGCCCGTTTTGGATGCGGGAAGGCGCCGAGCAGGGGTTGGAGGCCACGACACCACGACTTTTTTTGCGTAAACGCAGTAGATGGTTCCTCCTCTCAACTGAATTCAGGTGTTTAGGATTCGGCAAGATTGCAAAACAGAGAGAGAGGCAAGAACAACCCTTGGCCCTTTTGCTTGTCCTTGCCTTTTCTTTCTTTCGACCATCCTCTCTCGACGCCACATTGGAAAATACATATATAATAATAAAAAGAATAGACTCTTAATATAGTTTTTTTTTCAGCCATGTTAATGCTGCTTTACGATATCCCCTTGGCATGTGATATATATTCGTGTCTATGCCATAATTAGGATGTCTAATTGCGCGCGCATATCGAGTCAAGTGCTACTAAGCGGGGACATGGCTTGGCTTGGCTTGAGCTCGAGGCACGACAGATGAAAACCGCATTTGGAGTGCGGGAAGAAAACGTCAAGATCTAACTAGACGGGGATCAGTTGGATCGGTGCGAAACAGACAGGGACAGGGAAGTCAGGGAGCCAGTACAAGGGCGACACAAGTACATTTCTAGAGAGGAGGCACATGAAAAAGCGCTCGTGCGTTGGGTTTTACTACGTGAGGACGGCGTAGGATGGGGATTGGTAGATTGGGGCGTTCGTTCCGAATCGTTCGGTCCCGATTTCATAGCGCCTGTGGGTATGCACGAGTATATAATACGCTTTCGCGCAACGCACATCTACTAATGATTGCTAGGAGTGGACAAGGGATAGGTGACTTTCCCACATATAACTTTCACTTTCATCACGCGCGCACGCATATATGGTTCCTCTTGGCTAAAGAGGAGGAGGTGAAGCATGTGAGCTGGCTACCGTGGAAGATTTTCGCGGACACCGGACCGGGTGGGCTAAATTGGGAAAGGTATTGAATTGCTGGCAAATTGGCCGGTTGTAGGACAGACATCGGGGATCGCGAAACCAGGCAGACGGCAGACACGGCGGCAGGACAGAGAACAACGTACTGTAGTCCGCCCGACGTGCCGTCAAAAGTGCCAGGCAAGGCGAGGTGAGGTGTCACTATCTAAATAAGGGGGTGATGACTTTTGAGATCCCGATCTCACCTCAAGGCCGAGGTTGACTGCGAGAGGAATAGTATAGGATTGGATGCAGGTTCTTTGTCGAGTAGTGTGTCAGTTTTCAGTCGCAAAAAAGGGCTTGCAAGGAACGAGAGGATGATAATTAGGGTCCAGGGTTATGGGGAAGCAGGGGAACGAACGGGAGATGGGCGTGTGAGATCAGAATCGTGGCATGTATTCTGGATTGGAAGTGAGCGGCTAAGCGAGATGGAGCACTACTTACATATCGGCATGGGGAGGGTGCAATGATGCGCGCGCCGGGGCGGAGAGAAGAGAAGACGAGAAGCGAAGGGTAATAAAGGTTGAGCCGTAGGGAGGGCGGTCGGTATGAGGGAAGGAGGGAGGGAGGGAGAGAATGAATTGAACCTAGTAGAGTAGAGAGCTTCTGGATGGGGGAAAGGGAGTCTGGGTAGAGAGGGAATTTGATATGTCAAGAACGCATCATGAGTCAAAGGTGGCGGGAGGTCGCCCGCGGAGAGAAGCGCAGGGTAGAATTGGAATTTGGAATAAGGAAAAAAGAGAAATATTATGGGATTTTGGTAGGGATGAAAGAGGTCAAGCGTGTGAGGGTGGGAGGGACTCAGATGACCTGCCTCGAGGAGTGACTCGCACTGAGCGTACTACCCGGCCCCATTCTGATCGCTCTTCCATCGGCCGGAGTCAAGTCGGCTGCATCGGCGGACTACTCTTTGTTATTTCGGAGTTTGGAACAGAAATTATGTCGATCGAAGCAAGTAAAAAATATTATCTTGAAGCGGACACTTGTGCAAGGCACGCTGCTACTCCTACTTGTTATACTCCTCCTCTCCTCTCCGTCCGCCCCTCCTCCCCCTCTCCATCGTCCCCCCCTTCCTTGCCCCCGCCTCCTTAAATGCCTTCTATCTTGAATCTCAAGTTTAAAGTCGGTCCCCCCTTCCCTTCCCCTCATGCTCAACATTGAATCCTTCCTCTCCGTAATGCCTCATTCTTTCCAGGGTAACAAATCTTTCATCGCTTTCTCCAACCTTGGCGATGCAGATGCCCTCACAAAGACTTGGAAGGTATGTCTTGTCACCTCTCCTCACCCGTCCCTCTTTTAATGTCCCATCGCCATTAGGTTTGCACCAAAGTCGCAAGTTTTCTCGAGCAGGGGCAGCGTCTCGAGAACCTCAGCTGGCGTCTATGGCACCTGCAAAACTTGATGGTCGATGTCGACAGTGCCAAGTCAAAGCGGGAATTCAAGAGACTAAGCAAGTCGATGAGTGACAAGCTCGACAAGGAGAAAGGCCGGTCCGTTTCTTCCGCTCCTCCTCGCCGTAACCCTCCGCCCTAACGTCGTCACTTTGCCCCTCCCTCGCTCCCTTGCCCTGCCATGCTCTCGTCCCTTTCACATGTTCCAGGAGCATCGAAGAGTTGGAAGCACCCGGTTTCAAGCGTAATCATTCAACTGACATCATCAAGCAACGCGCTGCAGAGAAAGAACGTTCCCGCGAGGCCAACCTCAATGGCCGCCCTGGTACGATCAAGCGCATGCAATTCACATTCTCGGTCGACCAGCCGACATCCACCGCTTCGGCAGTCCTTGTACAGAAGCCGGACCTCAAGCCTTCAGCCGAGTTCAAGGACAACGTCACTCGCCGAACTCGTCCCATCACCCGGTCTACTGCCACCCAAGAAGACACCCAACCCGATTTGGCAAATGACAAGGACACCCACCACACTCAGCACGACCTCGAAGATGCGGAGGACACCGATGCCACAACCGGTCCTTGTCTTCAAGATGCCTTGCTTCGCTTCCCCACCCTCTTTTCTACCGACTTTGGTCCTTCCGCCCTTCTCTTTCCTACCCCCACCGTCGCGAACCCGATGAACTACGGCGAAGGCGTCCGTCATTCTGTCCCTACCTCTGATTCTTTTGACATCATCCGTCCGACTATCGAACTCCCTCTTGACGAAATCCTCATGGAGACCGGTGACTGCTCCGAGGCGTGGCCAATGCCTGTCTATCCCCCAGTCTCGACCACTGATTCTCAGTCCCATGGACGTCAGCTTGAGCTCACGACAGATATGAAGAGCGAGGCATACGAACACCAACATCCCGCCTTTTCTCAAGCCCACTTTGCCCGACGTGCCTCGCAACAGGAACAGACGGTGTCTCCCGCAAAACTCGGCCACAGCAGCGATACACCCCCGGGTCCCAGTTCATCACGACCGACGCTCAGTGTTCGCACCCAGAGTGCGACCACACGCTCCTCCGGCCCCGGTGCCAGCGTGACCAACGCCTCGACGGCCCTCCCGCCGACAGGAGCAAATGTCAACAACGTTCCTGGAGGTGTCAAGGCCGAGTGCTCAAATTGTGGTGCTACCCATACACCTCTTTGGCGGCGCGGACTGAACGATGAGCTCAACTGTAACGCCTGTGGGCTCTACTGTAAGCTGGTATGTGCCCCGCCTTACGAGGTCCTTATTGCATCCTAATCTGTGACATAGCATAAGCGTCCGCGCCCGAAGAGCATGAGGAACAACCATGGTGAGGGGCGTTCTCAGGCGGCACCTCGGCAAGAGTCGTCTGATATTATTGGTGCGCTACTTTCTTTACGAGTCATTTTTTTGGTGTGGGCTAATTGGTTCGTCATGTATAGCACAATGTTACAACTGCCACACAACCGCCACGCCGCTTTGGCGCAAGGATGACGAAGGCAAGACAGTGTGCAATGCGTAGGCATCCCACCTTCTCTCAGTTCTCGAATGCTGCTCACCATGTTCATCTTTACCTATCAACGCGTAGTTGTGGCCTGTAGTGAGTCTTACAGCACTTTCGCATCAGCACCTCCCGGCTAATTTGTGACATCTTTCCAAGTTTCAAACTGCATGGTTCTGCCCGCCCAATCTCGATGAAATCAGACGTGATTCGCAAACGCTCCCGACACGACGCTCGCCGCGGTAGCAGCGGCAGCGCTGGCCATGGTAGTGGTCACAGCTCCGAGACACCCTCAGCGAGTCCGGGCGCGTCGCGCCGTCCGTCTCCTAACGGAGATGCGGATGGCGGTGTTTCGCCCATGCTCGCGTTCGATTCCAACCCTAGCGCGTTTGACGATATAGACGCCGATCCTGCCAGTAATCACAACGGCGTGCTCAACGGCAGACACCGAGGATTTGAATACGTGCCACCAACGCAAAGTGAATTGGTTGGTGCTCTCGGCGACAGTAACACGTACAGTTACCCTGGACTCAATTTGTCGAGTTTTCCGGGACCGTATCATCCTGATCTGCTGTCCCAGCTGTATTCTGCGGACTACGGCACCAACAGTGGTGACACGTCCGAGGGCGAGAACGGTACCGAGATGCGTGTGGCAAAGCGCAGGCGGATGAGTGACGATTCCGTAACGGAACCTCCGAGCTCGGCCGTCTCGTTCTCGTCTTTTGGAGACAGCAGTTTCTCGACGAGCAGTGCGACGTCTGCTTCTGGGTCTGCGCGACACTCCATGGAATTTTCCTATTCGGGTTCCAGCAGTTCACCTTCTAACGGTTGTGGCAGTCCGAATGGTGGGAGCTGTAACGTCCCTAAGTGTAACGGCGGCTCTGGCGTGGGCGGATACTACAGCGCGTATTGGCACCCACCCATGCTTCCTCAGGCGCACGGATCACCATTCATACATCCTCCGATGCTCCCACCGGCGTCGGCGACCGAGTGCGATGTGCAGATGGACTTCTTACATGGCCAGACGGGGATGAATGAGGGCGACCATTTCCTCAACCCATACGTCCATCCCCCGATGTTGCTCCCTGAGCCCCATCCACCTATGCTTCCTAGCGACTGGTCAGGTTACCCTACGGACGGAGTCGGCGGTGGCGCAAACGGGTTTTAGGCGCTCGAGTCGTGGGGCTTTTCGCCTACGTTCGCCCTTGACCCCTTTTCGCGGCTGTTGATTGATTGTCCTCCGGTGTCTCTTCCTTTCATTCATCCTTTTCCCGCACTGCACTCACATGGGTCTGTTCGTTCCGCTCATAGTAATCGCATTGTTTGTGTATAGAAATTTCGTTCTTTACGCCATCACGATCACCGTCACGATACCTCCTTCATCTGTGTGTACGTTTTCCCCTCGGCCCCCATGACACGATTTCATTTCTCAAATCTCATGGTCCATTTCTACTACTTATCTGTCTAACCCTCTCTTTTGCGCTTGTGTTATTTGTTTTCCTTATTGTTGTTTTTTCATCATCTTTCTTTCATCTCATCTGTGCTCATTGTGCTTTGCGCTTTGCTTGGCCGCACTTACCTCTCTCGCTCGCTTACATCGATATCTCTCTTACGCCACGATTTTCAGTATCAGTAGTCCGTCTGTGGGGGTGTTTGTTTGTACGACCCAGTAGTAGTTACATAGTAGCAAGTATCAAGTATCAGGAAGGGATGTCTCATGTACGCGAAGGGCTTCGCACCAAGCCCCATCAAAATCATCACCAATACATACATAATACAGTTTGTATCACTCTGACTCCCGGATTCAATGTTACCTCATGATCAGCCGTAAGCAAAACTGAATATCACAGTATCGTAAGCGATGGATGTGCGTTTTGTGCGCAGGCGTACTGTATACTACGTAGGTAAGGTAAGGTAATTGTCGTTTCCTTGTTCCGGATGGAGGTAAGTAACTGTACTGATGAAAATCCCCTGTCACGGGTTTGGCACTTTACAGTATCATTTCGCTTTCATTTCCGTTCTTCGGTCTTAATAAGTTTTATTTTATTTTACTTACACTACTGTACGGTGATCCATACCGTACCGGCCGTACCCTCAATTCAACCGTCACCCGTACAGTACTGTAGTACCCAGAAAACGCGGCGAGCGGAAAATAAATAAAAAAAACGAGTCATCCCAAAAACAGTACCCGTCAGATCGTCAGACCCGGACTCCGGACTCCAGAACTCCACTGAATTTGAATTTTTATTTTATTTTTATTTTTGGAATACGTTTTGTACACAGTACAGTACAGTACAGTAAGTTAACGGCATTGTGGTTAACGTGATGCATGGATGGGTGTGTGGAGTGTGTATGTGTGCCAGACTGTCAGACTGCCAGTAACGTTAAGTTATACCTAGACCTATCATACAAACTACTGTATTGTATGATAGACATAATTGGTGAGTTTTTACCCAGGCTCGGGTAAACAAACTGCGTCAGCGTCTCTCACAGTCATCATCCATCATCAATATCCATCCGTACAAGTACAGTGATCCTTTACGCCCCCGGTAATAGTGCTAGTACTACATGTTATTACTGTGGCACCGAGCCTGAGGCCTGAGTTTTGGCACTTGGCACGCTGCTAACTAACTGGACACTGGCACGTTCGCTATACAGTACTTACGTCATAATTTGATCGTATACATACTTGTACATACGCTTTGGATATCGCGCGTTGCGTGAGTAAGAGGTCTAGAGACTGTCTATAGTCTAGAGAAAAGCCCCCGGCGCTGGACAATTAATTGTACAGTAACTAGTATCATATGATGGCGACAAACCCACACCCACGTCATAACGATCGACGTTTCGTTCTAGTATTCGCACTCCCTCCCTAGGCTCTTTCTGTCAGGCTAGATGCTCTCTTCGTTTTTGGCACTCCCCTCAGGGCTTAGCTTCTTTTGTTACGTTGCCTCACAAGGCCACTATTGGGGACCTTCATGCAGTGGGAAGAAAGATGGGGACGTCTTGCCATCACGTGCCAATGATGCATATGGGTCCCCACATCCCCATCTGTACGATAGTGGCCTTGTCACCCGTTCGCTCCCTCGCCCCCCCTAAATTGTCTATTTTTGTTTGTCATATCACACAGCCCAAGGTCCATTGGCCGAAACGGCGGATGCATGAAATCAGAAGAGATGAGTCCTTCATTTCATCCGCGTGAAACACACATATTCCTTCCTCGGGTTCTGATCGTCAAATTGGACACACCCACCTCCTTCCTGCTCCTCCCGACAAGCAATTAAGGCAGGCAAATGCCGCGAGCCGTGGCAATTTCCTCGTCCCCTTTAGTCTAGTCTTTCTTTCGAAGTCTTCTCAACTTGTCCGAGGCAGCGTGGTAGTCGTGATGGCCGTCGTCTGCGATTTGCTTTCAAAAAACGCGTTAGAGGAGCTGGACTTGACGTATGTGGCACGCAGTATGATGCAGGTGCCGTTAAAAAAAAAAAGGGGAGAGAATGGATAGCAAGTAGAAAGTGGCACTGTACCTCAGGGCGAGGCGATATTTGATTGGCAATATGAACAACTTCAGTATCATTGTGCAATTGCGTCGAGGGACACAACTTAACTCGTGTGAGTTAAGAAGAAAGAGAGAAGAACAGATTTTCTTCCACTTTTTTGTATGATTGATCGACATGGTTCGTTGGAAAGTTCTCGGCCTAGGTTCTCGGTCGCTTTATTGAACAGGGTGCAGTGAGATATTCGTCTGCCAACTCTACTGAAGATGTCACATCCCTCGCCCGTGCGTGAGAGAGAGAGGCTGTATACGACTGGCATTTGCGCTAGGTGCCTGAGACTCCTTGCGGGCAGAAGCTGCTTATTGTCAAGCGATCGAAACTGCTGGTCCATGTGGAGTGCAAGGTACAACAGAGGTCGCAAGAGAAAAAAAAAACGAAGGCCTCGAATGGAACGTAAGAGAAGAACTAGTTCCTGGGTTTTGTCCCAAACCGGTGGCCACAGGCTTGGGTCTCCGTCAGGATGAGCCGCGAGTAGAGAGAAGCGCCGGAGGAAAGGGTCCCGCCGATCCAGACTCGAGACGCCCCTGACGGTAGTGGTGGTGGTGGTGGCACAGGGCAAAACGAAGCTTTTTTGGTTAGATATTCACGTACAGTACTTGCCCAAGCCTTATCAATTTGTGGTATGATGCAGGGAGCGACCGTTCCAGACAGACGGACGCAATAAGGTTCTTGCAGAATCTCATTTCGCATAAACGTTGGGACATCTAAAAAAGGTACCCCGCTGAAGGTCTAGGCGAGCCCACTGCATCTTCCCTGCGACACTATCATGGTTATGTTTACGCCCGCAGGTGGGCGGGGAACACAATAGGTCCCTAAGCGCAAATACAGCGCAAAGGAGTGGTAAGAAATGGAAAATCAAGGCACAGAGAAAGCCGTGGTATGACGCCCGCTTCTTACGGGCGGTGCCGCAGGGTACTTGCCATTCTCGTCTCACGTCTAGCTTTCGCGGACCTGCGTTACTTTGCGCAGTAGACTGAGCGTAATGGACTTACGCCCACTGTCAATGTACTACGGGCGCGGGGAAGCTTCCAAATGCTTTCAATACTTGAAAATTGTTGATCGTTTTTCATGCGGAAACCAAGACGTCAAAGAAGCTGGCCTGCCAGCGCCCTGGGAGCCATTAATTATCGAGTGACGTTTCTTTCTCTTCGAACAGGGACACTTCGATTGCAGGGTCGGGTACGCAATACCCCCGACGGTGAAGTGTGGATCCGAAGTCCAATTATGTGTTGGTGAAAGAGGCATGTCATGGTATGACCGCTACGCCCGAGTATCATAATTTCCCGGTGTTCTGGTGTTGAGAAAGCCACCTTAGGCCCGCAGTGGCTGTCAGTATAACTTCTTTTGCCTAGCATACAGAGGAGGATACAATGCTTCAGAACCGCGCCCGTTTTGACACGTAAGTGGTGACTATAGCCGCGAGGCTACGTGGCAGCTCGGAAAACGAATCTTCAAGAAGCCCTGTACATGTGAGGGAAATGAGTGTAAGGGGGAATCGAGGGCGAGGTCTTGGCTCCACTGCAAGGGAGAGTGTTCAACCGGAAAGATTTGGGAAGAAATGGCTTCGATGTGAATTGTCCTGGATAGAATTTGATTTCACCCGTGGGTGGATGGGTAAGCGCAAAGCTTCTGCCAACGTAAGTGACAACCATACAGAACCTTCGATGATCGCCATTAATATTAGTATTAATGTTCTTGTTTCGCTCCTCTTTCCTTTACGTCCGGAGGTCAGCTGAGAGTGCCATCTCTTTGGGAAGACGGTGGAGAATGCCCTCCGCGTCAGAGTGGCGTTTGCATCACCGACTCTTCGAATGATGGGACTCTTCTGATCATGGGCGCGTTAACTTCGCATGTTCAAAACCAACGATAGTTAACGTGGGTTTATCACCGAGGCTGCGGTAACTTCTCGGTTCTGTTCTACGGGGAAGGGTCTACGTTGTGAGTGATGTTACGTTTGGCGAGTTGAACTGAAGTGAAGGTAAAGTCGCCCAAATATAAATAAACAAACTTCGGTGCCAGTGTGCCGAGAATAGTGACGAGTCACCATCTATCCGATCCATTCAATATGTTCTCCGCTTGAGAAAGGTCTCCGGTTAGCGGTCCAGACTAGACTTGTCATAAGGTGGCAAACCCCAGAACCTTACGAAAAACTTGTCTGTCACCGCGACAGGCGAAGTTGCCATTCCGTACAAGAAGGCTGCTATTCTTATTGCATGATTCTATAGGCACAGCCTTCTAAGGACTGGGCCCTCAGGTGAGTGGTATTTCTGCATCATCTCCATGACGTATTGTATCCAGAGTCTGAGATCCCAGGATCCTCGCTTTGACCGCGGAATAAACATCTACCTACGAAATCAAGTGGCAGCCAAACGGCGACTAAACTGATTTCAGTTAGTACGCGATCAAGAAGAGTAAAATTGAAGAGTCAAAGGCTCGGGTATCATGGCATTATAATTCCTGCTGAGTGATCTCAACTTCTCAAAGCGATGTCATAACCTTGCCAGACGGACTAGATATATCTTCATTTGGGTGCAGGTTAGAAGAAACCCTGGTTTATACCCTTAGCCCACCTCCGGTTTCCCCTATGACTGAAGGGCGGTGCGCCAGACGTTGGTGCCTCAGTACCATGACCAGGACATATCACTAGTAGGCACTGCATCTCGGAGGACTCTCGAGAGTTTAGCAGGATTTGTGGCGTCGCGTGCCACATTCCCAATCTCCCAGATCCTACTGCGTCTCGTATGGATTCTGTGGACGTGTCTGCTCACAACTCTGTCTGGAAGGGGTTTCTCGGCATTGCTGGTGATACCTCTGCATATCGACTACCAAGAAGTACTTTATCGGTTAAACGCTAGTGACATGGACGGGCTCAGGTGGAAAACTTACCAGCATCTCTCGGCATACGGCGACTACATGGTTCAGGTTATTTACACCGGGCCGATGCGCTCACCTCGCGGCGTGTGCTATTTTTCATCGACTTCTCGGCGCCGCCACCTTAGCATACAGTATCATCAAAATCTGTGGAGTCGATTCGAGCTCGCATCGCTCTTGCCGATCTCCAACTAACTTCTTCGAGCACAATAGGTCTATGATATTGGTACAGTTGCCTAGCGACCGCAAAAACCACGCTATCCATTGAGTACGTTCCTCCGCGGAGACGTGGTTCGAGCCCGCCCCTGCGAGGTCTTTGTGCGGTGGGTTCAGAGCTAGCACAACTCCATGGGTTTTTGCACGGCCGAGGCTTATTTCGTTCTCGTTTCGGGAGAGTGAACCCATATGTAGTATGCCGACGTACAGTATGGTTAAGCGTAATCATCTAATTCGGTTCATCTGTAGGATGAGGATCGGTGAAAGGGTAGCTGTGGTCTAAAATCACTCACTCTTTACAGTCATCCCATACTCCATAAGACTATATCACGCATTCTGCTTCACTCGTCATAACGTTTACAGTATACGACTAGTAAACATGACTTCCTTTAGCATGACGAGTGTTAGGGGGAAAGTTCGGTAGCAATGGTGTGGAGTATGTGATCCCATATAGCAGGTTGGAGGTTTCTCCCACCCCGGGGACACGCGGGTCGGGAGATGTGTGCTAACTTTAGAAAAAATATCAAAGCATCCGCGGCATATAAGGGGATATCCCGAGTCCAGAGACAGAGACGGGTTCTAATTCGACCACCATTGCAGCAATAATGGCTACCGTCGGTTTATGATCCAAGAGTGTTTGCTTCCGCATGTTCCATTCTCCATGGAACCCGGGCTCAGTGGCGACCGCGTGGCCCGTACGCAAAGGTTCGACTAGCATTCATAGGGTATTCTCGCGAAACTCGTTGGGTTTCGATGTACTAAATGCAGACACGCACAAGAACATCTTATCGCTCTCTACTCTTTCGAAGACCATTCATTCATAATGTGGCATTTCATAAAATTTGGATTGTAAGCCTCAATGTCGTTCACGCTTTGTCGGGAAACCCTTGATATCAATTTGCTGGCGGATCTTTTGTGTCTCTGTGCATGCAACGCAGTTGTGTAAATACGGACCAAGTTCATTAGTAGGTAGAGTAGCCCTCGTGTTTACGTGTGCATCCTGCACTATACAATGCTAGCAAGGTTGAATCCGTTGAGTGTCAGGTCTGTTACTATCGTAGTGATACGGGATTCCTGAACACAGGTTTTAGTTGATGACCTTTATGATTCTTTTTTGACTTTTAACATATTGCGGGAACTCGCACACCAAGACGATTGAGCCCATTAGACGCAACCTCTGGCACTGTAATAAACACTTTTTTCAGAGGCTTGCTAAAATGTTTGTCGCCATCCTAAACACAAGAACTTACGATTAGAGAACTGGCTGAAGCCAATGTGTGCGCGCGCACACACACACACATAGCGATGGTTGCCACTAGTAACACTAAACATGGCTGACCGAACCACCTATGGCACTAGGATACTGTATGTAGACTCGTTCCGGCGGCGGTTCCGCGGAGCACTGCATGCCGCGGCTCAGGCACGTCGAGCGCAGACGTCGGCCATGAGTTCGCCGAAGTTTCCTCCATTCCGCAGAAGGATAAAACGTGGTGGTGTAATTTACGTCCATCCGTACCGTAAAGACTAGAAGGAATCATCCTGTGGAGTTGAGACCATGGAGCAACGCTCAATGGCAAGCCAAAACTCAAAGTCGGGCCGATCCAGTAGATGAGTACTATAGTGGGGTCACGTGATGGGTAGGTGACAGTCGTAAGAGAATTCGGAGTAGGGAGAGGATTTGGAGTAAGGATGGGGTAGGGGTGCAGTACTGCGTAAAAATGTTGGTCGGACGGCTGTTTTTATGGGTCACTTCTGATATCAGTGGTACAGTGGTGGCATAATCAACGTATTGAACGGCGCCTGATGTTACGGATGGCACGTTCGTACGAGTGTGGGGACATGGATCCTGATTGGGAATTTGCGCGTCAGTTGATATTAAATTGGATCTGCGGCATCCTTATCGTTCAAGCTGCCACGTATAGGCTCAGATTAATCAATGTCGTCTCAAAGCAAGCGAAGGGCAGAGTCAGAGGAGGTTGCCCACAAGAAAAAGTGAGTTGGCCTAGCATACTAGTACGAACACAAGTCACATAGCTCTAAATCATCATAGGTTCCGCAAGGGAGGAGAGGAAGAAGACGAGTTCAACCAAGATGAAGATGACGGACTTGACGTTGAAGATGGTGAGGATTCCTGGATGCATGAAGCCTGATTGATTCCAAGTGTGCACGCTTAGGTGGTGTGGGTGCGCTTGATAAAGACAACATAAACACCACGGATAGAAGAACGCGTGGAAAACAGGTTGACTACACGAAAGTAGGCCTGGTTGATGATAACGGCTTCGAAGTTGGGGAAGAAGTATCAAAAGAGAAGAAGGGGGCTTTCGCAGGGCCCCAGACTAGATCCCCACAGAGGAAGCCAACAGCAGATATCGAGGAGGATCAAGAAGATGACGACGATGAGGAAGAGGGGGAGTACCGTGACGGGGTAGACGACTTAAACGAGGATGACGATGACACTGATGCGTATGAGGAGGATGATGAAGAGTAACAAGTACCATGACCTGAGCAGAAAAACTGTGTTTCTCTTTCTGCTGTTAGACTATCCCCACCTGACTCACGGTACTGTAATTATCTATTTTGTGTTGGATTTGAACGAAAGTCGGCAAACTCTCGGCACAAAGTCGGCAAACAGATTTCGGCCGATGCCGCTCAGTCACACGGTCCGCACTAGCCGTTCGCCAACTCTTCCGGTCACTGGCAACTTCAAGTTGTCCGAGTCATCAATGCAGCAGCACTGGCACGAAGCCTCTCGCGCAGACCACATCACCTCTCTTGCTCTCGCCCGTAGCCACGCAGAGGGTCATGGCCGCATTTTCCCCTCTCACTCTCATCCATTTCATTACCGCGACAATAAGCACCCGTCCGAGCACATGCCGAAGCGTCTCCAACCTGCCATCCCAGACTTACGCTTCGAACCGACTTACCTGGCCAAGCTCGAAGTCGCGGACCCCGGCTGGCAATCCATCCTTTGGATCACGATACGAGATCACGCGATAAGCCCACTTCTACAGGGTGCACTTTGGTGCGTCGCGTTAAAGGCCCTTACTGTTTTGTTCAGCTGACGTGCCAACCTGTACAGGGGTACCGCTTCCATTTTTGTACAACCATTCCTGCCGTACTTTACGTGGTGGCGATATTCGTGGTGGCGATATTCGCGCGACAATTCGCGGCCACAGAAAGAAGGCAGTGTCGTAGGCTGGCTCCGTCAATGGGCCCGCTCAATCTTCCAACACGCGAGGCTGGGGATCTCGTCTGGAACACGATGATGGATGTAAAATTGCGCGCCTGGAGCTCTCAGCGTAGATGATATAGGGACAACGTCGGTTTCCTCGTGCGCGGGTGAATGGCGATTTAATCGCGGGGGACCGTAATTTCTGACCCCCGACTCCATCTCCCGAGCTATCGTACACTTCCGTTGAGCATTGCAATTCCAGTCGGGGTAGCATGTCAGCTTCCCACAGCAGATAATACTTGTTCTCATAATTCTTTGGGCTGCATCGGTGATCCTACCTTTACGCCGTCGATCGGGTTCAATTATTACTCTATTTGATCACTTGAATGGCATTGTCTGCAGCTGCAGCAGTGTCATCGCAAAACACTCTTGATATCACAAAGCCACTTTTTCGCAAAAGGCCAGATAAAATAGTGTTCTACGTAGACCTGGAGCCCTCTAAATCGCTGCGATCCGTATGTGCCTGCCATCGTCGAGACCTTAGGCTAAGGACAAGCCCACTACCTGTGGGCCTGGAGTGCCGTCTTGCTGTACTCAATTGTGCCCTAGTGCGTTCTAATGACCGAAGGACAACAAACACTCGCAATGCATATATATTTACAACTATGGAGGGGCAACACAGCACGCTGTCATTATTCCAGCGGCCTTTTAGCCGAGTCAAGTAGTCATTACAAGACGAGCAAATCGACTTTCGAACGGCATAGCGAATTGAGCGCAAATGGCAGCCATTACTCCGACTGATCCCGGTGTATGAGTGTATGATCCCCTTTTCAGTACGTATCATCTTTCGGCCGGGAAGACGGCGATGCATAAGGTGCCGAAAGGTGCCGGAGGTGATATCACTTCCAGGGCCATCAGGAGTATGCGGCGGGCCTCGTCGATTTGATGGCACAGCGTATGGTATAGGAAAAATTCACGCGCGGTGGCGTCCTTAAAAGTAATGTAGCGGGCTGGAAGGCATAGGCTGTATCTTTTGGGCTCAAGCCCTAGGGGCACCTGTGTTAAGAAGGTCGTTTAAAAAAGAGGCGACGCAAGACATCTGAAACAAATGTACAGCACCATACCCTAGAGAATGGCTATGGGCGAGAACCTCATCTAATGGAATACCTTATCGATGAACAGTTGGGTGAGCTCTTTAAGGTTTGTAAGTGGAATGAATCTCGACTGGAGTAGATGGAACATCCTGAAATATTTTTTTCTTTTACGAATCACGGGCCAAGAACTACTAGTACCTCCAGGTGGGGCGTCCACGGAAATTACCCGTGTTCGTCCGGTACCGTCACAAGGGCGCCGCAGCCGACGCCATGCATAGTTCGTCCTCGATTGTTTTATTACGCTGACAAAGAACCAATGCCAATTTTCATTAGACCTCCAGGTTACCTTTTCGCAGTGCCTCAGCTAAAAAAAAAAGTACCCCAGTCCCTTGGGGTGTGAGGCTGTGCTTTACCCTGCAGTCGGCAACCTTGACGTTAGAACAATAACAAGTTATTGGATGTTACATGTGACTGGCCGGAGAAGTTGCTGTCTGGAAAGATAGCTCGGTAATTATGCAGAGGCCATCCCAGCTTCTGGAAGCAGGTTTCTTAGTCACAGGTAAACAGTGAAATACACAGCATTTGTAACCATACAGAGGCAGTCAAGACACCGTATGCAAGACAAAAATAACACTCATCATGCGGCGTTGAAGTGCCTGGTCCCGGCCCCGTGCCAAGACTTGCCACTGTTGTGGCCATCCTCAGATCCGTGCTTCCCTTGGCACTACGTATATGTTCACACCATGCCCATTGCGTGAGAGGGAGCTTTTTTGCTAGCAGGAGAAGAGAGGATAGATGAGTCCAGAGATTCTCCGAAAGAGAGGAAGCCAAGAGGAAGCCAGACTCGGAAAGGGGAGGTTAATTTGGGGGGGCGATTACGTCATCCGCGACGTCTGCTTTTGCTTTTGCGGTGCACTTTTCTGCCAAATGTCTGTGCCAAACGCCTCTGCCTGAGTCGGTGTTTATTAACACGGCCTCTCGGTCGATAAAGGGGATATGCTTGGATCAGCTGAGCCTTGTCGTGTGGTGCCGTGTCCAATTGTCGTGTGGTGCCGCCAGGTCCAATTTCCATCTTCATGCACCAGTGGACTCGGATGCGGGTTCCGTACGATGATTACGATCCGACTCGGACTTCGACTACGGTCCTGCTCCTCTTCAAGTTTCGATTTGTTCTTGTCTCGGTTTTCCTTCCTAGGCGTTTAGTTCTTGCTTTTTCTTGTTTCTGACGTGTCCTGATCTGCGAGAACCTGAGGGTGGAAAACTAAGTATAAAGGCCTTGCTGTCCGACTCCGGTGCCTGGCCTTGTGGGGTAACAGCCTCACCACCAGCCCCTGGTTCCTGGCGCACAGACATGGCGTTCCCAGTGGCGTACGGTATATGTCCCTGGGGTTTGTTGTCTTGTACTCCTGGAGTGCATCGCATACATTTTTACCAAGACGGCGGTACATCGACCATCGAGACCGCCCCATTTGCCATTATGACCGAATTTCCTCCTATGTCAAGAGTCTTCTCTGTCACACAAACTATGGACTTGGTCGTGGACAGCATGATCCAAACTCTGTCCCTTGTTGGGACGATGTCAAGATGAACTGGGCGGTGCACAAATTAGTCGCCGCCGTGTAGATATTCAAGTTACGCCGCCTTTACTGGGAAAAGTGTGACAGCCTCCCCAGGCAACTTGTATGGCTCTTCCCTGTACCTTTTGAGACGCCGTGGGGTCTTTACATGCTTATGCGTGTCCTGTTTTTAACGTCGTGCTGTCGTACCGAACAAGCATTGGCTCCTGGAAGGGCGAAGAAATCTGGATGTGAAGCGCGGCGTTGCCGGCAATTGTTTGGGATCGCATGGCCAAATTGTCGGACGGCTGGTGGGCGCCTCGGCACGAGGCGTTTCTGTCCGCCTATATAAGGCCCTCCTTCTGCCCCATCTTCAAAGCGCATCTCTCCCCCCGGACTTACCTGTTCAAGTTTGCTTGAACATGGACGCCATTAAAGGATTCTTGGCGCCACTCCACCTGAACACTAGTCCCATACAAGATGCACTCGTACGTATGTTTCGTTCCTCCCTTGGGAGATGGTCTGAGCTATTTCTCTCAGAAACTAGTTGTCATTGGAGGTACGGCCGAGACAGCACGGAGGGTCTCAGCATCGGCATGGAATGAATTTATCGATTGTTCGTATCCCCTTTGGAAGTGATACGACTGTCTAAAGGACAACCGTTAGCATTCTACCTCACTGCACATTTCAGCCGAGAGGACCATCCATACGACTGGCAAGTCCGTTTCATCACCTTCATGTGCGCTTACTTATGCCTTAGCCTCGGCAGGCTGATACATTGGCTCTCCAAGGTATGTTCCGCCTGAAGCCAATATAGACGTCGTCACTGTCTCGCCTTCACCTTACGGATAAATAGCAGCCTGGATGGATTCGCAGTCGAGAGTCTGAAATTGCGACGTGTCCAGTCGGTCGGGGTCAGTCGAACCAGTCGATAGCTTGGGACCTCGGTGATAGGGATATAGACGAAGAGGGCGTTCGGGAAATGGAAGATAGTCACCACAAGCGTAACGTCACGCTCAAGCCCAGTCCAGGTTGGTAATTTGTCTGCTTAGACTCTCGCGTTCGCTCGAACAGGTTTTTTTTTTCACTTAGGAACCACGCATACGGTTTTCTATCGCGACCATTGGTTGAAGGTACGTACTCGGATCACGGGACCTCCGATAAAACGGAAGACACTCAGTACTACTCTGTATGTGTCAAAGATAACGCCCATTCGTTCAAATCGGGACTTTGGCAACTATTCCGCACTGAAAATAAGGTGCGTCCGGAGACAGCCCAAACACGTTTTATTCCTTTCTCAGATTGTCAATAGTGTCTTTGCGCACAAGAATGACATCCTCAAGCGGCTTGTGCTCGAAGCGAAGCGTGAATATGAGAAGGACGCGGAATACCGGGTGCACATTTTCACGGCAGACGCGTAAGAGTCACTCGATCTTGTTGACATGGCTCGTCCTGATTTCCGAAGACAACATGGATGCTGGAGATGGAACGGCAGACGGCCGAAGCGCCCCATGAGCTCAATAGTTCTGGAACCGGCCGTAAAAGAGAAGCTTTTAGCAGATTGCCGAGATTTCCTACGTTCTGAAGACTGGTACGTCTCTTACTTCGCGTTCACTTAATACAAAGGTTTATGGGGTTTACAGGTACGCTGAAAGGGGTGAATTCCTTTAATACTAGGCACGTTAAGATGCAGGTATTTATGGTGATGTATTTGTTATATATTCGGAAAGGGATACCCTTCCGACGTGGCTATCTGCTGCACGGCGTGCCAAGAAGGTACTATCGTATCCAAGCATGGTAAACATGTGCTGAAGGCCTCGTTTAGCGGCAAGACCTCACTCATAAACTCGCTTGCTGGCGAGCTGGGCTTGGACATTTGCGTTCTTAATATGTCATCCAAGGGGTGCGTGTATAGCTGCTCTCACCACAACTCGGTTAATCTAGGGAATAGAATGAGCGACCATATTTTAATGAAGTTGATGAAAAACGTTCCATCACGGTAGGTTGACGCGCAGAAAGTAATGAGGAGTTGTGTCGTTCTCTAATGCTTCATAGATGCATATTGCTCTTGGAGGATTTGGACGCCGCATTCACCGGAGGCATCACGTCGACTGCTGACCCGACGGCGAACACTACTGGTGGTTCTGCCCTAAGCCCGAGCGATCTCCTGACTAGTTTGGATTGGATAGACCCCACGGAAGGCCGGTGCGTCACAGTGTCCATTCGCGCGCTCGGTTTCGCTAATCGGCCCTGTATTTTCTGGCAGGCTTGTTTTCGTCACTACCAATCACGTTGAGCGTCTTGATCCCGCTCTGAGCAGACCTGGACGTATGGATGTCTGGGTTAATTTCACTCATGCGACCAAGTGGCAAGCTGAGTGGCTTTTCAAACTATTCTTCCTCCCGGCGTCCAGGCCGTCCGCCTCATCACCGAACGAATCACCATCTCTTGCTGCTCCACGTGAGAATCTCCCTAGGGCCGGGCGTGGGGCATCGGCGCATGCCCAAGCCGTGCCAATTCTCGAGGAAGCGGAAATTGTCCAGCTCGCCCAGCGTTTTGCCAATGCGATCCCTGAAGGGGAGATGAGTGTATGGCCAATTTTGTCCTAATCGTCACAGGGTTTGTTCTCAATGCACAGGGATTTCCAGTTCGCGAGCCTACAAGGATATTTGCTCAAGAATAGGATGCGCCCCCGAGAATGCGTAGAGGAGGTCACAGAATGGTGCGGCACTGTCAATTGTAAGATTGTTGTGAGAGGGGAACTTTGACTTTATGTTACTGAATAGGGTGAAACAAGAGCGCACGGCGCGAGCGTTAGGACAAGAATGAGAAATAGGTGAGTGACGTCCTTTTCGAATTCGGGGGACTTAATATATAAAATATCACATACCGTGGAGCGAAAGTGAATGAGCGGAATGAGAAAGTCATACGACACGAAGGTTTGGATGAGCTGGGTACAGAACCCTATGTGGCACTTTACATGTGTATTATAGTATCCATCTCCTTGATCCATCTCCATACTCCTCTGTTAAAATAAGATAAAAGGTTTTGTTTTGGCTCCGAAGCCTGCGCGTTGTGCCCGAAATCGGGTGGGTGGGTGTTGTCGGTGTGGGCGGAGCAAGGCTGTACACCTTGTGGTGAACCTTGGGACCGCGAAGTCTGGATATTGAGTTTGGGAAATTGAGGTGGTTATGTGGTCGTTGCAGAGTGGGGAGATGATGTGTGCCTTCGCTCGGCGGCTTGCATCCTCGACGAGCATTCTCCCTCCTCCTTCCGTTCCTTCCCTTCGCCCCTCCTCCATCCATCCCTGCATGCCTCCTCCTCACGCGCCTTCCCCCTACTTCTTGTTCTTGGTGGGATCCGTGACCCCGGCACTGCGCGTATTGTTGTTATGACTTACTTACTCTTCTTGATCTTGGTCTTGAGTTTGGTCGCGTTCTTGAATGCGTCTTGCTGGCATTTGTTATTGCGATCATGGCAATAACAGACAAGAAGTCGAGGGCTTGTGTATATATGAATATGACGAATGTCAGAAAGCAATGATGTACACGTAGTCGAGGTGTGATCGTGAAACCACAGTCGTGACGACGATGTCGTACCAGTAGCCGTGTGTTAACTGACTCACGATTGGCCTGCGTACGTGGGTCGTTTGGCACGTGACTGGGATCAGTCCCAGGCGCTGCTCATAAAATTAGGGAAAGTCAAAGATTGGCGATGGGGTTAAGTTGACGAAAGGAATTAAGCGTATACTGAAATCTATATGATGACATCCATCCCGATCTACACAAAATATGGTAAATTTCCCTTTTGAGGAGAAAGTCCCGAATAAGTCTCTCAAGATGACCGCGGACGATTGAATAAGCAACGCACTGCACGTCGTGTCCGTTGTTGCGCCGTGTCGCGCTCGTTCTCTTCAGCGGGACCATACACCGTGAAGCTCCGTGTTCCGTTCTCCCGAACGATGAGAATCGCGGCCATGTTCCCACAGCGATAACAGTAATTTGGCGCAGACCACACAGTAGCAAGCGCCTCGTCAAACATATACTTGTAGCCTTCTTGCACAAGTTGATGTGCGCGTGCGATGAGGGAAAGCGAGTTGACATGATTGAACTGCGCGCATACATCTCAGACAGAAGAAGAAAAAAAAGAGAGAAGGCGGGCGGACCTCTCGCGTGACGCTACCACCGAAGAGCCACCCTGCACCTCGTGGGCTGACCCCCCAGTTCTCGACATCATCCGGGTCAGACCACATGAGATCTATTACGCCATTAATTCGTCACGTATTTGAATCCAAGCCCGCGCTTTGCTCCGAACTCACCGCAAAATGCGCCTTCGTGCGGAATTTCCTGTGCCCGAGAGAGAACGCGAATTTGGTCGAGAGTGCGAATGTCTGGCGAGAGGCCTCCGTGGACACAGAGTACTTCTCCGTCAATGATCTTCCAGAGCGAAATCAATAAGAACAACAGTCGAGCAAAGCTGGATGCGAATGACGATGGGAGAGCGCACCGCAGCAAGGTTAAGGTAATCGAAGACACTACAACATGCTTTCCATACAGATGCGCTTCCGTACTTTTGCTGACACTCCTCTCCATGAGGTGTCGGATGGTAGAATGATGTGCAGGACGGACAAGAAGGCGTACCATAGAACCCATAGACCTGAGTTATCTGTCTACTCTCATGGTTTCCGCGAAGCAGCGAGATCTTATCGGGGTAACTTGATAGAAAGCCCGTCAAAGGGGTATGAGATACGGTGAGGGTCACGCACCGAGCCTTGAGCGCAAGAAGAAGAGACACAGTCTCGAGACTATAATGTCCGCGGTCCACAAAGTCCCCCTAAGGAAGAACAAGAGAGTTAGAGGAGGGACGTTTCGGGCATCCCACGCACGTGCCATGAATATGTAACTTGTCTCTGGGACGGTGCCGCCTTTCCTCATGAGCTCGAGAAGGTCCCAGAATTGACCGTGGATGTCGCCACATATCGTTACAGGACTTGAGACAGGTTGAATATTGGATTCCTCCATTAGGATGGTACGGACGCGATCGCAAAGGACCTTCATGTCAGATTCAGGAAGATGCTCGCAGCGCATGAGCTGTTCGATCCACTTTTCTGGATTGTAACGAGTCATTATGGAACCAGTGTAGGGCTTTGATATTGGAGAGTTGGAAAGGACATATGCCAGCAGCGGCTGAGCGGTCATTACCCATAATAGGATACTAAATCCCACGCTTACTTCCAGATTTCAAATTCAATGCCCGGGTGCGGCCCGGGTCAGGCCGCTGTTACACATCATTATGCACCTACCCGGTAACGCCACCGCATATAGCGGCTCCTAGCGCATACAAAAATACAAAACAAGAAGTATCGCGAGCGAGATGCAAGGTGCACGAGCCTGAGCAAAGGAATAGCTTACACGTCTCGGCGCGTAGCTCCCTTGAAGCTTCCGAGTCCTCGCCAATCGTAAACGCCAGCGATGACTGAGTTAGTTCCCAGGGTTATAGCCTCATATACCTCTACTTACTCCTACCTTTCCGAACTTTTTGATACAGCGACCAGGATATCGAACTTGAAGCCCTCGGTCGTCGTCATGAGTCAACTTTGGACGAACTTCCGCCACTCGGGGTCAAGCTTACGGCTACAGACTGAGCGTGCTGATTGCCCCTGGCATGGCCAAGGCCGCCTCAAGCTACATGAACCGGCCTGCTGTCATTTCAACAACGCTGGATTGGATTGGGGGGATTTCTGGCAGTTCTGTGAGTCTCCTCGTCCCCTTTTGAATCTCTTCGCGGCGGGAGGAACCGATGTCCCAGCCACACAGTTTGTATTAGACTGGCCTGTACGAGGCAGTATGTTTGAAGAAGTGGGAGTGGTTCTTCCAGGTCGACTTAACGCGCGCGATCTGCTATTGCGTCCTGCGTTTCATGGGAGGAGGTGAGGAAGACCTTCGTTTGTTATTGTGTCACCGTTACTGACACGGACGGACAAAAAGTTTTGCAGTCCTTGGTGTACTCTTTGCCATTCGGGGAAGTCTCGCGATCACTTCGCTGAGCAGCATTCCTGTCTTTCTATTCTCCTATTTCCTTCCGGGCGTCCGAGTCTCCCGCGATCTTTGGCTCGGGATCTACGTCGCGTTCACCATCTGCGTGCACTTTACCTGGTTGAGGGTCAGTCAGGTCTATTCGTACCATGTGTTCTCCTCTAAAAGAGTTGACGAATTGACGACGACTGAATCTGCAGATGCGGCGGCGACTTCGGCGTGGGGCTCGGATTAGGCAAGGTGTGATGGGCTTTCTCGACGCCTACGGACTTCTGCGTCTCTTCCAGAGAAATACGGTGAGCCAAGAATTGCCTTTTTGTTTTTCTATGCTCGCATCGATATATCTAACAATTTTGTTGTCTAGAGTGGTCCGGCACATGGTGGGCATCACATTGTGTTTCTACTGCGGGACAGCGGCTCTCGTCTGTTTGCTACTCGTCTTTGTTTACTTTTCTCTCGAAGGGTAAATAGACGCCTCTCATAATACTCGCTTAAGTGGATCGTATGTTGTACAGCGTAGACTTATAGTTGATGAGTGATGTAGTGCGATATATTGATACTGTATAAAAGGAAAGGCAGTACATCCGAGTCCCATGGGTCAGTCTGCGCGGCTTTCAGAGGGTGTATGATGGGTGGCACAGCACGTCCCAGAGTTCCTATGTAACGGCTCAAGTCTCAGAATGCCATCTTAAATCAGTTGGCTCTGGGTGCAATGGAACTGTTCATGACAGAAACACTTCCGGTCAAGGTGAGGCGAAGGGAGACAAAGTCAAGGGACCACGTGTATCGAAAGCGGTGTCCTATTTGGTCGTGGAAGGACCACGTCTTTTGTACATATACACGATCGCGCGAGTCTTTGTATATATACACGAAGAACTATACGAATGCGAATTTGAAAAAGAAGCGAAAATATTTTAAAGAAATAACACAACAGTCCACGAGCGAGTTTGCACAACAACCTAGTAAATGTCGTAGGGAGTTTTCCACAACAAGGTCGTACAGGAAAATGCCTAACGTACATCGAACTCCGTAACAAGCGTATTGTACAGTGACGGTCATCACCATAATTTTCGTTCGAGACTTACCCTTGGACTTCAGCTGCCGTTCAGCGACAACGCCCCTGGAAACCTATATATGTACTCGTTGGGGAGTATAATGGGTCAGAGGAGCCAAATGTCGCTTGGGAATCACCAAGGGAGTATCCGGATCGGAGCAACACGACAGAAAGGACAATTGAGTCGAGTAAGCTGGATCCAACTGGTATTCCTTGGGATATCTCTAGAATTAGTTCATTATTACTGGACTTGATCTGCCACCGAGCAATTGTTATACCAGGTCTGCTCGCAGGGATTAACTATGACGAGTCTATCAGCCCTCAAAAAAGGGGTCTTAGCGGGAGAAGATACGCACATGACCAGAGGCAGACGTCTGCCCCTGCCAGGGCACCCAAGTGAATTGTGCATTGCCGTGTGTGAATATGCGAGAACTGGAAAGATCACGGATTTGATTCAGAATTACAATAAGAGTTAATGGGAAACGCGAATGTACTCGTCGTCTGGCTGAGAGCGCTTCAGCCACTCCTTGCACTTCATTTTCTTACGACGCAATACCATCCGAGGACTGTGACGGTCCCACTGGACAGTGGCAACTTCGACGTTGTCTCTGCACGAGACCATAGTCGTGTGCTTCGAATTACTTGAGATGGAGTAAAGGGACCGGCCGGCCACATTGATGACCGCAGTGTTGAGAACATTGGAGGCGCCGCAGGGAAAGCTGAGCTTGAGTGGTGGACGCTCGGTGTAATGCGCGTCGTTGACTATGGCCGTAGGGCTCGGAGACTTGAAAGTGATAGGAAGTGGTGCATGATAGTATTTATCTGCTGACGTCTGATTGTTGTAGATGGATGCAGCAGCCATGATGCCAATAGATAGAAGACTCGGAGGAGAAAAAGGACAGTTTTCGGAGTACTGAAGTGTCACTGTGTTGGGCTTGCTGCGGCCCCTGGGTGGGGGCAAGAAATGATGGCTCCACGAAAATCCCTTTATGTGCATGCAATATATGTTATGTTCATACAGGCACATATAAACAGGTACTACCAGAGGTGAACCGCTGTGGTGTCGCAGTTTGACCCTGATCATGATGCGGGGATTACAAGGCCTCAATTGTCTCCAATTGTCCCCACCTGGCACTGCTGCCTTTCTGAATCACGGCCCGGGCCCACGTGTTCATATCGTCAATTGTCTGAGTACTCGGAGATCGAACGAATTCAATCATGGGCGCATGCATTTTTATATGTGCAGTACAGTACTACGGCGATCAGCGATCGCAAAGAAACCAATGGAGAAAACACCGTTTCCATGGTGATTAATTATCTAGTCACATGTAGACATGTCGAGTTCGCAAGCGTATCGTACAGTAACGATCATCATTTCGTTCTGGACTTGTCGTTCTGTGAAACTGAAAATGTAACCCTTTGAGAGTAGTATTTCGGGTTAGTCAAGCTAATCTCCCCTGGGGAATCACCAAGGGAGCGTTCAGATCGGAGCAACGGGACGGAAAGAATAATTGCATCGAGTAAGCTACGTCCAACTTGCGCTTCTTGAGATATTTCCAGATTGAATTCATCGGTACAGGGCTTGATCGATTGATCTGCCACTGAGTTATTGCCAGACCGGGTCAGTTGGCAGGGATTAGCTGTGACAAACCTATCAACTCCCGCAAAAGGTATCTCGGCTGGAGCAGGTGCGCACATGACCGGAGGCAGACCCCTGAAATGAATTGTGCATCACCGTGTGTGAGTATGCGAGACCTGAAGAATTCATGTTCAAGTTCAATTAGGAATCACATTAGGGAGGATAACGGGAAACGGGTATGTACTACTCGTTATCGGGTCCTAGTATCCGAGTCTTTAATTACTCCTTGCACTTGATTTTCTTACGACAGAATACCATCCGAGGACTGTTACGGTCCCATTGGATTGTGGCAACCTCGACATCATGATTGTCCCTGCACGAGACTAAAGTCGTGCGATTAAAATCGCTTGAATTGGAATAGAGCGACAGTAACGCCCGGGTATGGGTTGAAGAGGGCAGCTGGGAGATGACGAGAACTGATGGTTCCACAGGAGCACTCAGGTTTTGATGTACATGCAGTAGTATATGTTCGTACAGTAGAAGAGCACTGCAAGCACAGATAAACGGGGCCGGCAGCAATGGTGTCGTTTGATGCGCTGGGGCTCGGACAATCCGTAGAGTTAACGCTATGACCCCTTTTGACCGTGACCCCTGCAGCAATCCATCCCTCTGCCTCGATTGTTCCCGGACCACAGACTACAGTAGTATTCAGCCTCTTCCCATTTTGCATAGTTGTTCTGATTGCTAGAGTCTGTCCAGCCGGAGTATTTGCGAATGGCGGGATTGCCAATAGGACTTTTTCCAAAGGACCACAGCTGTGAATAGCGCCCATCAAACAAAAGGATATTAGGATCGCTTGATAAGAGGCGCGAAATCTGTTGGCGCGCCGCAGCGTAATTGCGGCGCAGACTAGTGACTAATTCAGGCTTCCTATAGATTGAGAAGTCTGGGTTATTGTAATCCGAGTTGGATTCACAGAGAACATTCGATTTAATAGCCTGCTAGGGCTATAATCTATAATCCGAGTTGAGGAGTTCGCTGGAGGAGGGAGGAAGTTGGAAGACGCCGGGCACAGACTACTCGGAGCCGCCCGGGCGTCTTCGGGTTGCACGGTGACTTGGGCGCCTCCATCCATCGTCGCTCGAGTGTCCAACACCCCCCGTACACAAATTACCCACGCAACGTTTCACAGCCGGGATACTGTACTTCGCCTCCCACATGGCATAACATGGCTTACTATAGTACCTCTGCAGGCTCGGAGATCACGGTGCAGCGAGGCGTGCCCACTCGCCGACGCCGCTCACGGCTCACCTCCCTGCACTACTGTACCTGCAGGTTCATTACGTTCATTCCCGGCTGCGCCCGAGACTGAAGCTCTCCGCGCTTCGCCCAACTGCGTTCGGCAACCGCGCCTTCCAAAAGCATCCCTGCCAAATCATACCAAATCAAATCAACCGTCCCCTGCCAGATCAAAACTTCAATTCAAAAGCGGTTCGGTTTTGATTTGGCATGATTTGGCTGGGACGCTTTTGGAAGGCGCACTCTAACCTTTCCCACTCATATGGAAATTGATTCCCGCACCCGGGCATAGTATTGCATGTATGTCCCAATTCCACCACTTTGTTCTCTAACCATTAGATATTTGCCCTCGTCTTTACATTTCACTGGTCCCCCTTGAGAATGCATGTCTTTATAAGTATACTTAATCTTCGCTTACTCCGAGTTAAGCGTACACATGTTGCACTACACAAAAGCGAAATTTAAGAAAAGAAAAAAAAATTCAACCGGCGGAGAACTGCATCTGTTCATGAGTGCGTTTGCCCTCGTTCTTACTCATACTGCCATCAATAAATACGATATCTCAACAATCCGAAGGTAAGGTTGAATTTACAACAAGTCATACAAAAAAAACCTAATCAAGACATCAACATACTACTGGCAAAAATATCGAACAATAACGGGGCGTCATATCCGTTCAGACTTGTCGTTCAGCGAGATCTAAACAAGCGGGAGTACGTCGGGTTAGACGAGCCAGCCTGGTTCGAAGAATCACCGAGGGAGTGTCCGGATCGAATCAACACGACAGAAAGGACAATCGCCTCGAGTAGGCCGGATTCAATTGGCGCTTCTTGGAATATCTCTAAAATGAGGTCATCGGTGCCAGAATCGACCTGCCAACGAGCTATTGTCAGGCCGGGTCTGTCGGCAGGGATTAACTGTGACGAGTCCGTTTTAGTCCTCACAAATGGGCAAGTGATATCCTAGTGGAATTTAATACGCACATGACCAGAGGCGGATCCCTGTCCTTGCATCCAAGTGAATTGTCCGTCGCCGTATGTGAGTATGCGAGACCTAGTAGCAGGATCACGATCAGATTCAATTTGGAATTACATTAGGAGTTAACGAGAAATGGGCATGTACTCGTCGTTGGGTCCAGCAAGCTTCAACCACTCCTTGCACTTCATTTTCTTTTGACGGAATACCATCCGGGGACTGCGATGGTCCCATTGGATGGTGGCAACCTCGACGTTGACGTTGTCCCTGTACGATACCAGTTTTGTACTCTTGGAATCGCTTAAAGTGGAGTAGAGGGACTGGCCGGCTGTGTCGATGACCGTGGAGTTGAGAATATTAGAGGCGCCGCCGGGGATCCTGAGTTTGACTGATGGCCTTTCGGTGGGATGGGCGGCGTCGTTGACTGGAGTCGGGTTTAGAAGAGATAGCTGGCGTTGGTCGCCGTGAGGTTGCAGGTGGTCATCAGGGGATACCTGACTGGTGTAGCCGGAAGCAGCATCCATGCAAATGCAGAGAAGAGGGGTGCAGAGGAGAAAGAAGGAAGGTTTGGGAGTATTGAAGAGGGTTGCTGGCAGAGGACAAGTGACGATTCCACGGGAGTCTTTTTATGCGTATGCAGTATATGTTTATACTGTAGAAGAGCAAGCACGGATAAACGGGGCTATCAGAAATCATGATGGTATCGCTTGATGCGCTGAGGCTTGTAGAGTCAGACAGGTGACCCCAGTCCTCGGCCGCTGGCAGCAATCCACCCCCATTCCGTGACTCCCTTTCCACTGCTACATAGCATTTCCACATTTCGTCTAGTTGTTCTGGTTGCACCAGTCACGGTATGTCCAGCCGGAGTGCTGGTAACTGCGAGTGGCGGGTTCGGTGGCGGGATCTTAAACCGGATTGTCAAGATTCAAGAAGACTTTCGAGGCTATGGATAACGCCGATCGAACAAAAAGGTATTAGTAGGCTCGTCTGTTGTGAGGCGCAAAGACTATGTTGCGCCCAATGTAATCCCGGTGGCCAAGGCTGAACAAGATACAGTACAGTTGGGCAATGTCTCGCCGCATGTTGCACGTGAAGCGGTAGTATTTCCCGACTCGACACGGACAAGAAGATATGCCGCGCACGTAGTCATAAGGCTCGTTCGAGTCCGCTGGTGTGAGCGCATCCGGTACAAAGGGTGTGCTGCCTCCAGTCGAGTAGAATGTTCCAGGAGTCGGGAACGACATCCCAAGGCCAAATTGGGTGTCCAAGTTGGCCTCCGGTCCAGCATTCGCAGGCGTCTGGTCGTTCTGCCCACCTGACATGCATCACCAGGCGCCTGTTATTGAATAACCAGTTTAGGGTAATCCAATTCGGTTTCGCAAGGAAAAGTCGATTCGGTGTTCTGTGTTGTGGCCAAACCTGAACGAGCCAACGAAGGAAACACTACTGTAGTACGGTTGCCAGGGTGAAAATCGATAATCGATCATCTAATCACATGGCCACGCATTGGAAACGGCTCTCAGGATATTCTACCTCTTTGAATTCTCATGAATACTTTATATCGTCTACTCACCGGTCTTCCCTTGGAAAGCACGTCTTCGTGCCAGTAAGTTGGCATGTGCATGCTGCAAATAGGATTACTATCACGTGTTGGGAGTTTCAAACCTTTTACCAAATCATGAATATAGAGAGATCGACGACACCTTTTGACAAACGGACTTTTGGAGTCGGTATGATAATATATGAACTAGCCCCCTGAAGTGTTACTTTGGTGTGAGGTGGACAGGTGGTCGTGTCGGCAGAAAGCCGATTGTGCGAGTCCAAAAATTGGGAGTTTCAAAACATCCGTCACGGATTGTCACGCTGACTCATACAACCGGTACGGACGTGCTCGCTCAAACGCGACACAAAGCTGACTAAGTTGAGTGGCGGACTTTGAAATCGGATGGGCGTCAAGCACACATTGTCACGCAAACTTACTCTTTCATCTGTATCTTCCCTCCTGCCATTCCGAATGCTCTGTAATTTCATACCAGCCTTGAATGATATACGTATATGATATGTTGAAAATTGTACAGTATTATGTGGAGAAATGCTTAATTCCAGGACTTTTTAAACGAATTTTGAGTCTTTTCCTGTAATATCAGCAACATCGCAAAGCAGGCACAGTGAAACTTCTTTATTTCTTTGGCGATCTATAATTGGGTAGTACATGGGTGATATCTTGAAGCAAGGATCAGCTAATTTGCTGCGGCGATCTCTTAATAAACTGCATTTTGAAACTCTCTGGTATTTTGAAACCCATAGCACGTGATAGTACTGTAAATAATAAACTTGAATTCGGGATGTGCGGCCCGGTCCTCTCCTGCGCTCTTCCCGTGCCAGCGCCAATTTACTCCTCAAGGTGGACCTTTCTTATCCATACTGCCATCAATAAATGATATCTCAACAATCCAAGGTTTTATGTTTTTATCTACAACCGATCATACAGGTAAACGACTACTCAATCGTCAACGTAAGCACATCGTACAGTAACGGTTATCATTTCGTTCAAGACTAGTTGTTCAACGATACCAAAACCTTAACCCTTGAGCGTAGTTTCCCGGGTTTGACCAACTGATCTCCCCTGGGGAATCACCAAGGGATTGTCCGGATCGGAGCAACACGACAGAAAGGATAATTGCATCGAGTAAGCCGGATTCAACTGCCAATGGCACTTCTTGGAGTATTTCCAGTTTGAGTTTATCGGTACGGGGCTTAATCTTCCACCGAGCCACTGCTAGACCGGGTCTGTTGGTAGGGATTAACTGTGACAAACTATCAACGCCCGTAAAAAGTATCTCAGCGGGAGCAGATACGCACATAACCAGAGGCGGACCCCTGTCCTTGCACCCAAGTGAGTTGTGCATCGCCGTGTGTGAGTATGCGAGACCTGGTAGGATCACGTTGAGTTTCAATTAGGAATCACACTAGAGAGAAACCCGAGGAGCGAGGATGTACTCATTATCAGGCCCAGTGAGCTTCAGCCACTCCTTGCATTTCATTTTCTTACGATGGAACACCATTCGAGGACTGTGATAGTCCCACTGGATGGTGGCGACCTCGACGTTGTCCCTGCACGAGACTAAAGTTGTGCGCTTGGAATCGCTTGAGACTGAGTAGAGGGACTGGCCAGCTGTATCGACGACCCTAGAATTGAGAATATTGGAGGCACCGCCGTGGAACCTGAGTTTGAGTGATGGACGCGCAGTGTCACGGTAATGGGTGTCGTTGACTAGAGTCGGACTGAGAGAAGTGGTAGGAGATGGCGGGCGATGGTGGTCGTGACGTTGTGAGTATTCATCAGCGGATACCTGAGTGTTGTAGACGGATGCAGCGGCCATGCCTATACAGAGGAGAGGGGAAGATGGGGCCAGGAGAACTACCACTTGAGTTGGGAACGGCTTGGCCCATAGATATGATAACTTACGGTAAGTCCTTTCATCCTTTTATGTGCATACAGGTCGCTCGGGTATCAAGGGAAGCACAGACAAACAGGGCCATCAGCAATGGCGAGTCCGAGTCATTCGATGCAAGTCGCTTCAGCCTGAGTTGGACAGTCGCCTGGACAGTGTTGCGTCTTTCGGCCTTCCGCCCGCACTTGTTCCATTAGTATAGTTCCATTATCCACATGGTTTTTCCCATTTGTCCAGTTCGTTCCTTTTGTCTGTCCAGCCGGAGTACCTAGCGATTGTCAAAAAAACTTCCACAGCGGTGTGACAATGACCTTTGAACAAAAGGACATTGGACAAACTTGACAGGGGCGCAAACCTGTTGCGCCCAACAACGTAATTCCGGCCCAAGGATGAACCAGATGGTTGGCAAAATGGTCTTACTACACGAGTTCCTCAGCCTTTGCCTGTGTTGTGCGTGAAGCTATACACTCCTGCCAGTGACTCGTTCAGAACAAATTCGCGGAGAGTATTCAATTTAGTCACAGTTCCCCCATGTTCGCTGTTCCACGATCAGAACGTAGTGGCCGAACCCAAAGGCAACTGGACGATGAGGAAGCACTCGGGCCGTTGCCATGGAAATAATCACATAGTCCGGTGGCCACGGGTACGATCGATCCGGATACAGTAGATCTAGAAAACCGCAGAACAGTCGGACTTCGAATGTTACTCCTGAACGTCATGAACCCCAAGATCATCAGAAAGAACCTGGGTGAACACATGACTGAGTGAATCGAAACAAATTGTGAACACCGATGCTCAAGTCCACCTACTGCTGCCGAGTTCATACCCCAGAAAGCACGGGCGTCGGGCACCTGATACCATGTCTAGAGAGGGCTCAATTCAAGTGCAGCACTGCAGCTCAGCCCGCAGCAGTTGTAGCCATAGGTCAATTCTGAAACTAAAATACTTAGCGGACATAACCTGTGATCATGACCAAGCCATTTTTCACTTACAGGCTCATATAACTCTGCTTTTATAAACCAATGAGTGACAATTTGCTTGTCAAAGATTTCTGGTATTTCTCGTTCGCGTTTGTCCAGATCGATCCTGCCAGTCATCGAGATCTGAAAGTAAGCGTGGGATTTAGTATCCTGTTATGGGTGAATGACCACTCCGCCTCGGCTGCTCATCCGCTGCTGGCATTGTACCCCTCACCACTCTCATCCTTTAATATCAAAGCCTTACACGGGTTGCATAATGACTCGTTATGCCACGTGCGTGGGATACCCGAATCGTCTCTCCTCTAACTCTCCTGTTCTTCCTCAGTGGGACTTTGTGGACCGCGGACATTATAGTCTCGAGACTGTCTCCTCTTCTTGCGCTAAAGGCATGGTGCGTGACCCTCACCGTATCTCATACCCCTTTGACGGGCTTTCTATCAAGTTACCCCGATAAGATCTCGCTGCTTCGCGGAAACCATGAGAGTAGACAGATAACTCAGGTCTATGTGTTCTATGGTACGCCTTCTTGTCCGTCCTGCACATCATTCTACCATCCGACACCTCATGGAGAGGAGTGCCAGCAAACGTACGGTACCGTCTCAATAGAAAGCATTTGTAATGTCTTCGATTACCTTAACCTTGCTGCGGTGCGCTCTCCTATTGTTATTCGCATACAGCTTTGCTCGGCTGTTATTCTTATTGATTGCGCGTGGGAAGATCATTGACGGCGAAGTACTCTGTGTCCACGGGCCTTTCGCCAGACATTCGCACTCTCGACCAAATTCGCGTTCTCTCTCGGGCACAGGAAAATTCCGCACGAAGGCGCATTTTGCGGTGAGTTCGGAGCAAGGCACGAGCTTGGATTCAAATACGTGACGAATTAATGGTGTAATAGATCTCATGTGGTCTGACCCGGATGATGTCGAGAACTGGGGGGTCAGCTAACGAGGTGCAGGGTGCCGCTGCATCCGTCTACAACACTCAGGTATCCGCTGATGAATACTCTCAACGTCACGACCACCATCGCCCGCCATCTCCCACCACTTCTCTCAGTCCGACTCTAGTCAACGACACCCATTACACTGCCCGTCCATCAGTCAAACTCAGGATCCACGGCGGTACCTCCAATATTCTCAATTCTAGGGTCGTCGATACAGCTGGCCAGTCCCTCTACTCAGTCTCAAGCGATCCCAAGCGCACCACTTAAGTCTCGTGCAGGGACAATGTCGAGGTCGTCGCCATCCAGTGGGACCATCACAGTCCTCGAATGGTGTTCCATCGTAAGAAAATGAAATACAAGGGATGGCTGAAGCTCACTGGGCCTGATAATGAGTACATTTCCGCTCCCCGGTTTTCTCCCTAGTGTGATTCCTAATTGAAACTCAACGTGATCCTGCCAGGTCTCGCATACTCACACAATTCACTTGGGTGCAAAGAGGGTCCGCCTCTGGTTATCTGCCGCCGAGATACTTTTCGCGGGCATTGATGATCTGTCACAGTTGATCCCTACCAACAGACCCGGTCTGGCAGTAGCTCAGTGGATGATTAAGCCCCGTACCGATAAACTCAATCGGAAATATTCCAAGAAATGCCATTGGCAGTTGAATCCGGCTTACTCGATGCAATTGTCCTTTCTGTCGTGTTGCTCTGATCTGGACAATCCCTTTGGTGATTCCCCAGGGGAGATCAGCTGGTCAAACCCGGGAAACTACGCTCCGCTCAAGTGTTACGTTTTAGGTATCATTGAACAACTAGTCTTGAACGAAATGATGGCCGTTACTGTACGATGTGCTTACAGTACGTTGATGATTGAGTGATCGTTTGCCTGTGTGATCGGTTGTGGAAGAACATACATAAAACCTTAGATTGTTGAGATATCATTTATTGAGATTGATGGCAGTATAGGTAAGAAAGGTCCACCTTGGGAGTAAATTGGCGCTGGCATGGGCGTGGGAATGAGCGCAGGAGAAAGAGCGCACGAGGGGACGGAGTAGACGAGGATGCATAAAGTTTTCCTGAGAATTCAAAGAGGTAGGAGAGCCGTGGGAATGGGAATCGATTTCCAGTGCGGGGCCATGTGATTAGATTATCTATCAATTATCAATTTTCACCCTGGCAACCGTGTTTCCTTCGTTGGCTCATTTTGTTCAGATTTGGCCACTACTCAGACTGCTGTGAAAAGTGAACAACACGGATCACCGAATCGTACGTTCCTTGCGAAACCGAACTGGACTACCCTGAACTGTTTATTCAATAACAGGTGCCTGAGGTGCAACACACGGGCCACGGCGTATAGTAGACATCGCCCAACTGTACTGTATCTTGTTCAGCCTTGGCCACCGGGATTACGTTGGGCGCAACAGAGTCTTTGCGCCTCACATCAAGCGAGCCTAATTCCTTCTTGTTTGTTCGATGGGCGTTATCCACAGGACCACAGCTGTGGAAAGTTTTGTCGAATCTTGACAAAACCGTGACGGTCCGAGTCCAAGATCCCTCCAAGGATTCCGCGGACATACCGTGACTGGTGCAACCAGAACAGTTAGATGGAATGTGGAAATGCTATGTAGCAGTGGACAGGGCAGAGTCACGGAATTAGGGTGGATTGCTGCCAGCGGCCGAGGACTGGGGTCACCTGTCTAACTCTACAGGCCCCAGCGCATCAAGCGATACCATCATGATTGCCGACGGCCCCGTTTATCTGTGCTTGCTCTTCTACAGTATGAACATACTAGTATACTGCATACACAAAAAAGGACTCCCGTGGAATCATCGCTTGTCCTCTTGCCAGCAACCCTCTTCAATACTCCCAAACCTTCCTTCCTTCTCCTCTGCACCCCTCTTCTCTGCATTGGCATGGATGCTGCTTCCGGCTACAACAGACAGGTATCCCCTGATGACCACCTGCAACCTCACGGCGACCATCGCCAGCTATCTATTGCTACTTCTCTAAGCCCGACTCCAGTCAACGACGCCGCCCATCCCACTGGCACCGAAAGGCCATCACTCAAACTCAGGATCCCCGGCGGCGCCTCTAATATTCTCAACTCCACGGTCATCGACACAGCCGGCCAGTCCCTCTACTCCACTTTAAGCGATTCCAAGAGTACAAAACTGGTATCGTACAGGGACAACGTTGAGGTTGCCACCCATCCAGTGGGACCATCACAGTCCCCGGATGGTATTCCGTCAAAAGAAAATGAAGTGCAAGGAGTGGTTGAAGCTTGCTGGACCTAACGACGAGTACATGCCCATTTCTCGTTAACTCCTAATGTGATTCCAAATGGAATTTGATCTGATCGTGATCCTGCTAGGTCTCGCATATTCACACACGGCGATGCACAATTCACTTGGATGCAAGGACAGGGGTCTGCCTCTGGTCATGTGCGTATTAAATTCCGTTAGGATACCACTTGTCCATCTGTGAGGACTAAAACGGACTCGTCACAGTTAATCCCTGCCGACAGACCCGGCCTGACAATAGCTCGTTGGCAGGTCAAGTCTGGTACCGATGACCTCATTTTAGAGATATTCCAAGAAGCGCCAATTGAATCCGGCATAGTCGAGGTGATTGTCCTTTCTGTCGTGTTGCTCCGATCCGGACACTCCCTTGGTGATTCCCAAGGGGAGATCACTAGTAGCCCGACTGACCAGACACACTACTCTCACGGGTTCCATTTTTAGTGTCACTGAACGACAAGTCTTGAACGAAATGATGACCGTTACTGTACGATACGCTTGTGTTGATGTTTGATTGGACATATTTCTGTATGACTTGTTGTAAAGAAAACGCTACGACGTTCGAATATTTGAGATATTGTGTTTATTGATGGGTGGTACAAAAAAGAATCGGGAACATGTGCAATTGCAGGTGCAAACGCGCTCATAAACAGTTCTTGGCTGTATTTCTTTATCCCTTTCTAAAGTTCGGCATTTGTGTAGCGCACAGTACACGGGGTACTAACTTACAAAGATGTGTGGATGTGGAGACGAAAATACGTATCTGTGAGAGTTCGAAGTGGTGGAACAGGGGCGTAGAGTAGCAGTGATCAATTTTCATGTTAACTCGATATGCGGCTACCCACGTGATTAGATTATCACCATGGTAACGGTGTTTTTTTCACGTTTGCTGATTGCTGTACTACAAAGTAAGTACATGATCAACATCATGATGAGGGCATGCCAGTGCGCCCATGATGAAACTCACTCAATCTCCGAATACTCCGCGGAGTGCAATATTCTGTGAAATTCTTTCGACTAATTTGGCTGAACAGACAATTGGAACGATCTGGACACGACCGTGATTCACAGAGGCAGCAGTGGAACAATTGAGGAACAATTGAGTTCACACTCAGCCGCCGGCCCGGTGCCGGGGACGGGGAAGTGCCCTGCATGATCATGCATCATGATCAGGATCAGACACCAACACGGCTCGCCACCGTTACCTGTTTTTCAGTGACTTGCTTTTTTATCTGTATGGACATATATTGCATGCATACAAAGGGTAATTCGTGCACCCATCATTTCTTGTCCTCACCCAGCAAGCCCTACACCGTCACACTTCAGTACTCCGAAAACTGTCCTCTTTCTCCGAGTCCTCTCTCAAGTTCTCTCTATTGACATGATGGCTGCTGCGGCGTCCATCTACAAAAATCGGACGTCAGCAGATGAATACTATCGTCCACCATCTCCTACCACTTCTCTGAGCCCTACCCTAGTCAACGACGCGCATTACACCGAGCGTCCATCACTCAAGCTCAACCTCCCCTGCGGTGCCTCCAATGTTCTCAACTCTGCAGTCATCAATGCGGCCGGCCAGTCCCTTTACTCCATCTCAAGTACTTCAAAGCACACGACTATGGTCTCGTGCAAAGACAACGTCGAAGTTGCCACTGTCCAGTGGGACCGTCACAGTCCTCGGATGGTATTCCGTCGTAAGAAAATGAAGTGCAAGGAGTGGCTGAAGCGCGTTGATCCTGACAGCGAGTACATTCGCGTTTCCCACTAACTCTTATTGTAATTCTGAATCGAATCCGTTATTTTTCCAGTTCTCGCATACTCACACACGACAATGCGCAATTCACTTGGATGCAGGGGCAGACGTCTGCCTCTGGTCAGGTGCGCATCTGCTCCCGCTAAGACCCCTTTTGTGAGGGCTTATAGACTCGTCACAGTTAATTCCAGCGAACAGACCTGGTCTGGCAATAGCTCGGTGGCAGATCAAGTCTGGTACAGATGAACTAACCCTAGAGATATTCCAAGAATCACCTGTTGAATCCGGCTTACTCGAGTCAATCGTCCTTTCTGTCGTGTTGCTCCGATCCGGATACTCCTTTGGTGATTCCCAATCACCACTTGACTCCTCTGGCTCATTGTACGCCAGAACGGGTATACTGTAAGTATTTAGGGGCGTCGTCGCTGAACTCCAAGGGACGAAAATTATGGTGATAACTGGCGTCACTGTAGTGTCACCGTACAATACGCTTATTACGGTGTTCGATGTATGCTAGGCATTTTCTTGTACGATTTTGTTGTGGAAGTCTCCCTGCAGTATTTACTAGGTTGTTGAGATAGTATCGTATTTATTGGCGGCGGGAGTACTGAGGAAGAGGGCCGTGTGCAAACGCGCTCATGGGCTGTTGGTGTTATCGTTTAAAGAATTTTCTCTTCTTTTTCAAATTCGCTTCTGTATTGTTCTTTGTGAATATATACAAAAGACAAAAGACTCGTGTATATGTACAGAAGACGTGCTTGTGAAATGTTGAGACGAGGGTGACGGAAGTAACTTACGACCTGGTCTTCCCAAATAGGAAACCGCTTTTCGATACACCGGGTCCCTTGACTTTGTCTCTCTTCGCCTCAGCGGCCTCACCGTGACCGGAAGTGTGTCATGAACGGTTCCATTGTACCCAGCTACATCTATCTACAAAAGTTAGGCGTCCCATGATGACCACCAGTAGCCTCAGCTGCCTCACTGCCACCATCTCCCGCAATCTCTTGCTGCTTCTCTATGCTCGACTCTAGTAGTCAACGACATGCATAACACCGAGCGTCTATCACTCAAGCCCAGGATCCCCGTCGGTCCTTGCAATATACTCAACTCTACGATCATTAACGCAGCCGGCCAGTCCCTCCATTCCAATAATCCAATTCAAGCGATTTTAAGCGCACGACTTTAGTCTCGTACACTGGCAGGGACAACGGTCGAGGTTGCCACAATCCAATGGGACCGTCTCAGTCCTCGGAGGGTATTCTTTCGTAAGAAAGTGAAGTGCAAGGAGTGGTAGAAGCTAGCTGGACCCGATAACGGGTACATGCCCGTTTCCCGTGATCCTCCCTAAGGTGATTCCTAATTGAACTCGAACGTGAATTCTTCAGGTCTCGCACACTCACACACGGCGATGCACAATTCATTTCAGGGGTCTGCCTCTGGTCATGTGCGCACCTGCCCCAGCTGAGATACCCTTTGCGGGGGTTGATAGGTTTGTCACAGCTAATCCCTGCCAACTGACCCGGTCTGGCAATAACTCAGTGGCAGATTAAGCCCTGTACCGATGAATTCAATCTGGAAATATCTCAAGAAGTGCAAGTTGGACCCAGCTTACTCGATGCAATTATTCTTTCTGTCCTGTTGCCCCGATCTGAACGCTCCCTTGGTGATTCCCCAGGGGAGATTAGCTTGGCTAACCCGATATACTACTCTCAAAGGGTTACCATGGAAACGGTGTTTTCTCCATTGGTTTCTTTGCGTTCGCTGATCGCTGTACTGTACATGTAAAAATGCCTGCGCCCATGATTGAATTCGTTCGATCTCCGAGTACTCTGAATTTCATTTGGCTGAACAGACAATTGACGATATGGACACGTGGGCCCGGGCCGTGATTCAGAAAGGCAGCAGTGCCAGGTAGGGACAATTGGAGACAATTGAGGCCTTGTAACCCCCGCGGCGCATCATGATCAGGATCAAGCTGCCACACCGCCACGGCTCAGCGCTCAGCGCTCGCCACCGGGTATGTGCCTTGCTTTTCTATCTGTATGAACATATATTGCATGCACATAAAGGAATTTTGTGGAGTCATCGTTTCTTGCCAGCCCCCACTCAGCAAGCCCAACACCGTGACACTTCAGTACTCCGAAAACTGTCCTCTTTCTCCTCTCTATTGGCATCATGGCTGCTGCATCCATCTACAACAATCAGACGTCAGCAGATGAATGCTATCATGCACCACCTCCTATCACTTTTCCGAGCCCTACCCTAGTCAACGACGCACATTACACCGAGCGTCCACCACTCAAGCTCAGCTTCCCCTGCGGTGCCTCCAATGTTCTCAACTCTGCAGTCATCAATGCGGCCGGCCAGTCCCTTTACTCCATCTCAAGTAATTCGAAACACACGACTATGGTCTCGTGCAAAGACAACGTCGAAGTTGCCACTGTCCAGTGGGACCGTCACAGTCCTCGGATGGTATTCCGTCGTAAGAAAATGAAGTGCAAGGAGTGGCTGAAGCGCTCTCAGCCAGACGACGAGTACATTCGCGTTTCCCATTAACTCTTTTTGTAATTCTGAATCAAACCCGTGATCCTTCCAGTTCTCGTATATTCACACACGGCAATGCACAATTCACTTGGGTGCCCTGGCAGGGGCAGACGTCTTCCTCTGGTCATGTGCGTATCTGCTCTCGCTAAGACCCCTTTTGTGAGGGCTGATAGACTCGTCACAGTTAATCCCTGCGAGCAGACCTGGAATAACAATAGCTCGGTGGCAGATCAAGTCCGGTAATGATGAATTAATTCTAGAGATATCCCAAGGAATACCAGTTGGATCCGGCTTACTCGACTCAATTGTTTTTTCTGTCGTGTTGCTCCAATCCGGACACTCGCTTGGTGATTCCCCAGGGGAGATTACTAGTAGCCAGAATGACCAGATATACTACTCTCATGGATTCCATTTTTAGTGTCACTGAACGACAAGTCTTGAACGAAATGATGACCGTTACTGTACGATACACTTGCGTTGATGTTTGATTGGACATATTCGAT
The DNA here is from genome assembly GCA_015178925.1 of Russula emetica. Lineage (NCBI taxonomy): Eukaryota > Fungi > Basidiomycota > Agaricomycetes > Russulales > Russulaceae > Russula > Russula emetica. The sequence continues at coordinate 667,964 of WHVC01000013.1, read as the reverse complement.
TTTTGTATGGCTTGATGTAAAGAAAACGCTACGACATTCGAATATTTGAGATATCGTGTTTATTGACGGGTAGTACATGGAAGTATCGGGAACATGCGCACTTGCGTGTGCAAACGCGCTCATGAACAGTTGAAGTTGTTCATGGCTGTATTTTTTTATTCCTTTCTAAAATTCCGCATTTGTGTAGCGCACCGTACACGGGGTGCTAACTTACAAAGATGTGTGGGGACCGGTGATATGTGGAGACGAAAATACGTATCTGAGAGTTCGAAGTGATGGAAAAGGGGCGTAAAGTAGCGCGTTCGCGTACAGTGATCAATTTTTATGTTAACTCGATTATCGCCGCGGTAACGGTGTTTTCTCCATTGCGTTCGGGTTTGCTGATCGCTGTACTGTACTGCATTGTAATGTACATGTAAAAAAAATCGAACAATATGAGGGCATGCGCCCATGATGAAACTCGTTCGATCTCCGAGTACTCCGAGTGCAATACAGTACTGTATTCTGTGAGATTCATATCGACTAATTTGGCTGAACAGAGTCAACAGACAATTGGAGCGATCTGGAGTCTGGATACGTGGACCGTGGGCAGCAGTGGAACAATTGAGGCCCTGTTATATAGGGGAAGTAGCCTGATGTAGAACACTCTGAACAAGCTCCAAGTGTGGTGCCACTCTCGGCAAGCCGGCATGTGTGACAGATGTCCAATAAACATTGCTGTAATCAAATTTTTACTTAAATTTACTCAATATGCCATTTAAGACAAGTTAAGAGAAAATAAGTAATTTCGGGTTTTCCTGATGCCGTACCTGTGCCTTGCTTTTTGTCTGTATGAACTTGCATTGTATACTCGAGTACACATAATGGGATTTTCGTAAAGCCATCATTTCTTGCCCCCACCCAGCAAGCCCTACACCGTGACACTTCAATACTCCGAAAACTGTCCTCTTTCTCCTCTCTTTTCCTCTCTATTGGCACGATGGTTGCTGTATCCACCTACAACAATCGGACGTCAACAGATGAATACAATCGTGCACCATCTCCTACCACTTCTCTGAGCCCTACCCTAGTCAACGACGCGCATTACACCGAGCGTCCATCACTCAAGCTCAACCTTCCCTGCGGTGCCTCCAATATTCTCAACTCTGGAGTCATCAATGCGGCCGGCCAGTCCCTTTACTCCATCTCAAGTACTTCGAAGCACACGACTATGGTCTCGTGCAAAGACAACGTCGAAGTTGCCACTGTCCAGTGGGACCGTCACAGTCCTCGGATGGTATTGCGTCGTAAGAAAATGAAGTGCAAGGAGTGGCTGAAGCGCGTTGATCCTGACAGCGAGTACATTCGCGTTTCCTCCCACTAACTCTTATCGTAATTCTGAATCGAATCCGTTATTTTTCCAGTTCTCGCATACTCACACACGACAATGCGCAATTCACTTGGATGCAGGGGCAGACGTCTGCCTCTGGTCAGGTGCGCATCTGCTCCCGCTAAGACCCCTTTTGTGAGGGCTTATAGACTCGTCACAGTTAATTCCAGCGAACAGACCTGGTCTGGCAATAGCTCGGTGGCAGATCAAGTCTGGTACAGATGAACTAACCCTAGAGATATTCCAAGAATCACCTGTTGAATCCGGCTTACTCGAGTCAATCGTCCTTTCTGTCGTGTTGCTCCGATCCGGATACTCCCTTGGTGATTCCCAAGCACCACTTGGCTCCACTGACCCATTATACTCCCCAATGAGTGTGTATAACCTGGGGTGTCGTCGCTGAACGGCAACTGAAGTCCAAGGGTAAGTCTCGAACGAAAATTATGGTGATGACCGTCACTGTACAATACGCTTGTTACGGTGTTCGATGTATGTTAGGCACTTTCCTGTACGGTTTTGTTGTGGAAGACTCCCTACGGCATTTACTAGGTCGTTGAGATAGTATCGTATTTATTGGCAGCGGGAGTAAGAGAGAGGGCCGTGTGCAAACGCGCTCGTGGACTGTTGGTGTTATCGTTTAAAAAGGTTTCTCTTATTTTTCAAATTTGCATTTGTATAGTTCTTCGTGTATATGTACAAAAGATGTCCTTGTGAGATGTTGAGACGAGGGTCTACCTGGTCTTCCCAAATAGGAAACCGCTTTCAATACACGCGGACCCTCGTCCCTTCGCCTCACGATGACCGGAACTGTGTCATGAACAGTTCCATTGCACCCAGAGCCAACTGATTTAACATGGCATTCCGAACCTTGAGCCGTTACATGAGAACTCTGGGACGTGCTGTGTTACCCATCATATACCCTCTGCATACACCCTCTGAAAGCTGCACAGACTGATCCATGGGACTCGATGTACTACCTTTCCTTTTATACAGGATCAATCTATCGCACCACATCGCTTAACACTACAAGTCTACGCCGTACAACATACAATCCACTTAAGCGAGTATCATGAAAGGCGTCTATTTACCCTTCAAGAGAAAAGTAAACAATGGCGAGTGGCAAACAGACGAGAGCTGTCCCGCAGTAGAAACCCAATGTGATGCCCACCGTGCCGGACCACTCTAGGCAACAAAATGTTAGATATATCGATGCGAGCATAGCAAAACAAAAGGCAATTCTTAGCTCACCGTATCTCTCTGGAAGAGACGCAGAGAGTCCGTAGGCGCCGAGAAAGCCCATCACACCTTGCCTAAACCAAGCCCCACGCCGAAGTCGCCGCTGCATCTGCAGATTCAGTCCATCGTAAATCCGTCAATCCAATCCTTTGGAGAACACAAGGTACGAATAGACTGACCCTCAACCAGATGAAGAGCATGCAGATAGTGAACGGGACGTAGATCCAGTGCCAATTATCGTGCCAGTGGAGGACGTCTGGAAGGAAATGGGCGAATTGAAAGACGGGAACGCTGCTCGACGAAGTGATTGCGGGACTGCCCCGAATGGCAAAGAGTACACCATGGACTGGGGAATTTTTTGTCCGTCTGTGTCAGTAACGGTGACAGAGCAACAAGCAAAGGTCCTCCTCACCTCCTCCAATGAAGCGCAGGACGCAATAACAGATCGCGCGCATCAAGTCGACCTGGAAGAACCACTCCCACTTGCTCGAGCGTAATGGCTCGTACTGGCCAATCCAATACAAACTGTGTGGTTGGGACATCGGTTCCTCCCTCCCGCCGCGAATAGATTCAAAAGGGGACGAGGAGACTCACGCAGCTCCCAGAAATCCCCCCGCAATCCAATCCAGCCATGTTGAAATGACAGCAGGCCGCTTCGTGTAGGCTAAGATAGCCTCGGTCGTAGTAAAGGTCAACATCACGCTCATATTCAGCAGTTTGTAGCCCGTAAGCTTGACCCCTAGTGGGGGCGGAAGTTCGTTCAAAGTGGACTCATGACCACGACCGGGGGCTTCAAGTTCAATATCCTGGTCGCTGTATCAGAAAGTTCGAAAAGATAAGAGTAAGTAGAGGCCTATGAGGCTATAAGCCTAGGAACTAACTCGGCATCGCTGGCGTTCACGATTTGCGAGGACTCGGAAGCTTCAAGGGAGCGACGCGCCGAGAGGTGTAAGCTATTCCTTTGCTCAGGCTCGTGCACTTGCATCTCGCTCGCGACACTTCTCCTTCTTGGTTGTTTTGGGATGCGCTAGGAAGAGCTTGATACGGTGGCGTTACCGGGTACATAGCGACGTGTAAATCAATGCTTGGCGTACACAGGCTTGTTGGCGTACACAGCCCACGCGGGCCGGGCCGCACACTCCCGGGTCCGGAGGACATCTGTGCAGCAGCGGCAGGAAGGCGAGGCAGTGTCGCCGCCTCCGCATCGCTCCTCAACATAAGCTACTGTAAAAGAAAACCCCGACGACCGTAGGCATTATAGAGTGTATACTAGATATGGACAAATTACATTGGGGGTAAGGTAATTAAGTAAACACCAGTATTGAATGTGAGTCGCTTTGCCATGCACCATGAACGCAGTTAGAATGCAATAAATTTTTGGATAGCTATATGTATTTGGGTACAAGCAATGTATATGAAAAGTTATAGAGAGATAAAGGAACTTCTGCACGAGTTGCGGGTAATTTATGGGTCTTGAAAAGGTGGCGAGAATTTGTACCTGTTTGTTCGGGGTACAGTACAGTACAGTAGCCAACCAATGACTGCTTCGCTCCGCTCGCGATCATACTTGAATTTCACCTCTGGACGGCCGAGCCAGCCTGACTGCGCTAACACCGCTCGAAAGAGTAGAATCGTTTTCCCTCATTTCTCCGGGCCACTCTTTACATTGACATTGTGGCTTACTTCGTGCGCCCTTTAACGCCCATGCGAATCTGTACTGGTAAACAAACTGGAACCAGCCATCTGTGACTTCGAAGACTGGTCGATTTTCGTACGCACGGACTCCATCTGGCTGAGCGGGAAGGGCCCAGAGCGGACCCGTATCTTTGATACCGTGCGCACCCCACTGCCAGTGTCCGGGAGACCGTCTTGTAAACTAAAAATTATTATCGACCGCAATTAGCCTGGTTATGGAAGCAACGACGGAGAATTCCTTACCTTTCAGTGGAGCCCACGTCCATGAGAGAGCGATACATCCTTGTTGCAGCAATTGTCATTGTGATTACATTGGGAATCTGAAATATCTGTGTTACAGGAAGGCGTAATGAATCGGTAACCTTCTCTCCACTTGTAGCACGAGGACGTACGTAGCTCGTGGGCTCTGGTAGTTATACCGAAATAAAATTCAATCAACGCTCGTCGTTGATGGATTGGAGAGAAAGAAAACTACCATTCAAATTCAAAGATATGAACACCTATGTCATGAAATAGAGATGAGCGAGAAGGAAGGGAAGAACAGAATAGACAGATGTACTGTCGGAGGGATCTCACAAACTATGGCAAGCAAGAGCCAAATGAGACCCTTACGAACAAAAAATCACGTCAGTAAATCTGGAACACCACAGCGAGAACCTCAACCATCGCACCTGTTTCCAAAGAACGCGTTCCAAATTAAACCCGTCGCCTGCTCCGAATCGTAGGCGGAGCAAGCCAATGAGCATGATGAGAAGTAATACAACATCAGCAATTAGTGATCCCATAATACCAGGCTTTATGCCGTCTGGTTTGACCAGGACACAGGCGTTGAGCTCATGCGACCACGAGTTACGGATCTACGGTTAGCGAATAAGCCTAGTGGGTCCAAAATAGTCAACGTTGAAAAATTCACCTGTGCGCTACCTGTGATATCACCGGGCTTGTTAGAAATACTTCTATGATCGGTAGAGAGTACTCACCATAGATGAGGAATGCGACGTCTGTCACCCATACTCCCATTGCAATTAAAATAATAATCTTCTCCCTATTCCAAATGGCAATTCTGACAAGTTTCGTTAGGTACCCTGCTTCCGGATGATGATGATAACACCACATCAGAGACGTACATACGGAGCACAATCAACAGCGAAGCGGCACCAAAGGCAATGTTAGAAAGGGACTAGAGAAAAGGGAATGGGATATCAGATACTGCAGCCTGGCCGCATAAAGGGAGGTGCTTACGGTGCCGAAAGTGGCATAGGCCTTGGCATCACAGTTGTCCGGACAGTATAACCAGCCAATCGTGGACGGGGACTCACCTGACAGTCGATTCGACTTGTATCAGAGAGGCCAAACATCTCGTCCACCAGGGTCAAAAGAGTGGCCACGCGCGCGAGGGTGTAAATCTATAGCAGGCTAACGTTTACTCTTCTGTTGCAGGTGGGCAGTGACGAAGACCGTAAACGTTACAGACCCATATCGTCCGTCGGTATGGACGACGCCCTCGAATGACATCCCACTCATAGCCGAGGGTAGTGAAAAATTCCCAACTAGATGTGAAATGTCACGCTTGGGTAATCAAGTAGAGCCTAGAGTCTAGCGCATTTGGGCAAGTAGGTAGACTCACAGAAATAAACCAATGAAAACATGATGGAGATGTATTAGTGCCGCTGTTGAGAAGAATGACCGGAGATTGGGCTACAAGCGCCTGAACCAGACGGAAAGGCGTACGCACTGTACTCTCGAGCGATTGTATGTGGATCTCGGTAGTTCACCATCCCGGCACGAAGCTTTGATGGAACGAATGACTCGGAAGTGGATACTATCGTAGGAGAGCGATGGGTTCGGGGAAAGAGGTCTGGCCAAGCCTTCGGCCAGGTTGCTAAGTAGTGGGGGGAGAGGGACGACAACGGGGGGAGCGGAGAACGACACGTTCAGTTGGCATTGATTTTATGGGGGCTCTAAAACCTTAGCCGCCGAGGGCGGAAAAAAAGATCGGTTACTATGAATATTCGATCGGGCGATTAAGTCCAAGCAAAAGGAGACTTGGTGTTTTCTTCCACAGCCGTAGTGTCCGTGGACCGTACTACTACCACACCCAACCCCAGCCCGAGAACTAGAAAAGAATGGAAGTAAAAGCATCGAATAAGTTTGATTTTGAACCATCATGATGTATCTGATGAGTCTGGGCGCCTGACTCGGAAATGGTTAAAGAGTCTCGGGTTCAAGTTACTGTAACTTAGATTCGGAGAGTGTGATAAGGGGACCGAACCAAAATGCGACTCCGAGTCGGAAATCATTCATTCAGTTTTCACATTGGCGACCAAAAAAAAAAGCTACCTTCTCTCACCTTTGATCAAATATTATGTCGTCTCCGACTGGACTGCCTTGACTGCCTTACGTCACTGGTTGCAAAGATGGTATAGTGCGTACTCGGATGTGGCCTCATTCGTACAAACCTTTTGTCGGGGTTTTGGGGGGGTTTGTATTTCCCAGCTACTGCACTTTTGTAGTGTCTCGCAGGCCGTGGCGTAAGATATATCTGAAAGTACCTTTACTACAGTACTGCAGTCACGGTGACCCTGGCCTTCAAGCAAGCAGGACGCGTCTTCACGTGCGTATTTGTCGAGCTGGCAGCACAATAGCATTTCCTCACCCGGCCCCCGGGCCGGCTCCAGCATGCCAGATTAGAGCCACAGGATTTGTAAGCAAAAGACACTGTTATATAAAAGCACCATGAACACAATTAGAATGCAATAAAGTTTTGGATACCCATATGTACTATTTGGGCACAAGCAATGTACTATATGCAAAGTAACGGAGTGATAAAGGAACTTCTGCACAAGTTGCAGGCAATTCATGTCAATTTATGGGTCAGCCCGTATAGTCAACAAATAATTACTTCGCTCCGCTCGCGATCGTACTTGGATTTCACCTTCCGGACGGCCAGCTGCTTTCAGCGCGAACACCACTCGGGGAGTACAGTAGGATCGTTTTCCCTCATTTCTCCGGGCGGACCGGGTCACTCTTTACATTGACATTGTGGCTCACTTCGCGCGCCCTTTAACGCCCATGCGAGTCTGTACTGATATTCGAGCTGGAACCAGCCATTTGTGACTTCAAAAACTGGTCGATTTTCGTACGCACAGACTCCATCTGGCTGAGCGGGATGGGCCCAGAGCGGACCCGTATCTTTGATACCGTGCGCACCCCACTGGCACTGCCAGTGTCCGGGAGACCGTCTTGTAAACTAAAAATGATTATCGACCGCAATTAGCCTGGTAATGGAAGCAACGACGGAGAATTTCTTACCTTTCGGTGGAGCCCACGTCCATAAGAGAGCGATACATCCTTGTTGCAGCAATTGTCATTGCGATTAAATTGGGAACCTGAAATATCTGTGTTACAGGAAGGCGTAATGAATCGGTAACCTTCTCTCTACTTGTAGCACGAGGACGTACGTAGTTCAAGGGCACTGGTAGTTATACCAGAATAACATTCAATCAACGCTCGTCGTTGATGGATTGGAGAGAAAGAAAACTACCATTCAAATCCAAAGATATGAACACCTATGTCATGAAATAGAGATGAGCGAGAAGGAAGGGAAGAACAGAATAGACAGATGTACTGTTGGAGGGATCTCACAAACTATGGCAATCAAGAGCCAAATGAGACCCTTACGAACAAAAAATCACGTCAGTAAATCTGGAACACCACAGCGAGAACCTCAATCATCGCACCTGTTTCCAGAGAACGCGTTCCAAATTAAACCCGTCGCCTGCTCCGAAATGTAGGCGGAGCAAGCCAACGAGCATGATGAGAAGTAATACAACGTCAGCAATTAGTGAGCCCATAATATTAGGCTTTATGCTCTCTGGGTTGAGCAGGACGCAGGCGTTGAGCTCGTACGACCACGATTCACGGACCTACAGTTAATGAATAAGCCTAGCAGGTCCAAAATAGTCAACGTTGAAAAATTCACCCGTACGCTACCTGTGATATCACCGGGCTTGTTAGAAATACTTCTATGATCGGTAGAGGGTGAACTCACCGTTGATGATGAATGCGACGTCTGTCACCCATACTCCCATTGCAATTAAAATAATAATCTTCTCCCTATTCCAAATGGCAATTCTGACAAGTTTCGTTAGGTACCCTGCTTCCGGATGATGATGATAACACCACATCAGAGACGTACATACGGAGCACAATCAACAGCGAAGCGGCACCAAAGGCAATGCCGGGAAGGGTCTAGAGAGAATAGAATGGGATATTAGATACTGCAGCCTGGCCGCATAAAGGGAGGTGCTTACGTTGCCGAAAGTGGCATAGGCCTTGGTATCGCAGTTGTCCGGATAGTATAACCAGCCAATCGTGGGACGGGACTCACCTGACAGTCGATTCGACTTGTATCATAGAAGCCAATCATCTCGTCAACCATGTTCAAAAGAGTGGCCACGCGCGCGAGGGTGTAAATCTATAGCAGGCTAACGTTTACTCTTCTGTTGCAGGTGGGCAGTGACGAAGACCGAAAACGTTACAGACCCATATCGTCCGTCGGTATGGACGACGCCCTCGAATGACATCCCACTCATAGTCAAGGGTAGAGAAAAATTCCCAGCTATGTCACGCTTGAGTAATCAAGTAGAGCCTGGAGTCTAGCGCTGTCGGTAGGGCAAGTAAACTCACAAAAATAAACCAATGAAAACATGATGGAGATTTAGGAGTGCCGCTGTTGAGAAGAATGACCTGAGATTGGGCTGCAAGCCCCTGAGCCAGACGGAAAGGTGTACGCACTGAAATCTCGAGCGATTGTATGTGGATTTTGGTAGTTCACAACTGGCATCCCGGCGCAATGCTTTGATGTAACGAATGACTCGGAAGTGGATAGGAGAGCGATGGGTTCGAGGACTTCGGCCTATCTATGATAAGTAGCAGCAAGCCTTCGACCAGGTTGCTAAGCAATGGGGGGATTTAAGAACGGGGGAGCTGCGGATAACGACGCCGTAACATCGGTGGCATTGATTTTGCGCTAGGCTATTAGGGGCTCTAAAGTCTAAACCCACTTATTTTTGCTTCCACTATTCCGCATCGGAACTTAGATCTTACTTAGCCAGCGAGGTCACGGTTATGAACATTAAACCTGTTGAATTTGGTCCACGCCGTGGTGTCCGTGCTACCAGACCCAACCCCACTGCAGCAGCTCGAATGAATGCTAGAGGTAAATGCATCGAATAAGTTTGATTTTGACTCTGAACCATATATCTAATGAGTCTAGGTCCTGACTCGGAAATGGGTGGGTCACGGTGGGTGGGCCCGTTCGGCTAAAGTGCTAGCACTGGCAGGCCCTACGAAAATCGTCGATCATGCTAACGGACCCTTGTGCCTTGCTGCCAAAAAGCACGCTAGCAACCAGGCCTAACTTAAGATAGCACTGCAGCGCCGAACGAGCCCTAAAAAGAGTTTCGGTCAAGTTAACTTAGACTCAGAGAGTGTGATAAGGGGACCGAACTTGGGTGCGACTCGGAAACCGTTCGTTTTCCCCATTGGCGACCACAAAAACAGCGAGCGCCAGTACTTGATCACCACATCAAGGTGAGAGAAGCCGGCTTTTGCTAGTGCACGTCGTCTCAAGCTCCGACTGAATTGTCTTGACTGCCTTACGTCACTGGTTGTAAAGATGGTATAGTGCGGACTCGGATGTGTAGATGCAGAGTACAAACCCTTTCAACAGCATCATTCTTTTTTGTATGACAAGCCAGACACAGTTGTGATATCAGTTTTCCAGCAACGCCCAGTCAGATAGACAAACGTATTACAGCCTGTACCGAGGATAGATTGTCAGATTCGCGCTGCACGGAGTTGGCGTGGATGTGATTTTCGATATTCATGAATGGCAGCATTATGAATCACGAGCGATGTAATGCAACGCGTCTTCACGTGTGTGTTTGCATTGAGCTGTCAGCCACGGGAATTGTAACCTTGTAAGCGAAAGACACTACCAGTGGGCCCAGCCCGGGCCCGAGACGCACCTAGAGTCCCACCGAGTCCGTGTCTGCAATCCGCCGCCGCAGGAACTCGTTGCGTAGGCTTAAGTACTATGGAGGATTTGCCTAGGCCCGCCAGGCGAGACGAGACAGAGGAGTGGTGCAAAGCGCCGGAGAAGTGATCGAAACAACGGGGTACCACTGGCCTGCCATGGATGCGAGTACTGTAGTAACGTTAACGAGCATCACTGACATTGCAGCTACAGATGATCACAGTTCACTAGTATCCCTCATCGTATTCTTGAATCTGAAGTCAACCCGATAATAATACGAAGGAGTATTTGATATAAGTACCGTGCAGACCCGTATGGATTCTAGGAAATCATATCCGACTCAGTATCAACTATCAAGTAGCTTCTTAAGCTGCTGCGCACCAAGACCTTGTGGAAAATGCATTCTCTTTTGAGAGTTGACCTTGTTGAGAGAAGTGGAGACACGCGCTGTTTGCCATCGGAGTGTGAAAACCGGAAAGAGGGTCTTCACAAGTGTGGGTTCACGGGGCCGTGTAAGTATCATGGCCGGAAGCATATCAGCCGCGATCAATATTACTTCACTTGATATTTGGCACATATAATCTCAGTAGATAGCCCTAGCTAGCTTACAAGAACGAAGTACCAAGAAAACGTGGTTGGGCGTTATTTAATCGACTGAGTCCGTACTGCACAACACCCCATACGAGTTGTAGTGTGGACCATACCGAGACAGAGATTAGGAACATGTCCCCCGACATGAATTTGCAAACTCGGCGAGGCAGCACACACGGGTGCGAGGAGAGAGGTACATCCTTCAATGCGAGAAGGTCTACAAACGTTTTCTTCTGTTAGAAGCGAATATGGCGACGACTTGTCGACGATACTTACGTTTCCACACGAGATAGTCAAACATGACAACACCCGCCAAGAGGCTCAGAATAAATACCACAAAGTACACATAGTTATTCACGCTAACTGGTCAAATAATGAGCGGTCGAAGAAAATCAGGAAGAGAAACTACATGGACATACTGCAATTCAACATCCACGAAGCATGGCTGGAATATCATCATCAGGTTGCAGCTCAAGGAATTGGTCAAACGTCGTACACTTGCAAGGTTCCGCGATATGTGACGCATTTCTTACAGAAGGAACAATGTTTGGTGTGAGGGGTCTTTACAGCCTACCCATCCGTATGCAAGGTCAGCACGAAATTTACCACGTCTGTGCGGAGCTAACCATGCATTCTATACAGAAGACTTCTGTACTCAAGCGGTTTCCCCGAACAAGGTCTTCGATAATCTATATAGAAAATCAGGTAAACACTGCAGCCCTTCGTAATGCATTTATAGGAGTGAATCCCACGTACGGGCTTCAAAGCATCTTTCGTCTGCGTCGCACTTTTTCCCGGGTCACAAAATACTGTACAGAGGAGCGCGAGCATGAAAACAACAAATAAGAATAGAAATGCGGCGTGCATGCCAGGGTTGTTGGGAGCGTCTGAAGGTGCGCGTAATGTGCTGGTGAGAACGAGGATAGAATATCGGCCGGAGAAGCATACCGTGTCGAAGCCGGGTAACCCAGGCATAAGCCATCCACAGCGCAGTTCCAATAATAACGCCGATAAAATATGTGCTACTCCAAATGCCATCGCTGATGGTGTTCCGTCGTAGTAGTTCGTGAATCACAACCTGTGATTATGGGTTGGTGAGTAAGGACGGCCGGAATAGATAAGAGGCAAGGATAGCGAACATAGTGCATGGCGACAAGCGCGAGCGGTGAGAGGACGATACTCATATACAAAGGAAATACGCTTGTGATTGTAAAAGCGATACAAAGGGAGATGCTAGGGGCTGAGAAGGCGATAATGTTCACACCAGGCTACAGACATATCAGCGTCATTCAAATATGCTGCTGCTGCCCGACAGGCCTCAGCAATAAGTCCCAAGATGACTACATACCTCGCTGAGCGGTCTGCGCATCCTCCTTCCATCAGGCTTAAGTCCCAGCTCCTCCACTACTGAGTTCCAGACATCTTTGTTATCGTACTCGGCAGCGATTTCCTGGGCGGTGAGACCTATCTTTGTTCTTCGCTCGAATGTCCGCGCCTGCCTCGAGGAGCTGCATGATGCACCCCTTATTCCCATTAAAAGCCGCCCAGTGCAACGTGGTGAGACCGTCACGATCCACAGCTTTCGGATTCGCGTCCATCTTAAGAAGAATCTGCGTCGAGACCTCGTCACGTTGATATACAGCCCAATGCAGCGCCGTATGACCCATATTGTCCCTCTCGTCCACCGCGATATCAGGCTGACACAGTATATAAAGTAGAGCCCAGTAGTCGGAAGAATGCGTGACAGAATGGAGGCAGCTAAAGTCCTGGGAGTCGACGAGACACGGATTCGCGCCATGTTGGATAAGTAGGTCCATAATCTCCACCAGACCCTTATGCGCAGCCCATTGCAACGGCGTAGCGGGCAAGCTATCTCCCAATGCATTGACTTCTGCACCCTTATCAATGAGATATGCGCACACTGGGACCCTACCAGTGATCGCAGCCAGGTGTAAAGGCGTGATGCCATCATTATTCCTGTCCGTTGCACTTGCTTGGCCTGACTCTATCACTGCTCGGATACGCTCGACATTGCCCTGTCTTGCGTAGGTGAAGATATCGAACTGCGTTGAGTTCAATACCATATATACCATACCGAGTTTTTCCGTATGGAGATAAGGGTGCATGTGAGAAGGAGTTGTTCTCTGCGCAGAGAATCGAGAACTCACCTGCGCATCGCCGCTGTTGGATGGCGCGTCATTGTCAGCGGTAGAGTCACGCCGAGTCCCAGAGGCAACGTTGAGAATGGCCGAGGGCATCTTGTCCCGTATTCTGGCACTTTCCTCCATAGCGATTGCTATACGATCCATTGCGCGGAGCAATTGTGGGTGCCGCAGAGTAGGAGCAGATTCAAGGTAAGTGTGCAACGGACGCATTTTCATGTTACAAGGGGTTTGAGGCCGTTGAGGCTTTGAGGCCGGGCGTAGTAGACGGCTTGTGGCGGTGTATATTTGGATTTGGGGCGCCAACGTGACCATAAATCAGAGACTATGGAATGCGCCCCTCGTCGGTCACCGGTCACCATCGACCTGGTCAAATTTGGCTGTATGTGCATAGTGTCATAAAAAAGTGGTCGTATAGGAGGACAGTTACTGTATTGCAAAAGCTGAGAACCGAATCGCTGCCCGTCATTGTAGTCCACCACGTGATCGGTCCACGGCCATTGCCGACGGAGAATGCAAGATTTTCGAATTTTGTACAGTGCGAGGACTCTCCTGGCCCGAGCTGACAATGGGCTCGGCCTTCCAGTCAGGATCACACAAGGTGTGGGCGAACTACTTCTGGATGTAAGCACTAACAGTGGTCGAGTGTGGTTTTACCATGGATCCAGAGGTAGGACAGACAACCCCGGCTACCCGTCATCTGTGTGACCCTGCGGAGGAGATGTTCTTTCAGGAATGGAATCTGTTTCAGTGGTATGGAGATCGGTAAGGTGTCCGTCGTAGGTACACTGAGTACAGTATCACGATCCGATTATAGAATATAACATTCGGATACAACGCACAAAGTCATAGTGGGGTTAAGATAACCCCACTTGCTACTCACCACTTATTCTCAGTAGATAGATAGCTAATAAGGTGTTCTCCAAAGAGCACTGTAAAGGTGGTAGTGCTCTATCGAGTCTATCCCAACATTCTCTGTATTTTGTTTGCTATAAGCTGCGCGCACCATTGGATCCCCGTACTGTAGTAGTAGTATACAGTGATCGAGACTCCGCGCGTGCGCATTCTGCTGTAGGGACTACTGTAGTCAGCAACTCCCAGCTCGCTTTGTTTCTAGTACTCTCCCTCCTTTCTCCGATCAGTATTCCTTTCATTTGCTGTTCGCTGTGTCTCACCGCCGAGTCACCGGTTGTATTTTTCGTCAGAGTGACGGTCAGTCCACTCTCGCCCTCTGTTTTACTTTTAGTCACTCCGCCGTTCTCCTCTTTTCTATGATAGTCTCTTCTGTGTGTACTGCACCATCCGTCTTTCCCGCGCTTCCAATGAAAAATGTTTGGGGTGCTTACTGTACTACAGTACATCTAGATCGGTTTTAGTTCCCGGGTCCTAGTTGGGTTCCTGAAACTGGAAAATCCGGAAAACCCCCAGAAAAACCTGGAGCGCGAGCATGTAAATAACAACAAAATATGGAGATACAGCGTGCATGGCAGGAGTTTTGGGAGTGTCTAAAGATGTGCACAGTTGAGAATGAGAAGAGGATGATAGCGTTTTCGACATAGCGAGCAACCCTAAATCAGATCAAGATCGGTCATGGACATGATGATCGACCTGATTGCCGCCTGATCATTGCCAAAAAAAAAAAATTGCATTTTTTCTGATGCAATCGCCAAACTTTGATCGATCACGACGAGCCGAGTCTGAAACTCCGCCAGGCCCTTTGCGCCCCCAATGCGATGCGAACGCAGAGCGGATTGAAGATGGAGATTCAGCCGTGTGTGCGACTTTGGTAAATATAAATCCATGATACTGTACATGTCAAACCACAATTTATCTCCCCCACAAGTTTTCATCGAAGAAAATATGGTTACTGTAAGTTACATCCAGTTGACGTATGGCAGTACGATACTTATTTCTCCGCGCGGTCTTTCATATTATCATCGAAGGTAATCTCATGCGGGTTGTTATCGTGTGAGTGCCCATCTGAGCTGGGGCATGGTGTCATTGCGTGCACCTCATAGGCTTTATGCACGATCACCTCCACTCGGCTGGAAGGTACGTGTACGACGGTCGCATTTTTGCTAGTATTTTGGGTCGAGCGAGCCGTTCGTAGGCGGTAGGTCGAGCCTTCAAGTTGTGCGCTACAATGACACAGACCCAGTGGTGAGCACCAAGAAGGATTGCACGGCAGAAATATCGTACGAGTCGAGAGGGGAAGACAAATTGACTAGTGCGCGATACAACCGAGTCGCGGCGATTACCAATGTAATCTGACCGGGCAACAAGAACAACTGTGTCAAAAAGAGTGTATAAGTAACCAGTAGCTTCCGTCTTTAATGGCAAAAAAAGACGTACGGTATCGAGCGTGTCTGTTAGCAGCGAGTCAAGGTTCGTCAATATGCTTCACTGAGAATGTGGAGAAACTGCGGAGACTACCGTTTATATTCAAAATCAAGAACAACTACGAAGTAAACGGGGATAAGCGAAAGGAGATGTGCAGGACGGCTAGCTAGACATACCACTTGGAGGAACTCTGTGACGGTGGCAATAAAGAGCCAGATGAGACCCTTTCGAATGTGGAATGCATCAGCAAATCAACTACATCGCAGCCAGCGAGAACCGCTGCCCTCACCTGTCTCCAAAGGAGGCGCCAAAGCCGGGCACCGCCACTACCACGACGAAGACGTAGCAAGCCAGCGAGCATGATAAGTACCAAGAGTAAATCGGTGACAAACAAGGAAATGAGAGAAGGTTGGGCTGTCTCAACGTTGGTCACTAGACAATTCCTTGCCACAGGGTTCCATATAGCGCGGACCTATGGATGGATATTGTAAGGTGACTAGGCGAAAATAGTTGACGGTGTTTGCTTACCCGGACGATACCTGGCATAGAACCACGTCTATTGGGATTCCTGGGGATAGAAGGAGGAGGAAAGACTCGCATGATATGAGAAATCCAAGGTTGACCAGCCATAAACCGGAGGCGATGGCCAAAGCTACTTTTTTCTTTTCCCAAACGGCGACGCTGTAAGAACTCCATAAATACATATTTCGGGTGGAGTTGCAGCATGGAAGCATAGAAGACTGACATGCGGACCACGATCAATAGCGAACCCGTGGCAAGGCTTACTAAGGAAATCGTCTAGGAATAGGGACAAGACAACCAGGAGGGACGAAGCACACTTTCATCAGGGGGACCTAGGGTGTAACCTGAGAGTGATGCTCACCCATATGAGAATGACCCAGACCTTGGAAATGCGGCTCGTCAGTGTGAATAGAAAAGTAAATGCAAAGTACTGCACCCACTTGACAGTGTAAACGGACTGTAAGACTTAAAAAGACCAGATCCGTAACTACGGACGTGAAGGTGGAGATGCGCGCAATCTCATAAATCTATCGAAAGGACAAATCAGGTCAGGACCTCTTAAAAAAGCTAAAGTAGGATCCCGTCAACACTTACCCATATTGTCCACCCATACGAGCGATGTCCTCGGAAGACACTCCACTCGTAATCCAATGTGGTGACGAACTCCCAGCTACCGGTTGAAGAGGGGAGATTTTTGTCACGTGGTATTCCGTGAGAGTTGGAAATGTTAGCAAACCCACAGGTAAATACCATCCATGAGGAGCCAGAACTTTTGTAGTACAACTGTCAAACAACGCGTTCAGTGGGTTTTCCGAGCTCCAGAGTGAGGCAGAAGTAGTGTACGCACAGGGATTGCCCGGGTTTGAAGAATCACGGGCATGATAGAGGGACTCGGAGGCGAGCATCCTCCGCAACTTGAAGTTATCAGACGAGGGTGTCGGTTGGGTTAGCTCACTTTGCGGCACCTACCTATGCTCCTGATATATACAGCATTCCTCTCGGAGACGCTATACTCGTTACGGCAATAGTTCAGGAAAATAAGTTGTGCATAGTCAGGACTTGTGGAGCGCCTCTGACGGAAAGCCTAGGCCAGATCTGGATTTGTTTGGGTCATCATTCCTCTTCCAGTAAAACATACGTAAGTAAACCGTATTTTCGACCAAGTTAAGTGTATTGTAAGGGACATCACGTGGCGTCGACCGGAAGTTTTCTCCTACTGTACAGTAGTACCTGGCGGTGATGGCTCAACGTCTTCACTGTATAAGTTAACTTAGTATGATTTGCATGAGACCGCTTCGCCAGCCGTCGGTGTGTCCCAAAGATGGCCGTATCTAGGCGAAGAGACGCTGACCATGAAATGGGGGACGGAATCGATGACCAATAATTACACGCTCCTGTCAGCGCTATCGCCGATGGTGTTCCGTCGCAGTATTTCATGCGCCACAACCCATCATGAGGTGAGTGAGTAGGAATGGCCTGAATTACGAAGAGGTGAGGACAGCGAACATAGGCCATGGCGAGAGCGAGTGGTGAGAGGATGATACATACACCAAGGGAATATGCTAGCAAATGTAAAAGCAGTGCAAAGGGAGATGCTTGGGACTGTGAAGCAGATGGTGTTCATACTGGGCTACAGACATATCAGCATCTTTAAAACTTGCTGCTGGCGCCTGCAACAACCGGCACTTAAAGCCCAGGATGACCACATACCTTGCTAAGCGGTCTGCGCACCCTCGGGGCATCGGCCTTGAATCCCAGCTGCTCCGAGTCAACAAACGCTTCCACACCTTCAAGTTTCCGTTGTGATACCCGTCCATCATTTCCTCCGCCCTGCAACGATCTCTGTTCTTCACTCGGATATCCACCCCTGCTCAGAGAAGAAGGATGGAGCAACTCCACTTCGCGGCAGAAGCTGTCTAGTGCAACACCGTAAGACCGTTACGATCCATACATTCGTATCTGGGCCAAGCTTGACCGTCGAATACCCCGAGTCGTCGTTTTGTTGTACAGCCCGATGCAGCGGCGTGCGAAACATATGATCTCTTTCATCGGCCACGATGTCGAGGTTGACAGAGCATGTACAGCAGTGCCCAGAAATTGGAAGAATGTGTGACAGAATAGACGCGGCTGAAGTCCTGGGGGTCGATGAGATGCGGAGGTAGGTCCTTAATCTCAACCAGGCCCTTGCGCGTAGCCCACTGCAGAAGCGGTGTGGCTGGGACGTTTCCTCCAAGCGCGTTAAAGGCAGCGCTGAGAACCTCCATAGCGATTGCCATATGACCCATATCTTCCGGAACGACTGTTGGTGCCATGGAGGAGAAAACTACAGCAGGCACCCCTTTCACGGACAAGGGGGTTGAGGCCTTCAAGCTTGACGCTGCACATGGCACCCAGGACTCGGACTTGGCAGTATGCGGGGCGCCTATTGGCAGTGTTTACCTGGTGCGGCCTCGTGACTCACTTTGTAATCACTATTCCGCTCCTCGTTACAGTAAAATAAATAAAATGATAACAGACCTCGCAGAAAGTCTGATATCCTCCACCGAACATACAGTCCGGAATAAAACGGTGCAGTAGACGATCACATACAAAGTTTGGGCCTTCCGTCCCTTTCTATACCTGACTGACAGGTTCATATCCACCTCTCGCCGCCCTCGCACTCGAACCACCGATCCCCAATCCAAGCAACAACTTCTGCCTCAATCCCGGTCCCTTCCTCCCACCAACCCCACCTCCAATCTCCTCCGCCTCCTCACGCTCTCTCCTCCCCTTCGCCTCCCGAAGTCCCTCCGCCGGGATCTCATACAGCCGATCGTACTCGACGCCCAGTTCGCGCCCGCGCGTCCAAAAGTCGCGGCAGTTACTCACCACGCCGACGTTGAACGGGTTCGCAGCGTGGCCAGCACGCGCGAGTCCGTTTGCCGCCTTGCCCGAGGTGAAACGGTCGAAGCCGAGGAGGTGCATGAGGAAGCCTGTGCTGCATCCTGAGCCATGTTGGTGTTGACGCCGTCCAGGAGTGTGGGCATGTCCCGCTGTTGGCGTCGCTTCTCCTGAAAGCGTATCGTCCGCGTCGGCTTGGAGCGCGTGAGTGTGACGGTGGCTCATTTGCGTCGCGAGTGAACCACCGCGCCCACCCATAAAGCCGTATCGGCCGAGGTTGGACACCTCGAGCGTCGTCATTTGACGCGCAATTTGGAGGGACTGTGAAGCGAGCAACACCACGGTCCAGACGAGCTGAAGGGTTGACCAGACGGCAACAGCAAAGAGGAACATGTCAATAGCTGTAAGGCGGCACACAGATGCGGGGAGGAAGCAGGTGGGTGACGTTGTAGGGCTGTCCTCGAGCGATGAGAAGTCTGGTAGAAGACTATTGGTGAATAGGCGGCGAAAGATAGACAGAAGGCACTCACAGGCCCAAGTAAGATAGTCGAATAGGATTATACCAATGACAAGCGCAGTCACGAAAATGATAAATTGCCGGTGGTTGTTGAGTCCGACTGGAGGAGGTGTGAGTCCAAGCTCAAACAAATAGATCCAAAACGCACCGCAGTTCCAAACCCATGGGCAATGGCTGCACCAAACCATCAGGTGTGACCGGCACACTAAAGGTAGTAATAACTTACTGATCCGAACGCGCGACACATTTACCGCAAATGCGGCAGTGTTTCGAGCGCAGAGGCTTTCTTGCCTGGAAAGGAAATTAAGCGACATCATGAAACAGGGTACGACAAACACACCATGCACTGTATACAGAAGGTTTGTCCGTTAAGTCGTCCTTCGGACGCCAGATCCTCAATAATCTACAGCAACGTGAGATATGGCGTGAGAAGCATGACAAGCGAAGTACGTACCGACTTGAGTTCCGCATCGCTGGTTGGCACTGGGCACGTGCCAGGGTCGAGCGTCATCGCGCGGAAGAAGTTATATGCGCATAGACCGAATGACAAGGCAAAGATGAGATGGGCAAAGGCGTGCGACTCGGTCTCTATATACTGGGTCTTATTTAAGAGCAGGGTGGATAGAAGAAAACTTACGTTGCAGCGGTCGTGTTGCCCAAGCGAATGCAACCCAGACCATCGAGCCAAATATGATACCGGAGAAGTAGGGGCTCGCAGTGATGCTCTCGGTATATGTCGGCCTGTTCAATAGAACGCGGGTAACAATCTATGAGGGAAAGTTTGAGCGTTGTCATGCATGTGGCAGCAAGAAACCTACATGATGCATGCCTATGAACTCAGCCATAGCGAGAATTATGCCCGTGTACCACGGAAGGATAGTGAGTGTAGCAAACATCAGGTAAAGAAATATTGAGGGCATGAAGAATACAGCCAACTTGGTATTTCTCTGGGAAGAGGTTTGAGTTAGCGCCAACAACCTGGCCTCATGCTGTGCAGACACCCACCTCGCCGAGCGGCTTTTTACGCCTGGAGCCGTCTTCAGTAAAGCCGCCCTCTTCCAGGGCACGCTTCCATGCACCAAGGCTTTTGAGCTCAACAGCCATATCACGCGCGGTACGACCCTCATTGTCCTTCGCATGGATCTCGGCACCCTTCTCGAACAGTTTTAAAATGCAGACCTTATTCCCGCGCACCACAGCCCAATGCAGAGGTGTGAGGCCGGCGTCGTCACGCGTGTTTGGATTCGCACCGTGCTTGAGAAGCATTTCGACGGAGAGCGCGTCGCCCTGATAAGCGGCCCACATGAGGGCGGTGTGTCCGGCAGTATCGCGTTCATCGATAGAAATAGGCTGGTGAATGAGATACAAGAGAGGCATTATAGAGGAAGAGTGGGTGACAAGGTGGAGGGTGTTGTAGCCCTGTGTGTCCTTGATATTAGGATCGGCGCCATGGGCTATGAGCAGCTGAATGATGTAGAGGTAGCCATTACGAGCCGCCCATTGCATGGGAGTAGCGACGAGATCGCCACCGAGGGTATCGATTTCAGCGCCTTGTTCGAGGAGGTACCGACATGCGGGGAGCTGCGCATTGATGGCTGCCCAGTGAAGGGGAGTAACGTTCTGGTCATCGCGATCCGAAGCCCGCGCACGTCCAGACTCTATGAGCTGCCGGATGAGGTTGACGTCGCCACGCTGGGCGGCCAAAAAAATATTCGGCTGTTGAATGAAGACATTAAGTGACGGCGGTGAGAATGATGGATTAGTGATGTACCTCATCGGTTGAAGCTTGTCCAACTCGGAGGACAGCTGGCGGGACTGACGAGTCAGCAGCGGAAATGGTGGTAGGGTTGAGTGCGGAGGGAGACTGATCAGATTTTAATGAGACGACGGCGTCCATGGAGGCACTGAATGAAACTAGGAGAAGCAAGGGGCGACGAGGCTGTGTGCGTTGCTCATCATCGCTGGGCGGCGCGGCCACCTTAGATACGTTCTCGCACGTGACGAGCTCACTCTGTTCCCGCCCATGTCGCCTGTCCTCGGTACATCCTTGCTCGTCCTCGTTAGGTATCCTTTGCGCCGATGAATTAACTCATCTAATCTCTTTCTCTAGACTTGCGCTCTTTACAACATGTCGCAAGTTTATCGACAAAAGTCTATATAATGAATTGAAGCAGATATCGCAATTGCCCTCGGATGAAGTACATGTCGAACTCGACACCTTACCACCGCCATCTGTCACGCCGACCTCTGGACGAAGGCCGACAAATGATACTTCGCACTCGCTCTTGTCAAAGACCCTCTTCTCCCTATGCTTCTCTGAAAGCTGCACGCTGTTTCTCCTCCTGATGTGTCAGGCATTAGATGCGCTCGACACCCGGTGAGTTGAGTTATTCGCCCCTCACGATCCATCCTCAAGCGCATATAGCACTCGTCTCCTCAATTGGCAGATATCGCTCTATGCTGTCTTGCTTAATATCATTGTTCTCATTCCGTTATCATTATGCCTCGTCTCCACAATTTCATGGAATTCATGTCAGTCCCATATTGATATATGTGCTCCATGATAACACAAACCTTGCGTATTTCAGCATCTGCAGTGCTCAGCCATCGTCATCTCCTTGCCATCTTGGCGCCACTCTTCCTTTACTTCCTTCTATTATCTTACGTCCCATTACCGGATGGCCTTGTCTCCTCCGGAATGAGTGATACCTTCACTCTGGTCACAGCACGCTACAACGTGCTTGGTACTTTTATCTTGGGCTGTCTATCTGGCTTCGGCTCGGTGACTACGGCGTGGGGCTATTTCCCCCTCTCTTGTGGTAAGAATAGGCACGTCAACCATTTCCAGTGACTTCTTTTGCCTCAATAACCTTTCGAAGTGTAGAAATATTTCGACTCGAGCGGAACTCGATCAGAAAGAGCAGAGTCTTACTCTCGTCCGCGCCGATATCGTAAACAAAAGAAATGATCTGACATCGCTGAAAGCGCGAGAGGCCTCCCAATCTGAGGTTGGTGACCGAAAACCGAATCTATGCGTCCCTAAGTCACTTTTTTCATCTCTCTAAGGCTCAAAAGTCATCTTGGTTGAGCCGTGTTACACCGAACTTTCGGGGTGATGACGGTACGCTTGTACATCCCCGGGTTGTACCTTTTTTAACAGATATCAGAACTTTCGAACACGGAGGCTGAGCTCTCGGCCCTCATCTCTCTCGAAGAAAATATGGCATCCGAGCTTAGGTTACTCCACCAACGATATGCAGAGTCGACCTTCGACAGGACGTGGCGGGGCCGACTATTCGTTCTCATACGCCATGCCACTGGGTTCTACTGCATTTTCCGCGCTCTCATCGTACGTCCTTGTGTATCGTGTACCCTATTTCCTCTGATGAAACCAATTTAACACTATCAGTCTCTCTCAAACATCCTCCTTCCGGCCCCCACCCCCACCACACTAACAGACTCTCCCCAATCCCCGGATCTCATCGCCTCCACCCTCGTACTACTTATACCACATCCATCACCTGCAACCGAGGCGAATCTTATCTATGCGACCCGTCAGATGAACCTCGTGCTTGTGGGCGTCGTCATTATCGCCTCTATCCGGCGTGTCTTGCAAGGCGCTGCGCGCGCGCTTCGTGCCACCCCCGCGTCACGGAATCGTGTCGCTTCGCTCGTTTTGCTCGTACTTGCTCAATTAATGGCACGTGCTTTCTTATCAACCCACGACGATGACGGGACTAACGACGCTCGCGGGGGACACTGTGGGTGTGACAGGGCATATATCTACTCTCAACGCTCATACAGCTTCACACTTCGTTCCCGCCTGCGGCGGACGGTGCTGACGCAGGACTATTTGCGATGCTTCCGGCTTATGAGACTTTTGGATTGGTATTCGATTGGAGCTTCCTTGCGAGTGCCGCTTTTGCCGCGGCGATAGAGTGGGTACGTGAGCGGGCTGAAGAGCTATAAAGGTCTGAGCCGTTTATGTGGAACCGAGTTCTGTCTCGGAGCTTTGTCTTTCTTAGAGATCGAGATCGACCAATTGATCTACTGCTGTTCCGAAAACATACTTTGTCTGTTAACAATACAAAATGGAACGGGTTTGTTTGCTAGTCTCACTTTTTGGCTGAGCACCCTTTGTAGGACACACCCCTGAGTTTGCCTTGACGTTGTGAAAGCTATTCCGCTGGAACTTCGTACTATTGCCCTTGTAGGCACCCGCCCGCCTCAGTCTTGTCTAGCTGAGACATACTGAGGATCAGTCCTCATCCATTCCAACACTCTTCCTGCACATTCCTGCACATGCTCAGGCCCAAAAACGCATAAAAGGGGAACGAGCGATGCCTTTCATCCTCAGACTTCAGCTCCCAGCAGTCTACACACCCTCACACTCACACTCACACCAATGGATTACTTCGTTTCGCTCTTCCCCTTCCTCTCCGCCGAGACCGAGTCTGAGCAGCCTGTCTCCTCGGTCCCCGTCGATGCCGACGGTGGCTCCAATGGCAGCTGCGTAGTAGCCTAGGCGGTCGGCCGCGGTCTTTCGCTCATGACCGTGGTCTCGTTGTTGTTCGTCGTGGGGATTTCAAGTTCGACCCGATGTCAATCTTCTAGTCTGGATGAGCTACGGTATGTTCACCAGGCCCCGTCCTGTCTGACAGATATTAGAGAGTCCTTTTTTCTAACCCCTTGTGCTACACAGTTCATTACAAGTCCCACCAAAAAAAAAAGGAAAAAACAATTTCGACGACCACCTGTTTTTCCCCCCCGCCAGATCAATTGGCAACACACCCCTTTTTTTCAATAGTCCTATCTACTATATTATTACAGATTGTAGTAATGTATTAGTAGACACACTAAGTGAAAGATAATTGTTATTCACACAATGCTTCACGGCGCGTGCATATACTGTACAACATAGCTGAAAGAGTCCCACGACCGACGACAACGACGGTCGTCGACTCGTCGATCTTCATAGATCACCTTTGGCACGAATTGAACCACCGGCTTCAGGAGACGATGGGTAGATCGCAACTTGCGGTGGTAGACCGTTGAGCGACACCCCAGGAGTAACGCACCGCGTAGTCTTGGCCGAGCCTCAAACCCTTTTTATTGGCACGTGCCGCCGCGCACACCCAGGCCAAAGTCCAGTGACTGGTGCCGCTCATTCCCGCCCGGTTCTGAGAGCAGGATTCATCCGAGTATAGTGACGAATTAACATGATGTTTCCTCAATCATCCAATCCGCCTTGTAGTAGAGAGAGCCAGGGCAAAGACTCTGAGCCCTGAGCCCGGCGATGAACTTGAATGTGTCCTTTCGTTCGTGTTCTGTTCTAGTGGTCTACGGCCTGCGACCAGTATTTATTTTCGCATAGTACCGGCCTCCTGATGACAGTGCGACCAGCGCTGGCCAGCATCGTTGTACACTGGGCAGTCAACATGACGTCACGGTTAACAATGCTGCACCTGCAATTTCCCAGACGTCTTCGATTCTAGCACAAGCTGTCCCACGTTGCCTCTCGGTGCCAGTGCACAATCAAGAGGACCGACCTTACAATAAGAGCGTATTCACGATACAATGTGAAGTGCCCTGCGGATAAGGCTTGCTGATATGTAGTGATTTTTGATCTGGAGAATGTATCTCCGATTCAATTCGGTTCGAATGTCTGGATCTTTTTTAACGAGACCAAACCCGGGCCGTAACCTCCACCTTACCCCAGCTCCCTGCATCATTACTTCGACTCTGTTTCGTTAAGCTTACCAACATGGTCATTTCACCCGAGGACTGTTGGAAACTCAGGCAATTATGCCGTCGGTTTCGCGTGCTGGTAAAAGGTGGACGGAATGCTGGGAAAACTACCACCTTTGAGAAAATGACTGATAGTGAGGAAGCGGCCAAGCCAGAAATTCGCGATGAAGTGAGCAAACACTCGTCAAGGCGGGAATGGAGCTTCATGCAATCCGGTAAGAATATTGGTAACTCCTATGACAGTCTATGAACCTCTTGCAGGTTTTACGTCCCTATGAGCACTCCGAGAGTGCTAAGTGATGAGTTTGAGTTGGGCATTGCTCAAGAAGATAACTAGAAATAGGCTCACAAGATAGGGCTGTTGAGAGTTGAGCCGGGGCATGCTCAAGGGCCTCAGGCTCTTCTCTGATCCGAGATGCGTGACTTCGTCGCTTTCTCAAGTGCCACAAATGGACCTGAGTGGCCTCAACGCTCTCAGCGCTAGACGACCCCTACGGCAACCCCGGCGTGTTTAGTCAGATGATGGTGAACGTGCGCAGGTTCGATCAGATATGACTCCTACCGAGATACAAGGAATTCTCACTGACAATGCCATGCCGTTTGAGACTCCAGTCTCCAGCAGCGCGCATGTGACCTACCGCTCCGACATCCCCATCGTCCTGTGCAATTATTCAGTCCTCTTCCTCCTATCTAATGTTAGAGAATTTTACGCCCGCGCCATCGAGTTGAAAAGAATCGTTGTTGGTGACCTAGTCCAAATACACACTAGAATCGAGGGGCGACTCAGGCTACTAATGCTCGTTAAGGTCGCCCGGTAATAGAAAAAGTTGAAAAAACTCTGTCGACGCGATAGCTGAACAATCTCAGGTGTGGTGGCGTCCAACATATCTTATCAGACGCGTATATAACTACGCTTTCAGCCCTGACTGAATCTTGCAAGGACACCACATGACCGTATGCTAATCGTCAGGGCAATCTGATCTAACTTATACCTTCTAGAAGAGATCCAGAGACAGGCTCCATCTGCGATGAGCCCTCCGAGTCATACTGTATGCCCAAACCGCCACATTGCGCACCTTGCATGCCACGGAGCGCTGGAGTTGGAGCGGCCATTTCAACGCGACCTTTTCTTTTCCGGCGACGGCGACGAATGGCCTCATTCATCCTGGCTCGACATTGTGCGCTGCGCTTCGGTGGCTGGCATTCGATTTCATTCCTCGCGTCATGCCACGCAGCCACTCATTGAATGGACAGTTTCGCGCACCGCCGAAGAAGTACTGCACGTCACGGCGACAATGTAGCACTAGTACTAATACCGCTTTCAGAGCGTCGTGGGACGTTGTGGGCGATGACGAATACGGACGGACGGACGGACAAGAGTCGGGGCGCACGTTTGCTGGAGAGGGGGTTAGCGTGGGATGACCATCGGGGAAGATCTACGAGGACGCTACTGTAGACTAAAATACAGTAATTTTGAATGGTCACGGGAATAAACGTGGCACTCCCGGCAACATGTCAAAGTCACCAGGTCCGGAGCTCGGATGGAGTCCTATTAAAGGTCAGATCCGCTCCGCACCAGAACCCCTTCATCCTCACCTCGCACACGACCCCGACTAACCATGGATGCAATCACCTATCGCGCATACAGTGGAGAACACGAACTCCCTCATATCATCTCTCTTGTCCAAGGAGAGCTCTCTGAGCCTTACGTCGTCTACACCTATCGTTACTTCCTCCACCAATGGTCTGTCTATCTGCTCCGCTTTTCCTCGCTTACCCCGCATCGCCTAATACTGACCCTCGTCCTTTCGCTACTGTAGGCCTCACCTCTCCTTCCTTGTACGAGTCATATTCCCATTTGTTTTCTGCTCACAATGCCGCTCCTGACAATTTCTTCCCCAAAGGCATATGCTCAAGGTGTACCTCATCCCGTCGGAGTAATAGTCTGCAAGCAATCGCCTCATTTCGAACGTTACCGGGGATACATTGCGATGCTCAGCGTCGACAAGGGCTACCGCAAGCGTGGAATCGGTACAGTCCTCTTCTCTCCTCTCTCTCTTCGTGCTGCTTTTTCTCATCATCTCTACAATGACAGCGTCTGCGCTCGTTCGCCATTCTATCAGCGTTATGCAGGCTAGCGGCGTACAAGAGGTAAGCCACATCCCCCACAACACGTTACTTCCCCATCGCCCTAACCCCGTCCTCCTCTCCTCGTGCAACCCCAAACGCGTTTCCTTCCTCACTCTAGAACCGAGAAAAGCACCCGCTTTGACTCCGCTTCTCTTCCTCACACGAGCTTCCATTCATTCATCCATTCGTCCCCTCACCCCTCCTTCCTTCTCCTTGACACCTGTCATCTGGACTAGAACTCTTATCTGATCTCAACTTGTTTCTCCTTTCTCTCCCAGATCGCCCTAGAGACCGAGTTCGACAACGTGCCCGCTCTCGCGCTGTACACTTCGCTCGGTTTTGTCCCGGAGAAGCGTCTCCACCGCTTCTACCTGAACGGCAAAGACGCCTTCCGTCTCGTACTCCCCCTCGACAGCGCAAAAGACGCAGTATCAGTATCGGGAGCCACCAGCGACAAACAGCAACTTCCCTCCGCGCTCTTGCAGCTACCATCACGACACGTTACTTCCGACGACGATGACGACGACGACGACGTTTCCATCTCTGCGCCCGCTATTCGAGCGGGATCTAAATTTACGTCTTCGCCTCCTACGGAGGACGAGGAGGATTACGGGGAGAACTTGAACACGGCGAAACTCGTCCGCTTGCGCCGTCGTGTTACCGCGCTTCGCGCCTGCCGCATGATCACCGTCTGGCCTTCGGAAGAAGGGGAGGATCACGTATCGGGGCGCTGAAACCAGCCCTGTGGCACTCCCGCTCTTACTGTACCATAACACGTGGCTTTCTCTTCTTTTCCCATTCCCCATTCCCATTCCCTTTCACCTCCTTTTCCCCGCCGTGGCGCGGCACGGCGCGGTATTGTTACCCCATATAGTTCCCCCACGTCAACATCGAAGGGAGGTTCTACTAATTTTTTTGAACTTTGCATTCTTGCCTTTTGGGGCGTTGCTTCTCTGTCCACTCATTCGCTTGGCAAGGCAGTCTCCAAACGCCCCAAAAGTGCCTTCCCTTCTCTTTCCTTTCCTTATACGTACTCATTCACTTCTTTTTCGACGCTCTCCCACCTCCTTTTCTTGCTCCCTTCACCTTCCATGCACGTCAGTACTAGTCCACCGTAGCTTACTTCTACCTCCCCCTCCTCCCCGTTGTAAGTAGTCTGTACTCATAGAGTTCAACTGTACATCTCCCTCACCACCACTCTCGCTGTACCTCTTTTAATCTGACTCAACTGCAAATACCCCCCTATCGTTTGTATCCTTTTATGTCCTTCCCTGATATCTTATCATCTGTCCGTGTGTGTGTGAAAGGGAAACGTGCCGCCACGTCAGGGACCATGACAATTGTACAAAAGAGGTCTCCGAGAAATTTGTTAAAGACGGCATCTATCGGTTATCTTGTGGAGCTCACGAAGAACGAGAATCAACGCTTGATTGATCGTCGGACAGGATCGGGATTATCACGCCCCCAAGGCGACGTGGCCACCTGACCAAGCGATCGCCGGTCTAGGAACACCTAGAAACACGATGGCCAGGGCAGGGCTCACTCAGAAAGCATAAAAATAACATGGCTGGCGGATCACTGACACGCATCCGATCCGTGCGTGAGAAAGAAAAGGGAAACCATCTATGGGATTAGTGATTGGGGGAGGGGAGTGTGTTAATTCGACTTTGACAAGACGGGACGTTCCACCGCCTCCTT
Organism: Russula emetica; assembly: GCA_015178925.1. Classification (NCBI taxonomy): domain Eukaryota; kingdom Fungi; phylum Basidiomycota; class Agaricomycetes; order Russulales; family Russulaceae; genus Russula; species Russula emetica. Next base: position 639,036 of record WHVC01000013.1, on the reverse strand, counting down.
TTTTTTTCAGCATTCTGACACGCCTCCCTCCCTCACTTTACCTCATAAATCACGCACTGAGCCCAATTTCGTCCCCATACGGTAGCGCGAGTAAATCCCCAATCGCAACGTATGTAGGCTTACTCTTGATGAGGTCACCCGCAACCTGCAAAAAAAAAAAAATGTTTTCATACTCAGCAAAACGGAACATCTTGCTCTGGCTCACCTGAGAGAGACTCGTTCCGCTGACGGCCTGTATGCCATTCAATGTCCCCTGCACGCTCGCCGTCTCACCCTTGAGCACCTTGGGCCCAAACGCCCCAACGTACCCCTCGCGCGCCTCGATTCCCGCCGCAAGCTGGAATTTAGCCCTCGCCACCGCGCGACCGAGCTCCTCCTTGCCAACCTTACCCGCAGCAGCATCCTTGAAAGCGCCCACGACGGCCTTGGCGCCCTCTCTGAGCGCGGCACCGTCCTTGCCCTCCAACACGACACCGATGAGCGTCGCATCCGAGTATGGGAGCAGCACGCTACGTGCATTGATGCCCGCGGGTATCGCGGACGCGACAGGCGCCGAACTGCCAGCCCATTTGAGCGCAGGTGCAGGATTCAGATGTGCTGCGAGCGCGTGCAATGCGGGTACCGAAGCAGACGAGGTGCTGCCAAAGCCGATGAAAACCGCTTGTGGGCCATGCGCGGATGCAACGCGGGTCGTGCTTCCGTGGTATGCCGTCGCGGGTGCGGGGACCGCAGAGGGGGTGGACGTCGCTGCGGATGCTTTGTGCGCTGAAACGGCGGTCTCGAACAGTTTGGCGAGCGACTCGGTGGAAATGCCGGTGCCGAGAACTGCCACGTTACTTAGGTTGCTGACGGCCTGCGCGTGTAAGTCCCGGACGTCTTCTGCAGTGATGTTACCGGTGGCGTGGCTGTCCGCGTAGAGCGAATAGCCAAGGCCATTGCGGAAAGCTAACGCGTGGGCAAGTTCCAGGGCGTAGATCGAAGTGGATTGAGTAGCGGCTGTAGATTCCGAGTTAACGGCGGGGAGGACATATTCGCTAAGTTCATGGCGAGTGAACTTAGGTGAGGCGAGGAAGGAAGCAAGGACATCGACGAAATACGCCCTGTCGTGTTTGGGTTCAGAAATGTGGGGAGACCGCGAGGACCGAGGACGTACTCATCGCCACGTAGGAACTCGGCAGTGAGTGCTAGGTGCTCACGAGAGAGTGATGAAGAGAGCACACCCCCGTACAGCTCAGCTTCGCGAACGGTTCCAAGCGCGGACCTTTTTCCGGTGCTCTGTCAAGAAGTAAAATAAGCGTCCAATTCGAGAGAACTACTACCCCAGCTAAAGGCGACAGCGGGCGACAATGGTTCTTCAAAAACACTCGAGCAGCAGCTGGGAAATACACCCGCTAGTGTCGCGTTGATCTGTTTCGCGTGGCACATACACTCAGCAGCAAATAGTGGCGTTATATCCATCCACGTGCGAACACACCGAAAGTTGCACATTCCGACCAGACCTCCACCACAGGTGTCACCATCACCAGCGCAAACCGCACGCGGCGCATTTATGAAAACAACGGTAGGGAAAAAAAGGAGACGCACCTTGAATGCAAAATTTGAGAGTGCATGTGCAACTCCGGGTTTGGACTGATGGCGACTACCAGCCTTGAGCAGGACGGTTACGCTTGACGACGGCTGGCCATTATCTACTGCAGCAACCTTGAAGCCGGATGCAGCGTCGACGACTGTGGCAAAGCCACGTCGAGACGTTGACACGACACGACTTGCTCTGAGCATTTCCTTGTCTTTGGGCGTTGAAGCAACCGCTTTCAGATTCGACCCACTGACGAGGTTTCAATTATGTAATCAAACTCCGATCCGGCATTTTACACCCGAGCCCTTCTTCCCTACTGTAGCACTGGCACTACCACGACGAAGAGACAACAGTACGGCAGGCCGCCTGGGAGCCGCCAATCCGAGTGAGCAAGGAGCACGAACAAGAGTCAATAGTATCACGTTACAGTGTACGCACCCTCCACGCGTGGCGTGACGTTCAAGTTCGGAAAGTCGACAGTCTAACGTGTCCTCCCATCAAGAGAGGTAGCAAGAGATGGTACGTCCCCCCCATAGAGTAATGCCTTGGGCTGATCAGAGGCTCATCATATCCCAAAATATTTTGCGCCTCAGATGGAGAGCGTACGAACTACTCGAACGCACAGTAGCGCCATCGCTACCGCGGCAGGATAATGGCTCAATACCTCCCCACACTTCCTTTTTTTTTCCCACATCATCTCTTCTATCACCCAAGAAGGCATCGACGTAAAGACAGTTTCGTCGCAAGTAGCGCCTCAAAAGAAGACCCTGTGATTCAGGGTGGGGCTTGCTTACCTTCCAGCGAACGTGGCACTAGCGCGGAGCGGAGTGTCATGTACAATATTGCTGGCGGTGTTCCGTTCCGATCCGGTGGTCGGTCTCCTCTTCTTACGTGGCGCGGGCGACGTGGTGAAGATTTACTGGCCACTGGCAGGTATGCCAACCCGATGCGACTACTATACGCGAGGAAAAGAAAGTGAGCGACCCCCATCTGGTAATCAAAGTAAATCGATCGATCGATTATTGGTTGTCTATACAACTTAATCTCAATTTTTCGCCCAGATGCGACTCAATTGGCTCGGGTTCGTGGTAGAGAAACGGTATGGCATTGTATCTGGAAGGATAGGGAAGAACACGATGGGTTATTGGGACACCGCCCTTATAAAGCTGGTCGAGAAATTTATACGATGCGACGAGAACAGCAAGCCAAAGTCGGAATACTACAAACAAGTCAAGAGCAAATTAAATACGCATAAATGATGCCACTACGTGCAGGCTTTATGTTGCTTCTTTGGAGCATGTGATATGCTCACAACATCCTCCTTCCAAGCATGATCACCGGGATTGCAGAATTTGTTGACCACACGGTGTGGTGTGATCAATAGATTCTGTGATCCGGGTGCCCATGCTTCGAAGAATATAGGTAAGAACACAAAGGATATTGTTAAGCTTATCACATGCGACATAAAGCCTGCACATTGTGGTATCATTTATGCTCACCATGTTTCTTGATCTGGATTTCATTGCAAGTTGTTCAATTGACTAGTGCTCAGCCCCAAGTCAGACCCGACGCTGCTCCCAGCCGCTGCGCATGCGAGTTCGCTTCTTCGAGGATTCGGGGTAAATGAGGAATGTACCCTGAATCCTCGAAGATTGCAAACTCACCTATCGTCAGACTACGTCCCAATATCTCTATAAAGTCCTTGTGTACCCTCTCTGTCTCTCGGTGCTTCTCTTCAGCCTTCTCTTGTATGACGTCGAGAAACTCGGCAGGGCAGCTCATTGCTGTGCCCTTGAGGGAGTATCCTACTGAAAACTTAGTCCCAGCAAGGAACGATGGTACATTTCCCTTCGCATTCGGGGTCACGAGCCTCTCCGCTCCGTATCCTGCCTCCTTGGATACACTGTTGTTCTTTGATTGTGGAAGCCTGGTCACGGACTTGTTGTAGTAGGTCCTTTCCACTGACCGCGCTGCCTCCAGATTGCCATCACTGACCCCCACCTCGTTTGTGAGGCACCACCACCGGTCCCCCCGTCGTCGTGATTTCTATGAAATGACTCGGAGTAAACAGCACGTAATCTTAATTACATGACACCCAATCCTGCCTTGAGCTCTCTCTCCAGGTCGTCCATATCCGATTGCTCTTTTGTCTCACCCTCACCCTCACCCTCATCTTCGGATCTCTTTTCTTCCTCGACGCACCGCTCACATTCACACTGCCCAAATCCCCATGCAACTAGCTGCGAGCGCCGCTCACGTACTCCCAGCGATGGATCGACATACGTCACGACGAGCTCCTCGCCAGCTGCGATGTTGCGTTTCGCAATGACCGTGATGCGTGAAAGTGCGGTGCGATGGTCGACGTGCCGCACGGAGACATTAGGGCTACAGCTATGGTTCATGTGAGAGTGTAACGTGTACAATCCCCCGTGCGCTTCGAGATCTATGATTTCCAATTTTATTTTATTTTATTCGTACGCGCACGCTCATTTTGCTTTCAATGATAAAGGATCACGCACTGAGACTCATACGCCCGAGGCCGTGAAGGAAGCCTTCGTACGTGAACAGCGCGTCCGTGACCTCCTTCGGGAGCGGTCGCTTCAATAACTTGGCGAGTTTTTTCTGCTGAACCGTATCTGGCGGCGCCACAAACGCTTGCGTGAAGGCTCTGTGCGCAGCCTGCCATGTGGCACGGTCAGGCTCCACACCGTGTAACCTTTGATAGCAAGAGTGACGCGAACGCATGAGCGTAGAAAAGGGCGCGCAGGACGCAGGACGCAAGACGCAGACGCACCAGCCTCCCTTTACCCTTTCCTCCATTCCGAGGTCCGCAAGCGCGCAATACACGCTCCAATCCTCTCGCAAACTCTCCTCCTCACTATCACGACTGCTGATGCCAGCCCGTTGACGCCCTTGCTTCTGTTGGTGTGCGAGGAGCAACCGCGCCGTACACTGCGCGAGTGCGTGAAGTGCCATCCACACGTGTTTCCTCGCAAATGTTAAGAGTGGCACGCTCGCAGGGTTCTGCGCGGGGCAGAGTAGCGGATGAGTCTTTTCTGAACGTTTGAGGCATAAGCGGTTGCAGAAGCGCGCTGGGCACGTGGCGCTTGACGTTGTACTCGATGTTGTGGGACAGTGTAGGATAAGTGATGTGAGATGATGGTTTGTGAGGGGTGTGGTACAGTGTGCACATGCTTGGGACGCGATTTGCAGATCATAAATCTCCCTGTTAACCCAAAAAAAAAAATTGGGTCTGGATATTAGGAGGAGAAATGGGCTAGGACGAGGGGTGTGTGTGTTTAGAGATTATGCTGTGAGGTAGACTCACCACTCTGGTGCTATGATAAAAGGATCCTCCTTCCACACAGCTTGGCCCTCGGAAATCGGGTCCTTCGCAACGAGTCCTTTCCCCTTTTTCTTATCGAAATATTTGACTTCGATGGTTGTCGTCCATCTGGAGACGTCAAGACCTTCGACGAGCGTGGACGATGGGTAAACGTGCGCCGCCTTAGACCCTGTAGTCGAAGGACTTGAAGAAGGTCCGGCGGGCCCGCGACTCGGAGGGGTGCCAGTGCTGGCTTCTTCTTCTTCTTCAAGTCCCTGATGTTGTGGTGCGAGGGGCCCATCCGGATTCGAGTTTTTCAAGATCCGTCGCAGACGCTTTTCGCTCACGGCCCACGACGGGTTCTCAGATAGTAGGAGGGCATGGAGCTTTGGTATGCCGAGAGCGGGATGTTCTTTCTTGAGAGATGCGACGACTGCTTTGAGGTCCTCTTCGGGTGGTGAGATTGTCGACTCGGAGGTTGTAGACATATAGACTTAGTAGAGTTGCTATTTATCAGATCAGATCAGATCAGATCAACTGTTTTGCCGTTCTGCGGAATGAACAAATGTCGCAGGATCTGCCAGACGGCCTTTGTAGCTGGTTACTAAAACTGCTTTGCGGAAATGATTATGTATCGGCCAGAGAATGAACGTTACTGTAATGAACCTCCATGTGAAGATGCAAATGATGACACCAACGAGCATTTCCTTGTTTTTAGCGTTTCGCTGCGCCAAAGACAAGTTAAATGTTACTGTAGCAAAGGAAGGAATAACTACTCGACTCAAGCACTAAGATTGACCCTAACCGCCTTAGGCTTGATTTTCGCCTCTGTCTCCCGTCCCTTTAGCTCTAGGCTCTAGGAGGTGGCTAACCCCCCCAGGTGGTAATTTTATATGATATTGGGTTGCCACGGTCATCAATCTCAACCCAACGCCTTTCCGTGATCCCATCATCGCCGTTCGCGGGGATCATCCTTATCATGGCAGCCTCCATTCCCCCAGGAGAATAAGTGGACGAACACACGAAGAGAAAAAGGGTGGGGGACTCACCAGGCGTAGAATATCATCTACCCTACCTAACCACCTCGATATTCGGCGCCAATACTCCATCATGAAATCGAAAGGCATCTTTTGTGGGTCAGAATACTGCCGAGGAGAAGGTCGGTCTGCGCACAAGGGGAGTGTGTGTTATAGTGATTGGGTGAGCAGTGTACGTGACGCGAGGGCGCCGGGCGGCGAGCGCTCAGGCGCTCAGGCTCGTATTGACCTGTTCACTCACACTTCGGAAACCAATTTACACCCTCCCAAGAAACCCGCGCCACATCCGTCTCAGCATCTGCGTCAATGCTCGCATCTACACCAGGAATGAAACAAGCACCGGCGACTCACACCTGCAATTATTCAGTATACTTCGGGCTTTAGCTCGGCGTCCTCAAGTTCTTTCTCCTTTCCGTGCAGCAGGTCCCTAGACTCAAAGCTGTCATCACCGTCCTTCCAGCGAGAGCACTGTTCTCTCCACACCCGCCACTCCTCCCTTGCCCTCGGCGCGACCATCTCCTCCGGGTCGGGAGGATCAACGATTCGTATACCCCGCTCTCTCGCAATTTGGTCTCGCAAAGGTTAAGGAGATGCTAAAGGACATCGTGAATAGCTGCTATGATAGCGCGGTTGAAAAACAGAAGGCCGAGGGCTATATTGTCCTCGAGCGTGGTCTCGTTATGATCCCTCTGCCCTTCGGGGATGTGAGTGAACTACTCCTCATGCCTGTATAAAGCTACGTGGTTTATTCCAGTTCTTTCAAAGAAGATTCCCGCCAATCTTTTGGACCCCTCGCTTCTCGAGGGGATCTATTCCCGACGCATGACAATCGAGGTATGAGACGGGACGTTGCACCAGGGGGGATTTCACTCTGTTTAGAGACGGACATCACTTGCGATAGAGGGATCGTAAGCGTAAGATGAAGGTTCCGCTTCAATGAAGGAAGCAAACGGTAAAAGCAGTCCATAAAACAGTCCAACGGATTTCCAAAGCCCCCGAGAAGGCCATGTTGGTTCTGAGGATTGATCATCCGCACTGTTCCACGATGCGTCAACCCTGCAAATCACGTTCAGCTACCGGAAAGGCTGAGATGTAAAACGGAATTACTAATGCGGGCGAAGATTCCGTTCAGCCTGAGTCTGTTGTACAGAAACCGCAAAAGTAGCATTCGCTAGCAAAAGATGTTTTTCCCGATGGCAGATCACCAAAATCTCAAGCGTATACGCAGTTCTCAACGGCCAAGCCTCCGATGACGCAAAGCAGAGCTACTTCTCCGCGTCCTCTGCCGTTCCGGACGGCGTCAAGGTCTTCGTCGTCGAGACGCTCCCTGCCGCCATTACTGAGAGTCCATTCATCGGTGGGGCCCGTCCCGGGGTGGATGACTTCCATTTTGGCGCTTGGTTGGCGCCAATCGCATTCATTTCGGGAGCTCACAGATCAGAGGAGGGCGTGTCTGCGCTGGAGAAGAAGTTTGGGCCCCTTCCTGAGAAGGTGAAGGCGTACTGGGCCGCGTGGGTCGGGCGCGATAGCTGAGGCCCTGAGGGCTTAAAGCGCTTAACCCCGACAACGCGCTACACTAAAGCGTTTTTTTTTTAATCGATCCAAGATATTTACGCTTTTTTGTTTTCCTGGCGAAGACTTGTGTGTTTGCGTGATGACTCGTGGAGCGGGGGCAGGAATTGCGGCTCCGGCGAGCGAATCTGGTTCTGAGGTTGCCTTCGGTTTGTCTTCGAATTGATAATAAAACTCCTTCTCGTCCTTGGAAGCACAGAAAACCCGGCGAACATGACCAGTCGAGTCATCCTTGGTCTCGTATTTAGCCTTGAGGGTGCAAATAGCCATGCCCGCAAGCGTTGGAGATGGGTCAACCTCAATGAAGCGCTCGAACTTGTATTGCTCGAAGAACAAGTACTGCGTTTCGATCCAGCGTACCGAGGACGCAAACTAGTACGATAGCAATTCAGCGAGGAGAACCCATGCAAGCTTCTGTCGCAACTCAGGTGCACCCAACGCTCTTCATCCCATTTGCGAAAAACTTTCGAGAGACGCGTTGATGGAGTAAGGTTGTGAATGAGCTCGGCATAAGCCTTGTTGACAACGAACGGTGATGCGACCAAGTTGGGGATATAACTCGCGCTTCATAGGGCTATTAGATGACTATAACGAACTGCTAGGTAGCGTGGAGTGGAGTGTCGCGGCACTCTTACAGTTTTGCTTTGGATTCTTTCTGGAGCCAGTACACGTTTTCTCTTCACCAAGAAGGGTCGTTCATGACGACGGGCATGCCTAGTATTACATTGTGATGCTGTTGATACCATTTGCAGCGCTTTGTGAATGGGAGAAATCGAAAAGTACGTTTCTTCCGTTTTGCGTTTCCTTGGGGTTTGTCGTGTTGTCGTCGTCGATATCGTTACACCATACACGTACACGAAGGTCGAAGGTTAAATGAGACATCATCGATGGGTTATCAAAGTATGAACGCCCAGCTAGATTAGCCTGTAAACACCTCGTAAATGATAAAGAAATATGGAAGGGAAATTCAGAACACACAAAGGAAACGTAACGTCTTCCAAAAGGCTAGTCTGGTGGATTTTCACCATGTCGAGGTTCGTGCATCGCACAACCCCTCACAACGCCGCGCCCCGGGGCTCTGTCTGGAACGGCCCCAAAGCCAATTTTTGGACCCCTCTGTGGGCTTCACGCCCACCTACTGTATGATTCCTTCTCCTCCCCATTATGCTCTTGTTTCTCTGTCTCAGTATGGCACACTACTATATGATTGACACTCAATTGTCCCCTCCTAATGGACGTGTGACCCTTTTGGTGCCCAAGCCCGTGCACGTGGCACAATAGCAAACACGACGGTCATTACACCCTCATGTGCTCCGCCTCTATTACCCTGTCTCACTCCTTTTCTCTTATGGACAATGTGTCTCACCTACTTACAGTTATAGTTACATTTGCCTGGAGCTTGTAGTACAATAGACTGTAAGTAGATATATAGTGCAGGTGCACTGAGTGAAATGTCATCCAGTCTTGTGTTCTCAAATCCTCCCTGTGTGCCTTCTTTCCCTCTCTCGCCCTTTTGCTCACCCTCTTTAATCGCTGTGCAACAGTCCCTTGCTGCTGCCTTCTTGCGTACTACCCCGGCCACCCCATATCTAGTTTCACTATAGTCTTCCTCAAACAGTTGAGAGGGAAAAAATAAATATTGAGACCTGTAGGTCTACCACTCTGAAACAGTGTCATCCTCATGCAGGGGCCATATTACATTTACAGTAAACTTTGCAAACTGTTTTTGCAGCCAAAGAGCAAGTTATGTGGCCAAATATAAAGTTACTTTTGAGCTTTAGCACAAGTATAACTTGCATGTACAGTAAGCCAATACAGTAGCATTAACACATATTAGCTTTGCCCACTATCAAATCTGTAAGTTTAAGACAGAACTCCTCAAAGCCATATTTATGTTTCTGAAGTAAAACTTCCAAATCTTTAAGGAAGTGGGACCTTATTCCTTCATTATCCAACTTTTTAATTGCCTCAGTAACATGCTTCCAAGGGGTCTTTGAATATTGCAAGGAAAAACAGCCAATAAGGCAAACAACTATATAAAAGAAAGTGTAAGCAAATAGACAAATTAATACTAAAACTTACATGCAATAAACTTCACATAGAAGTTATCCATAAGAATATCCATAGAATTTGGATTTAACTATAACAAAAATAGCCTTATAAATTTAAAACAATCAAAAATTTGAAAATAACATACCCAATTTTTAATGGCAGATATGATTTCACATTTGGATTGCTAAATAAAACATATAAGTAAACTTAAATAAAATAAACCAAGAATGAATGAATAAAATCTTGATTGTTAGATAAAGAAGGTTTTAAAAATATAGATAAAAATAATAGAAACTCACTTTCTAAAAGCAAGGTGAGAGTTGACATAATATAGATAAGATTAAATAGAAACAATATATATAGATGGCAACTCACACGCTAAAAGTAAGATAAGGATAAATATAATGTGAGTGATATTAAATGAAAGCAGCAAGCATAGATGGCAACTCACATCCTAAAAGTGAGATAAGGATAAATATAATGTGAGTGATATCAAATAAAAGCAGCAAGCACAAATGGTAACTTACATCCTAAAAGTGAGATAAGGATAAATATAATATAAGTGATATTAAATAAAACATCAGGAAAACCCCAAAATACTTAATAGGTCTTAAACCCTCTTAGTGAGATTAAGGATGCCATTAAGGCTTCTTAACGGTCTTAAGCTGCATTTCTATCTTAATTTGTGTTTCACCAACTTGTACCTAAGAAAATCCTAGCGACTAAGCAAGTCCATGCCCATTAAGAGGCCAATAAGTCAGATTTGTGATTAAGTAACTCCCTGGCATGCATAAGGAATGGTAAGGAGCTATCGCGTGCTTGTATTCATCTATTATAGCACTAGCGCCACCTGGACCTCAAACGCCAGGACCTGTGACAGCAGTCACAGCACCTCTGCCTCTACAGATTACACCACCCAGTGGATCCGAACCCAGTAGCGAAACAAGTAGCCCACGCAGCTCCGGCGACGTATTGGATGGCAGACAGTACTATACCCAATGTAGCGCGGATGTAATGCGCAGGTGAGTCCGAGCAGACAGAGATTAAGGGGTTAAGAGACCTAGAGAAGGGAGTCTGTTAGCGTCGGAGCGGCGATCAGAAGCGTAAGTTGGCTCGGCAGCTCAGTTCGGCATGGCTCTTCATCAGATGGGCAGCGAGGGTGCAAAGATAGAAAGAAGGAAAGAGAAAGCGTCCTGAGATGGCGGGCACACAGAGGAGAGAAGATGGAAATGGGAAATGGGATTCAGAGTCAATGATTCGATGGCCTCCCTCTACGAGCGAGGGTGGCTTTTATATACAGGCTTGTCCCTACTGAGCGCCTGCGTCGGCGAGAATAAAGTCCAGAAATGAATGACGCGTGCGTTGCTGCTGCGCCAGACGTATGAAGGATGTCAAAAATATGAAAAAGAGATCAGTAACTATGAAAATAAGGCTAGGGACTCAATGTAAAAGGTATACTAGTGTCGTGCTGTCACGGCTAGAGTTGATCGTCGCTGTCCCAAGTTCGAAAGGAGGGAATGAAGTCAACGAGAAGGGTGTCGAATGAGGGGCTGTGAAGGCGGGAAGGTCTTTGATTTGTTTGCAGCTATCTTGCACCGGAGGTCGAGGGTAGAGGCAATGAGCGCAAAGCGATAAAAAAAGATATAAAAAAAGGGAGTGTGAATCGATGATAGACAAGCGTGAGAAACTGTATAGTTGTGGCTTACGACCGTCTAAGCTTTTGTTAGCGGTCCTAGGCCTGGGACAGTCGGCGCGCAGTGTTGACTCGAAGGAGAAGATCAAATACCCCGGACGGCTCAGATCGCGTTGCTAGGCATTATGGAGTGGTCTGCACAAGCGCAGCCGCACTGCCAACCTTACACCAAGTTGCACGGACGAGACTTCTTCTCCAACTTGGACGTCGCTGGGGAAAATTTGGAGCGAGGCGCGGTGTACCTTGCATAACCTTGATGGTGTGAGAGACGATAGGGGAGTTATCCCACCCAAAACCAGTACCTGGGCCAATATCGCGTGAGTGCGCAAAGCTGCTGCTGCTGAAAAATAGGTCTTCGGCGCCCCATCGCCATCGCGTCAATATCGACCTCGACCGGGCAAAGTCACTCCCGCCCCCGTCAGATATTTCGCCCATTTCGGCCTCGCGCAAGGGGTGGCAAGGGTACAAACTCTGAAGTTGGGGAAGAAGGAGCAGCAGGTAACGCCAAGTTGCTACCAATACTACTTTCGCCAGATATGTGAAGGAAAGGCGAGTCCAGCCCAGCATAACTATGGCGAGAAGCGGCCGGCGGACGTCCAAAGTCTAGCTGCAGTCTCAGATGTGCAGGTGAACCACTCGCGTTTATGGGCGATTCGAATGCTATTACTGTAGCTGGCCGAGGTCGCGCTGGTGTTGCCGAGACTCCTATACGGGAGGAATAGTGGGATTGGAGAAGAGCGTCGCACTGCCGGAACTCTCGACACACTTATATGGAGATGTAGCTGTGAGATGGAGGGTTTTCGTGTGTGCACGAGCGACTTGGCATCTTCGCGCTTGCTGCGTGACGACACGGATACATTGCTAGAATGCAGTATGCGTTGTCGGGTCTTGGAGGATGCCATAGACGATGAGGATCTGGATGAAGTACGGGAGCGTGTTGTGGGACAGGCGATGCTGGAGGTGGTTGACTTGCGCTTTGCCTTTGTAGCAGTGTGCGCGTGAAATAGTGACTAGACCACATTTGAGCAAGACAAAAAAAAGCTTCCACACGATGTGACTCACATGTGAACCAGTGGTGGCGGCGGTGCTGTCTATCAGCTCTTGGCTTACTAGCCGACTATGAGCCAACCGCTTTGTAATGTGACCTCCAAGAGATATGTCAACGGCTTCTTCCTCGTCGCCCGAGATGGCATCACTCTCCTCCTTGTCTATCCGCAAGCGAGCAAGGGTTACCAACTCGGTACGTAAAAGACCGTCCACCTCCCCATTGGAACGTTCGCCTCGGAGCTTTGGTGCAGGAAGAGGTGCGAGACAACAAGAGGAGCCGTCTCCAGCAGCCCTTGTCACACAAAGCGGAGTCATGCCACGTTTAGGATGAGGAGCGGTGACTGGCAGTGGTGTTGGTTTCCGCTTGACACCGACAGTGCTAGACGATGCCAGAATTTTGCGTGGTGCAGAGGACTTTGTGGCAGGAGTAGACGTAAGTTGTACGCGGATAGGTGTCGTGCAAGTGGAAGAGGATGGTGGGCGTTGGGGGTCGGGGTGGCGGCATCGTGACTGGCTTGGCTCTGGGGTTAGAGGGTCGTGAGATATCCTTTTGTTTGGGAATGGGAAGAAGGGGCGCCAATTGAGAGGAAGAGGCTTTCTTCGTCCTCGGGGGTATGATAGATTTGCCGGTGGTGATACAAATCTAATCCGAAGTGGTTCTTGAGAAACTCGGTGGAGGATGTGGATGAGCGACGAAATAAGTCATCTGGCTCGATGCCACTGTTGATGGGCTGGGCGTCAAGGTCGGAGAGAGTTAACCAACGCGGCGAAAACACAAGTCACGCTCGGACCGGTCACCGGAGCAGCCGTCGCCACAAGTTGAACGTTGAACTTTTGACAGCATCACGTTCATCGCCTCCTCTCGACCACGACTAATTCTCAAGCTCAATGATCGTCACCTTCGTCCCCATCACCGTCGGCCCTAGTACAACTCCATACACGACCTCCTCGGCACCATTTCCAAGCCATAGAGTTTTCTCAAACATTCCCTTCCATCGATGAGCTTGAGGAGATCGATAGTCGACAAACCAAGCCTCTCAGCGGCCCCCTAGTACCCATCAGGCCATTCACAGCTCTCCTAGTATTGGCTTCAAATCCTTCTCCGTGCTCCTGAAGGGAGCTTAGACCTCGTCCATCAAGCACCTCCATCACTCCTGCCATAGAGGAGTCGACCTGCATCACCCGTAAAGCAGCTACTCGGCATTCGTGGCTCTGGCTTGCAAGGTACAGTACTTATGCTCGACATACGTAACCGCGATGAAATCAATTATGAATTCATTTAGGGTGATGCTGTCGTATGCATTGAGCTGTCAGTGCTCCTCTGTGAAAGTGAGCTCTACTCTTCTTGCAAATTTTCCCGTCACCTGGATGCTAACGGTGCTGCGCGCACGCCCATAGCGCAACAGGTGGACACCCGTGGCTCCCGTACCGGTTAGTACATGGCACTATCAATGCTAGCTCGCCGTCCTCAGTGCCTGTAACAGATCCCTCAGCCATGGCCCTCTCAGCGCGCGCACCTATCTCGGCATCTCCTCAGCATCCTTTGCCTCAAGGTGCAGTTTCTCGTCATAGTCACTCCTCGACATGCCCAATTCATATTGTCCCCCTTTAGAAATAAAGAGCAGTCGTGTAGCAATCGGTCGCGACATTGTGCTGCCGGACTCTTTCCATTCATTCTTCTCATTTCCCGCCTCGAACAGAGGCTACAGTGGCGTGGCAGTCTACGCTGACACATGTACAGCGAGTCAGCGACGCCCCGAGGAAGGTCTGTCCGGAGGCCTGCAACCGAAGATTCCTTCAAGTCCGTCGGAGCGCATTTTGGCGTCATACCCCCTTGCACATGAACTCGACCTCGTACCCGATGCCGACGAACAGACCCCAAATGACCTTCTCACTCTGGACCTCGAAGGATGTGCGCTCGTGCTCGACTTTGGCCTGTTTGTGCTCATCAACTTGTACTGTCCGAATGAAGGATCCGATGCGCAATTTTCCTACAAGATGAACTATCATTTGATGTTGCAGGAGCGCTTGCGGAGGTTGATTGCAGCTGGGCAGGAGGTGGTCGTTATCGGCGACTTGAACATGTGTGCGGCACCGATTGACCACTGTGATGGGCACCTGCCTAGCAATGCCTCCACCTTCTGGGAGCACCCAGCACGAGCATGGATATGGGACTGGCTGGTACCAAGGGGACCTTTAATTGACGTGCTTAGGCAGTTCTGGCCAGACCGCAAGGGAAAGTTTACCTGTAGGAGCGCGATCGCCTTAGCAAGGACCTCGATTTGGCTCACAGCATGATCAAGGCACTCAAGGCAGAGCTCGACAACCTCCAAGTCGGCTATGGACGTGGCAGCGGAAGGCGATAGATGTATCTTCACATCTCGAGACTCGAGAGGGCTGGCAACAGTGGTGGTACAGTACAGTATGTTATAATATTGTCGTACATCCTTAATTCAGTCTTAAATGTCAATGCAAGTCATTAGTATCATCCCTTAATTACATTATTAGTGCTTAATGTGTATTAAGTTGCTGGCTCATCACTTATTGGTATGCTTACCCACCTACTTACTGCAGCCTTACTTGTAATTAAGATTAATTTAAGATCAATTTCAGCAAATGACCTTTCTGAATCCAAGAAAGGTCTATCTTAATGATTTTTTTCTTAACTCAGCTTATAACACTCTTAATGGGACATTAAGACATGTTAAGACACTTTGGGTTTTCCTGATGAAGCAGCAAGCACAGATGGCAACTCACATGCTAAAAGTGAGACAAGGATAAATATAATGTGAGTGATATCAAATAAAAGCAGCAAGCATAAATGGCAACTCACATGCTAAAAGTGAGATAAGGATAAATATAATGTGAGTGATATTAAATGAAAGCAGCAAGCACAAATGGCAACTCACATCCTAAAAGTGAGATAAGGATAAATATAATGTGAGTGATATTAAATGAAAGCAGCAAGCACAGATGGCAACTTACATTCTAAAAGTGAGATAAGGATAAATATAATGTGAGTAATATTAAATGGAAGCAGCAAGCATAGATGGCAACTCACATTCTAAAAGTGAGATAAGGATAAATATAATGTGAATGATATTAAATGGAAGCAGCAAGCACAGATGGCAACTCACAAGCTAAAAGTGAGATAAGGATAAATATAATGTGAATGATATCAAATGGAAGCAGCAAGCACAAATGGCAACTCACAAGCTAAAAGTGAGATAAGGATAAATATAATGTGAGTGATATCAAATGAAAGCAGCAAGCACAGATGGCAACTCACATTCTAAAAGTGAGATAAGGATAAATATAATGTGAGTGATATCAAATGGAAGCAGCAAGCACAGATGGCAACTCACAATCTAAAAGTGAGATAAGGATAAATATAATGTAAGTGATATCAAATGGAAGCAGCAAGTACAGATGGCAACTCACATACTAAAAGTAAGATAAGGATAAATATAATATGAGTGATATCAAATGGAAGCAGCAAGCACAGATGGCAACTCACATTCTAAAAGTAAGATAAGGATAAATATAATGTAAGTGATATCAAATGGAAGCAGCAAGCACAAATAGCAACTCACAACCTAAAAGTGAGATAAGGATAAATATAATGTGAGTGATATCAAATGGAAGCAGCAAGCACAGATAGCAACTCACATCCTAAAAGTGAGATAAGGATAAATATAATATGAGTGATATCAAATGAAAGCAGCAAGCACAAATGGCAACTCACATCCTAAAAGTGAGATAAGGATAAATATAATATGAGTGATATCAAATGGAGGCAGCAAGCACAGATGGCAACTCACATACTAAAAGTGAGATAAGGATAAATATAATATGAGTGATGTCAAATGGAGGCAGCAAGCACAAATGGCAACTCACATCCTAAAAGTGAGATAAGGATAAATATAATGTGAGTGATATCAAATAGAAGCAGCAAGCACAAATGGCAACTCACAAGCTAAAAGTGAGATAAGGATAAATATAATATGAGTGATATTAAATAAAAGCAGCAAGCACAAATGGCAACTCACATGCTAAAATTGAGATAAGGATAAATATAATGTGAGTGATATTAAATAAAAGCAGCAAGCATAAATGGCAACTCACATGCTAAAAGTGAGATAAGGATAAATATAATATGAGTGATATCAAATGGAAGAAGCAAGCATAAATGGCAACTCACCCACTAAAAGTGAGATAAGGATTAAACTAATGTGAGTGATATCAAATGGAAGCAGCAAGCACAGATGGCAACTCACATTCTAAAAGTGAGATAAGGATTAATATAATATGAGTAATATTAAATGGAAGCAGCAAGCATAAATGGCAACTCACATACTAAAAGTAAGATAAGGATAAATATAATTTGAATGATATTAAATGGAAGCAACAAGCACAAAGCAACTCACATACTAAAAGTGAGATAATAATAAGATAAATATAATATAAGTGGTATCAAATAGAGGCAGCAAGCATAAATAATAACTTACAATCTGAAGTTGTATGGCAAATTTAATATTAATATATAATATGTTAAATTATGCTGACCATATTCCAAAATGGTAAGAATCTTAAACTCTTATCAATAAAATACTCATATAAATCTGCTATATCATTTGTTTTGGTTGCCATTTTAAGTTTTGAGAAAATAGATTGTGCTCTAAGAACATAAAAATAAATGTGATATAATATTTATAAAATATACATACATGTTATCTTTAAACTTGAATAATTGTTGGTATGCAAGTTTTATGGAATTTTGCTGAGCCATTGCAAAAATAGTGGCAAGAGTCTCATCATTTATTGCCTCAAATGTCTTCTTTGTTAGTAGTTCACAACCTTTCCCTTTGTCTAAAAGGCCTTAATATTAATATAATTGTTATTATAATAATAATGCACACAAATGACTCACGATGTGTTTGAATAATGGCTGCAGGTACATGTGTGACATTTTTGAGGGGATCAAAAACATTCATTTTTGCATAGTTCAAGATGTCACTTTTTGCCACCTGTCTTCCTTTATATTCACCTTTCACTCTGTCAACCAATGCCTCATATTTGGTTAATACTACAATCACTGGAACTGTCTTGGCTTAGCAATGGTGACAATATTGGCCAGGTTACTGTAATAGAAACTTTAATTACCATTGTGATTGACTTTCTCGAGAAATGCTAGCTCAAACTCATCACTAGGCACCCTCGGAGTGTCCATTGGCATGCAAAACCTTCAAGAGCTTCATATCAAGGTCATAGGAGTTGCCAAATACTTACCAGATTGCATGAAGCTGATCTCTAAGCCGCCTCGTCTCAGCCCGATCATTGATAAACTTCTGAATATACTCTATACGAAGCTTGCTTGAGTCGTGTCCTTCTCCAGCTTCCGTACCATGACAGTCTGGTTCTGCTCCAGCTTCTATCCCGCGAGAATCGTGAAAGACAAAGCGTGGGCTACTCGGGTATGTTATCTCGTAGTCGATCATACTCATCCCACGCTGGAAGTTTTGTTAGTGGGGTGGGAGAATAAATGGAGGTGCTTATCGATTCGACGGACCTCCAACCCTGCCTTAACAAGTGTTGGGTCGTCCTATAACCATCAGCTTGACTATTGATGTTAGATATACGAGGGAAGCCCTTACCACCAAGTGTCCTTCTTTATCACGAATTTCTGGCTTGGCCCCTTCGTCACTACCGGTCATTTTCTCAAGGATGGTGGTTTTTCCGGCATTCCGTCGACCTATGATCAGCACACGAAACCGATTGCATACTCGACTGAGGTCTTCGGGTGAGATATCCATGCTGGTGAGGACTATGAAGCAGAGAAGTCGAAGTGACGATGGCGGGAGCTGATACGGAACGTGGACGCGTACGAAATTGAGTCGGAGGTTCAACCTTATCATCTTGGCTCTACTACGACATACATGAGGACTCGTAAACCCATGCAAGGCCTTAATGGAGTATCAAGCCATTCACATGCTGTCTGGTTGCATTGTAACCTCCTTTGGCTGCTGTGGGGGTAAACGTGTGACAGCGGTCATCGAGGGGTCTTCCCGCTTCAACATGACAGGTGATGCACGGAATGCGGTGGGGAATGCAATTCGACAAGATAAAGCATACAACTAGTAACAGTGAATATGCGCAGAAGTACAAGGAAAGAAGTGCTCGTCGCAAGAGCATCCAATATTACTTCTATTTCTCGGACTTCAAGTGCTTTTTCTTTTTTTTCGACGACAATTTGCCGCCTTCCGTCTTGATAGCTATAGCAGCCTTCTCCGCCTTCTCCGCCAGCTTCCTCAGCTAACGGGCGTAATCCTTGCTCGAGGTCAGTAAGAAACTGGAAGTACTGGTCAGCAACATCGTTGCATGAAAGCGCGTTGAACTAGCCTTCTTGATGTTGTCACCACTCTTGACCATTTTGACCTCTGTCACATGGTCAGCCCAGGTCTTGTATCCTAGTAGGGTAGCAATATTTCGGCGCAGTTCAAGCGTACGGTCAAGGAGGGGGCGTTAAGTTCCAGACGACTCTCGTAGCTCTCATATGCTCGACGACGCGTCTCCGCACTTTACGCATACTTAAACTACGGAAGACTTCGTTAGGCAACCAACCCGAAGAAGCATCAGCACTTACATACCAGCGGGAAAATATCCAGAGTTTTATGTGTCACATCGTATAGCTCTTTGCCACTCTCGGTGCGCTTCGCATAGCCTGAGATTACATCCTCCGGAACCCCTTTGAGTTCTTCGAGTGTAAAGCTGATGAACCCCTGGACATAATAAACAATCCTGACTCTCCGTCTCAATACCCTCCTAAGCTCGAACAGTCAGCATTCCCTATGCTTCACAACTACAAAAAAAGGTGTCCTCTTACCATTGAAGCAACCATCGTCCACTGCCGCCGAGGATGTGAGTTCGCTCTTCCGCCGCTTGCGCTTTTTTCTCATCTACCTTTTCTTCCCCATCCACCTCCATCGCATCAGCCTCACCATCAACAGCGGCAGCATCAGGCTTCTCCTCTTGCGCTGCCGCCGCCTTTTCCTTTTCTGCTCGTCTTTTCGCACGTCGCTTTTCCTCCTTCACATCCAACACCGCTTTCACGGCTTCCTCCATCGGCTCACGCTGCGTGCTGACCAGCCCAATTGCATCCGTTGCTGGGTTATAGGTAGGTGCAGCAGGGCCGAGCTTGATACATTTCTGCCGATTATATCCCATAGCAAAGCATCGCACGCCCGTGGCGTCACTCTCCGCCTCCAGCGAGCGTAAGCGGGCTACTAGCTTTGCACGATTCTTGAGACCAATTGTAGGTGAGCTCGGCGTCAACTTCTCATCTGCATCCGTAAGCGCATCAACACGCACGGAAAGTGCCAGTCTTTGTTGCTACCATACGCGCAATCTGCGATGTAGATTAGCTGCGGTAGATCGACAACCGATAGGAAATGACACAGACCTTGCCCTTCAACGTGGTATATGAGTCCATATTTTGGTGTGTCGTGTTTCGTCTTGAGTGCGCGAAAGAGCGCTTTTTCTGCGCCAAGGATCTGTACTGTACTCGCTAGATGCTTCGCCAGGTTCAGTAAAGACCCCGCATGGGAGATTAGCCGTGTGCCGACGAGTTCGCCGACAAGGGCAGTAAGGTTGGGTGGGATCGCAATCATGCGATTGCGCAAATACTCTGAAAGTTGCGCATGGTACTCTGAGATCGAGATAACCTGATCGCAGAGCGCGTGGATGTGCGCGAGGTCGGATTCCGATATTTCTGTACCCATCGATATTTCGACACCAGCCTTGATGGTGGCTTCCAATTCTTCTGGGAGGATGGCAGCAAAATCGTATACTCTGCCCTAGTCGCAGTTTTATTAGTTGCAGAAGACGCCAGCAGGATATCGAGGTTCCAGGTGCCATTATTTCCCCCAAATCCGGGGACTTCTCTCTTGTGTCTGAGGCGCTCGTTTGCGAACCAGTCTACGATAGCCTTCCGCTGCCTGTGCTCATCTACGCATTAGGACAGTATGCGAGCTGTGGTGTAGACATTTGCAAAGCCACCCGAAACTTGGGTGAGTTCTTCATGATTTTTCTAAGAAGTCGATGAGGGTAATCGCGAAAGGTCTTACAGCGCCGAACGTCGTAAAAATGGTATCAAACCTATTTTCATGCACCACTTTCGTGATGGACGTCTCGGGCGCCACCTTCGTCGAGCGGATCGACACGAGATAGTCGATCACTTCCGCGGTGCCCCCGTGTGTAAGGGTGGGAATGGTCCCATTGGGATTCTGAGAGAACGGGCGTTAGTGAAGCGTAATAAAGGATAGGCAGCCAAGGCTTACAAGCTTGAAATACTCCTAGCTCAAGTTCGCACCCTCGAGGACTCGGAGGTTCACTCCGCTGAAGTCTGAGTCGATCCCAAGCTCAGCGCTACGTGTCATATACGTTAGCTTTCAGAACGACATCAGACAGAATGAAAGACCAACAGGGCGAGGTGAGGGGCAGCGACCCGACGTAAGTCATCTTGGATATGCTTATCTTGGAGTACGAAGAAGATATGTTGACTGCTTGAGTGTGCTGTATTCACTGCTTGAACTGGACTGATACTTGACTCGGACCATGCCAGCCGAAGTGGCCTTTATACGACCCATGGTCTCACAGAACGCCTGGACACTGCAGAAGCAAGGATAACCCGGTACTGACTAACCGTCGCGGTCAGCAGCAGTCCTTTCACCTTCGCAGCCACTGACTAAGCCACTTCGAACTCCGGCCAGCACGACAAGTTGGCGCGTCACGTGTTTACCAAACGAAACATTGGCGCGTCATGTGTAAGTTACAACTTCTGTATTAGATAATTACATTACAAAATTAAAATGACATGAAAATATCGGAAAATATCATCCACAATATACAGATTGTGGATGAGCATCGTGCGCGCAGGGGGAACGCGTCTGAACGCGTCTGGACGCGTCTTTACGCTCCCTCCCCAATTCCCTCCCCTGCCAATGTCATCTCCATCATCTGTTATCAACATTCCCGCCGTCCCAGATGATCCTGGCCCTGAGCGCATCGATCGAGTTGGTCGCGCCTAATTCACCGGTCCAGCAGGACGGTAGCGTCGGCAGTACAAATGACGGCACCACTGCTTCCGTTATTTCGGCGGCCAATAACATCATTAGCCTGGCTCAGGAACTTATTTCGAAGGCGCCGAATGATTTGGAAATTGCAAAATCAGTCAATTAATCAGTCAATTTATTCCAATCTCGGTTCAGTGCCCTTGTACTCTCGGCAACGGCAGCTGGCGATGGCGATGGTTCCCTCCCAGAAAAAGAAAATATTGGCCCCAATCAACGTTCTTGGCCGGAGAGGGCCGCACGTATGGGGGTAAAGCACGGTAACAAGCGCCGCGAGAAAGGTAAGGTCGACAGCGCGCTTACGGCCCAGCACATCGGCGAGCCTAACCGTAAGCGCGCCGCTGACAACGACCCGTATGGAGCCGGCGAGCAATCCGGCAAACACGCTAAGCCCGATGCGCGCTCAGCCGCCGCCAATGCTCGCGCGCGTGCAGCACAGGAACAGGCTGCCATCAAGGCAGAGCCCCCGCGTACGCAGCCCCCGCCCCCGCCACCCACGCATCCCCCTCCGCCCCCTCCGCCGCAGCCGCTCCCCCTGCCCGCGTCTCTACCCTTTCCCGTGTCGCTTCCCGCATCTGCCTCATTCTCCCCATACACATACAATCACTATCATTTCCATTCCCCTCCTCTATCTCAGCCTCGGCTGATGTATTCCCACTCTCAGGGGGCCCCTTCGGCTCCCCCATATTATCCCGCGTTTTCGACTTACTCTTACTCCCACTACATGTAGCTTAGATAATGTTTTTGTAGAATAAATAAATGTTTTATTACTTTGAAATGAGAACGTAATTAACTTACACGAAACAATTTACTAATAATGTGTGCGCGTGACTCAGCCGAGACCGTAATTACATGAAACAATTTACTAATAAGATATGCTGGATGTGCGGGTGACTCGGCCGAACTCTGGGAATTTGGAGTTCGGTTGCATCCGAGACGCGTGGCTGCGAACTTAGGCCAACTGTCAGCAGCGCTCATGATGAGTGCACGTAACGCGCGTGAATGGTGATGCGCCGATTTGTAACTTAGAGAGGGATAAACTGGCTGTTTACTTCAAGTTGTTTCACTTGGTGTGTTACCGATTGGTGGATGAGCTTGTGTTCATCGTTGCGTTTTGGCTATCATTTCTCGTGCAAGGGGGAAGGGGAGCAATAGCTTCGACGAATCACCACCCAAGGAGTGAGGATATTGTCCTTTCCGCCGCACAGCTTTACAAATAGCTAGCGCCTTGAAACTGGTCCCTTTGTAACCAAGTGGCATGCGTGATTGAGGAGTGAATCCCTTGATATCCAAAATACATTGCGGAGCATCGCTATGCCAGATGCGAATTGCAGTAGAATTAAAGTTTTCCTCACGAGGTAAGATTTAGGCAGCCGGACGATGCAGATCTAGGGCTCTGGGTGTGGGGTATTTGACGTGATCGGGAACAGTGCGGGTAGATATGCAGCCTTGACCACAAGGGTACACAACGCGTGAGATTCGTGATAAGCCCGGTCGCTCTTTGAGCAAATATGACCATCTAGGTTGTGCTGTGCGCGTGATGCTCGAGTACATCAGTGACAATAGGCGCCTCATGCTGACAGGACATCAAACGTTATCTTGGCGGTCTTCCTATATTCATATGGATGGCTAATCAGAACGCAGAGGCCCGAGTTACAGCCCTGAACTCCAAGTTGTCGTGAATGGACTAAAATTGCGCCGCCGAGTTATGATAAAGTGAGGTTAGCTGAAATCGTTAGCAATAGTGGATAGTCTTGGACTCGGGACTCGGGTTTCAAGTTACAGTATGCCCGGCGGGTGCATGCCAGTCAAAGCGGCCTCATGATAGTTCAGCATAAGATGTAAAATATCCCCTTCGGTCGATACACGTGATTGCTGATCGCAACGATTAGTCAGTGACGATCTGACAAACATTGATCTGCGCTTACAGGGAACCATGGACAGTATAAAGGGGCCCCTTAGGGTCACCACTTCTAGCATCAATCCAGTTCAAATAGAGGCAGTACATCACTCTCTAGCAGTCCCTGGCAACTCACTCTTCGTACTCCAAGTTAAACATCATGTCCAAGGTGACTCACCATCCTCTCAAGCTAGCAGTACATGGGTTAATAAATGTCCATTAGCCCGTCCTGTACACCTTCCCTGGTTCCGTCTGGGCCGCTGCCCCTCACCTCGCTCTGTTCGTCTTCATTCCGTGCCTGATATCGTCCTGAAAAGCTAACGTACATGTCACATAGCGGTGAGCTTGGCATCGACGCAGACTTTAGCGAAGTCAACCTCTTCGAGGGTGCGAAACTTCAACCCGGAGTTCCTCAAGCTTGTAGGCGGTGGCAGCCTATCCATTATTTACGCTTTCATTGATGTAGCGTCCTTTCAGAATCCCAATGGGACCCTTCCCACCCTTACCCACGAGGGGAAGTCATACAAGAGCACTGCGGAAGTGATCGACTATCTCGTGTCGATATCCTCGACTGAAGGTCGCGCCCGAGACCTTTATTACCAAAGTGGTGCATGAAGATAGGATCGATCCCAACTTTTCAATGGTCGCCGCGGTAAGGCCATCCGTGATTACCCTTATGAGACTTACCTATCTTATCATAACCATATCAGAGGAATGATGAAGAACTCGCCCAAGTTTCGGGCAGCTTGGGAAACGTCTTCCACACAACTCGTAAGTATCGATGACCCATTATCGCTATCCCTGCACCCCAGCTCGAAAAACCCAAGTCGACGGCTCATACTTTTTGTAGGTCTCGGTCATTTGAAAAAGTATGCAGCGACGCCTGAAGCTCAAGTGCACAAGTCGTTCTACGACAACCAGATCACGAAAATCTCAGGCCTGCACGCAGTTCTCAACGGCCAGGCTCCTGACGACGGCAAGCAGCGCTTCTTCTCCAAGTCTTCTGCCCTCTGGGACGGTATTAAAGTCTTCACTGTCGAGACGCTCCCCACTTCCATCACTGAGGGTCCGTTCATCGGCGGGGTGCGTCCAGGGGTGGATGATTTCCACGTCGGCGCGTGGATCGCGCGGATCGCGTTTGTCTCGGGAGCGCAGAAGTCGGAGGAGGGCCTGTCAGTTCTGGAGAAGAGATTTGGGACGCTCCCTGAGAAGGTCAAGGCGTACTGGAGGGCGTGGATCGTGCGCGATAGCTGGGTGAAGGCTTATCCCAACAATGCTCTGCACTAGAGCTCTATAATATCTTAAAGAGATATATATGTCGAGTTGTCTGTGTATTCTCTGGAGATGACTTGTGTGTTTTGTGTTATAATGCGTACTCAGTAGTTCAGGCTCTGAGAATATCAATGCACAACTCGTCGTACGCGCGGCAGCGCGGTGCCTCTTTGCATCCTATCAAAAACATGAGGCGGGAGACCATACAATTGGATGAGATATCCTCTCGTAGGCTAGTGTGCATACGGCGTATTAGAGAGTGGCATCCTCAGGCTGCGTCGGAGGGTCGGACGTGAGGTTATCACTGGCAGAGGCTAGTCAACAACTACTTTCCTTGGTCAAAAGAAGGTGAGTACGTTCGTCGATTGCTGGGCAGTCAAGGACAATGTCAGTGTAGTAGTTGGAAAGAAAGACACTTATACCTATCCCAGACTGAGAGCGTCTGACTTGGCGGCAATGGCCCAAGGGTAGTCACAGCTAAGTGACTATCCTGTGACTAAGTTACCTTGGTACCGTGACATATGAGACACCCTCTTCCACCCCAAGGAGTGCGACGCAGCTATTCATGCAGGTGATACAAGGGAGCCTCCACTGGCAGACATCATATGCATGCGTCACCGTCACGGTCGTGTATGAACGCACAAGATTCAAGAATGGGCTATGCTTCAGAAAGGCATAATGGGAAAGGCAAGGATACAGCGCTTGTTAATCGCCTTGGATGATGAGCTTGGCGGGGTGGAGATGCCAGAGGGATATCAGTGGCACGACAGATACACGTATAGTCCCACGCGACGTATCTCGCCGATTCTCGCGCGTGGAAGTTGTCGCTCAGGTGCGTCACGGTACGTTGTGTTTTCATTGAGCCATCATTTTACTTTGAGACATCACATGGAAATTTGTTAGAACCGGACGCTTTTGATGACATTCTTCTTGTCAAGGCGTGAACGACTGGAGGCAGGCACGAAAGACTCGAAAGTGGCTGGTTTCAAGTCTGTCGCTTGTCTTCGCCCCGAACTGGACGTGTCGGCTGTTCCCTGGTGGATTTTTGCCGCGTCGATGTCGTGCACCGCACCGTCTGGAAACGGCCCCACACCCAATTTTTGGACCCCTCCGTGGGCTTCGCGCCCACCTACTGTACTATTCCTTTCCCTTCCCATTATGCTCTTGTTTCCCTGTCTCAGTACGACACACCACTATACGATTGACTCACGCGTGACTCTTCGGTGCACAAGCCCGTGCACGCGGCACAATAGCAAACGCGACGGTCATTACACCCTCACGTACTCCGCCTCTATTACCCTGTCTCACTCCTTTTTTCTCATGGACGACGCGTCTCACCTACTTACAGTTATAGTTACATTGCCTGGAGCTTGTAGTACAATAGATAAATAGTGCGATGTGCACTGAGCGAAATGTCATCCAGCTGTGTGATTGTGTTCTCCAATCCTCCCCGCGTGCCTTCTCTTCCTCTCTCGCCTTTGCTCGCCCTCTCTAATCGCTGCGCGACAGTCCCTTGCTGCTGCTTCCTTGCGTACTACCCCGCCCACCCCATATCTAGTTTCACTATTCCCACCCCCGCAGCCGAGACCACAGCCCTGTTTCGGTTCTTTTAATCGAACATATCCGGCGGATAAGACAATGAGTGTCCCGTTGGGCGACAACTCTCGAAGTAGTCGCGAGCACAATAAGCCTGGCCACCCGCACCCCTTTCTTTCCGGACGCAAGACCGAAGCCCTTTTGACTTCCTCTCAAGTCTTCACTCAAGTCTTGGCTAACTTATACAAATCTGGCTACATGGATATCACGTGAACGCGTCCGAGCCTGCAGCCGGATACTACCATATACTGTATATCGCTGCGGAGGACCCCGCGATATGGTGATGCTAGGAACGAAGCTTTTTTGTCATTTTCTTTTTGTTTCGACTTGGACACACTTCCTCTTCTGACCAAAGTTGGATCATGCTCCACCGCTCGAAGCAATCTCACACCAGATCTCGCGCCCGCTGGGACGGGTGGGGAGGACTATTTTGAACCGTTCCGGAAAGACTACTATGCCGTTCGCGTTCGTCCCTTTCGATCTTCAAGGTCAGAGACTGGGGAAGTGCGAGTCATCCCCGTTCGCCCCCTCTCTGTTTTCCTCTGTCACCTTTCTTCCCTCGACTGCAAAGATCTATTCGTCTGGGCGAGCCATCCGAAACGTAACCTCTGTTCACTCACCCCACGTTTTCAGCCGCAAGCGCTGCGCCGCATGCACCAGATGGCCAGGAACACCTGGTCGAAGGGTTTATACACCCATGTTCTTTGGAATTAGCTTTTCAGTGCCGACAGACTAACTACATATTTACCTCACCCCCACTCAGCTCAGGACCGGGATTACCCTAACGTCCCGATGCTAATCAAGTATCCTGCCTATCCAGGTGGCATAAGTATGGCAAGGAGCGGGAGAACTGTTTGGTGTAGGCCCGCCCCGATTTCACACGACGTTCGCGCATCACAGTTCACAAGGTACAGAGAATCGGTAGCGGTAAGTGAGATGGCGACGCCCTCGGATCGACGGATTCGAGAAGATCATCGCGATCCGACCGGATGCAGAGATTCTCGAGAGTGTATTCTCGAAATCTCCTACAACTGCCTGGATTCGTATATAGTATTACTCTGTATCGCGAATTCTTCCTCTCGTTCAGTTATCTCTGTAAACCCGACAATTTGACCCGACACCTCTTTGCGTCAGCGGACTATCCCTACTTTTCATATACAGAATCTATTCCTAGTTCTTTGCGGTGATAAACAAAGAAAGTGGACTCATGTTGATCTTCCTCGCCGCGTGACCAGTTCATATATGAAAGAACAATAAGCGGGCCGTTTTGTAAAAGTCTATCACTGCCTCACATGTAATAAGCTAGCACATGTGTGGACATCTTTTTGTTTTTGTTGTCGATTAGGTGTGAGCGCTGTGAACCACCCGTGCTAATGTTAACTTTACTGTAAATCTATGATCGATATGCTTGTAATTTCCTGGAATGCCCATTCTTATTGTTCATGCAAAGCTGACGTGACAGGCCGGGCGTGTTATTGTTCACCGGGATCGGAAACTGGGGGATTCGAGCTTCAAGCTGTAGCAAGTAGGCTCAGGAGTGCATGTATTCACCCGTGGTAAGTACAAGGAACTTCAAGTCTTCAATTGGATGCTAGCCAATTGGGACGGAGTATACGGAGGAGCGAGGGTAACTCACGTGTTCTAAGGAACATCATTGTTACCTCAATGACCGCGCTATTGGAAATGTATTTCAGACGATACTACCAAACATGTCCGCACTCGGCGCTCAAGAGGCTCAGTCGTGCCTGAGGTTATTGTTGTTATTGTTGTTCTTGCGAAAAGGTTATGTCGGAAATTGAACCCGCCATAGTAAAACATACGTATAAAAGAGAGAGAAACAAACGACATTCCATCCAACAGCCCCAGGCAAAAGACAACGAACAAAACAACTCACAGAACCACCTACCTCTTAACACACCAATGGATTCCTTCTTCACCCTCTTCACCCTCTCCTCCGAGCCCGAGACGGCACCCGAGACTTCCACCCCCGTCGATGCCGATGGCGGATCTGGCACCAGTTGCACCATTGCTTAGAGGCCATTCCTCTTCGACCGATGCTTCATGACCCTCATCACTGGCAAGTGTTTTCTGTACCATGTCTTCTGCACCCTTGCTTATCGATGCGCATATCTCCTGCAGTATCACTCTTCACTTGCATTCACGACTTCGTTCTTCTCCGCATGTTTCATTCTTCGCTCTCACGGGCGGAGGTAATGAATGAATCACTTTTTTGACATACGGCGGCCGACTCGGACCACCGCTTCATTTCACTGGGCATTTAGGACATACAGTACCATTAATTGATGCCAATCTTGTATTAGCCCCTTCGACGGATGTATCAATTTGTCTACCATTACGATAGCCACTATGATCCTTCGATAATAGGAAGAAACGACTTAATGTTGTACATGATGACGGCGCGTGCTCGAGTCGCTGGTAAGTTAAACATACCAGGAAGCCCTGCTTAATTAAGCCTTTTGAGAATCTTCCCACTGCTGTGGAATCAACGTTTTCTTCAGGCCTCGCCTAAATCAATGGTACAGAGCAAAGAGGCATGAGAGGACTACACACCTAGAGGGTGATCAAACCCCCTTAAAGCTGTCTCGAGAGTCAGCAACAATCAAGTTGAATTACTGAGCCGCAACGCAAACACTTTTGCGAAACTACTTAGCACTTATCTCGATAGTACGACTTGTATTGCGAAATGAACGCTTTCCAAAACATCTCGCAAATCGACACGTGCATCCTGTGCGTCATCTTCAGCTGCTCCGCAGATGCCATCCGCGCCTCTTCTTGTGTCAATTTGTCCAAGCTCTCCAAGCTCTCCTCGACGTCTCTGTTTCCCATCAACTTCTTAAAGTACTTTTCTGCCAGTGAACAGCCTGTCAGTCAGGAAGGGTGAATATACAGGACATTAACTCACTTAATCGTCCACGCTTCACTTCCTTTGTCGCAATCGCAAAGATTGTCAGCACCTCGATCATAATCTCAATTATCATGTCCGTCATTGTCGTAGTCGGTGTGATCCCAGTGTATATCTCAAACCGGCGGAAGAAATGTTCGATACGATTAAAGATGTCAATTATCTTTTTTCTTGGCTAGTGCTCGCATCTTTAGCCGCCTGGGAGCCCAGTGTCAACAGTCAAAATAGTTTACGCAAGCGACACATGAAGGATACCGACCAAGAAGAGAACAGCGATCCCCGCAAAGATTGCATTTGCAGGTGGGAATGCCTGATAGTAGATGTTAAAGCGGAAATTCTTTAAGAGGAAGTGGCGTGATATTTACTAGCCCAACGCCCTGGCCAACGGTGGCGGAAAATCGTATTCAATACATTCACGGTTGGGATGACCCATTTTGTGAGTCCATCGTCTCGATTCTGGGATTGATTGAAAGCCGGTATTTAGGCCTCGCAGGACGGTGAGGACAGCCTCGGGGGAATCACACGACGGATTGAAGGCTGGAAAGGAGTGGGTGCGAGGCTAGGTCTTTCTTAGTTTTACGTTTGTAAGATTCCAAAGCGGCGTTGAAAATGGGTACAAAGTTAGAATGCGAGGCTGGATGTGGAGGGGGCAGTGGACATGATGGATCATGGAGAAGAGAGGATAGTTGGCGATGTGAGGATGATACAAAGGGAATATCGATAAGTAGGCGCCGTAGCTTACGCCCTAGTACACAGCCACGCCACAAGGCAACCGCCCAATGAACGTATGAACGCCCAGGCATGTGGGCATTCGCACAGGCCCCGGGACTGGTCCCTGCCAATGTCTGTCCGGGAAAATCACCCATGGGCTTCAAATCCCCCAATGTTTCCGGGCTCAAATCCGCAATATATGGACAAAGTTTGGGCTGTTTTGGGACCCTCAAATCCGCAAAAATCCGGACAAACATTGGCGGGAGCGCCCTGGCGCCTGACTGAACCGTAACCATGCAGACTGAGATATGCCGCGGCGATAAAAGGCTATTTCACCGGAATGGCGCCATACCACTGCAGTGGTTATTTCGTGGCTTTGGCATTTGGGCTGGATACGTTCGGGAGGTGAAAGTCTGGAGTTTATGCCATCGTCTATGACCGAGTTGTTTGCGTAGATGTTGGAGCGCCCTCAGGTTGTTACAACGTGTACGCAACCATTGTAAGGTCATGGTGTTCGTCCACATTGCGTCTCGGCCTGAGTCAGACTGCGCGGCAGAGCCCACGGACTGCCCAGTGCCCACGGCGTCAACGCTAGCATCAGCCCAGAGAGTCTGCGTGGTGGATGCCCTCTTCCAATGATAAATATTATTCTCTGTCTGAGTCCTTTGGATATTCTTTCTTGATCTGTCGTCATCCCACCGCACCGGTTTTTCTTTTTTAATTTTCTTATTGTTTTGATTGACAGCTCACTAGGGGCACACTGTTCGTTGAATACTTGCCCCGAAGGGCTATCAGCTCCCTTCTACACGCTACCTTTGGATGAACACTCGTAAGATACACAGAAATCTGCTGTGTCTCCCTGAAATTAGTCAGTAGTATGAATTTAAAAAAATTTACATGCGTTTTTCAGTCGCCGTTCCCGCGAAGCCTCCACAGCCTCTGAATCCCGTCATGGTGACTCGGATCATCTGTCATGTCTACTGTACAGTACCTGAATAAGTTTCTTACCTCTTTTCTTCTTCTTTCCCTCTCGGCTTTGTCTCGATCCTTGATACTAATTTTGAATCTAGTTATGCTGTGTTTTCGTTTCTTGGATTGCAGGTCTCACCTCGCTCTTCCTTGTCTCTCGATTTGCCTTGAGACCCTTCTGCCGCCCCGAGAGCTTTCTCCTCAGTCATTCCGCTTCCGCGAACTCACGCGTGCATTGCGGCAACCCACACATCGTATTCCTAATGTTGGGTATAGTGTGGCTCGGAAAGGCCAGACGATCGACTCGACCATCACTTTAGAGCTATTCTTTCTTGGCGTGGACATTCGCAAATACCCTTCGCAGTGTCGATGCCGAGAAGTTGATAAAACTTCCTTTCGATAACAGCAGTTTATCGTAGTGGAGTAACAACCGCCATGCATGCATCATGCATCATGAGGTGAACATACTGGACTTTGAGGTCGTCGACAGACCTTGTCGTTGACTTGACAATGACATGGGGCTCCTGGGATAACGCACAAGTGAAAGTCTTCGTATCGATTCCGTAATGGCGCGTGTTCTATGAGATCACAGTATTGATACTGAAATTTTCAGTGAGCGGAACGCCGCCTTTGATTGATCGTCATGACGAAGGCAACGCGGCAGGCGGTTGACCTACGATCACGTGCCTGTGAACCCCTCTTGGCATGTGATGTTCTGTTCATCACTACAGAACATCACTACATTATCAACAACATTAACTCATGTCGGACTCGAATCTTGAAGCTTTCTATGCAGAGTTGGATGCAAGAATGGCCATGCCCGATGACGAAAATTGGCACAACTTCTCCGAACGGCGGCGCAAGTACTGTAAAATACCTTTTCTAACTCAGAATCCCAAGCTTATCCTTGTCTCAGTACTGATAACACCTCCGGCACTTCTGAACAACTCCTATCGATTGACAACGAGGTGCTTCGCGTGGAATCCCCGCCTACTGTAGCCATGTGTGCACTCTTCTTGCTGCCGATCGATAATCCCTCATACTATCACTCACAGGCCTAGTAAACGCAAGGCATCACCGGGATCTGAACCCCTGTCTGAGAAAAGGGGAAAGCATCCTCGAAGTTCCATCCCTGTTGCTGGACGCAAGACAGCCAACGCTTCTACAGTCGCCCCTACGCCAGCTTCCATCCAGGACGTACAGGACGTAACTTCTGTCATCGAAGAATTTACTGATGTGATGACCGAAACTCCCGCAACGAAGCGTGTCAGTAGAGCCAAACATCGAGCCCCACCTGAGGAAACAAGTATTGTCACGACTCCGGGGAGTACCGACGCTCGTTCCCGTTCCGAAGCTTCCGTCGTCCGAGCAAAGCCATCGCTTACGGCGACAGCGAAGCAGTCCGCAACGAGAAAGAAAAATGCCAAGGCCAAACCCGAGCTCGTCACCCCCGCCGAGTTTGCGCGGCGACTACACGAGCAGGCTTCTATAACGGATTCTCTCCCTCAGACCATTGACGTTGGTGGTCGGAGGGCAAGACAGTCGAGTACCAAACTTCCCGTCAAGAGCGTTCAGCCCCCTCAATACCTCAAAGACTACGTAGTATTTTATACTGGAGGTGATCTTACCTACGCATCAGCTAGGACGCGGGGATGTATGAATTATGTTTGTGTCCTCTTGTCCAGTTTTCCGCATATAAGTACATATAAACAACGCGCGCAGATTCACAAACACGGTGGGACCGTACTCCCAAAATTTGACCCAGCATCGGCCACGCACATTGTCACAGAAGCCAACGAGAAGAATACTCTCCGCGCGCTTGGTCTCAAGACCCTGTCGGAAATTCCGCTGGAGATACCGACGGTATATTGGAGCTGGGTGATCTCGGGAAAGCCCATACCTGGGGAGAAGGACAAGCAACAAATGGACTATGAATTTTTGCACGCCGCGTTCCCAAGTCGCGTGGATGCGGGGCGTCCCCTCGCTGGTAAGGGTAAAGGGAAGCAGAAGCTTGCTGTCAGCGCGGGTCAAGCTGGTGTTCTACAGCCGGGCGAAACCTCGTGCGTCGTAGCCACTGTCTCGCATTCTCTATCACCCAATTAGTTGTATGCTCATTATTTCCCGGGTGCTTTAGCCCACGAGCAGCTTCTCCCAACGCTTCATCACGCGGATCATCTTGCGGAATCGACGAAGAGGAGCCAGGGTTGGACCAGCCGCCACCCGAGATGCGCAGAGGAAGGGACAGATTGGTCCGCATATTCCGTGCCATCTTTGACCTTGCTTTTAGTGACAATATGAACAGGTTGCTGGCCCCAGCCGCCGTCGATCTCGCTCGCCGTCAAATGCACCAGCCAAGAGCGCACCGCAGAAAAAGCCAGGAGTTTGTACCTGCCTGCCATGTTCGCCTCGTAATGTCATCTCACGATTATAAAGGGATACATTTGTGACGACCCTACGGCTGCTGCAAACTCTGCCTCATGCGTAAACCAAGACATTGTTGACATAGTAAGGCAGATTATGTTCCAGCGGAGCAACTTGTTAATAGGCTCGATAGTTGAGTGAACTGGCAGAAATCCACCGCGCAAAACCCACACAGGACGACAAGTGGCGGGTACTCGGCTATACCAAAGGTTCGTCTAGGTGGTGTGATATGCATCGGTCACAGACAGAACACCGCCTTCTGTGTAGCGATCGCGGCTTTGCGAAGATGTACAGAGCGAATAAGTTCAATCGGACAGGCCAGGTCCCTTAATGGAGTCGGGGAGAAGACTGCTCTGAAGGTTAGACAGAAGTGACGGTTCTTCACGCTGCTCGCGAATATAACTCGTGTATAGATCATGGAGATCATTGAGACGGGCGCTCTACGGCGCGTCGACGCCGAGAGAACGGAAGACGTCGCGGCCGTTCAGCTTTTTCAGGGAATTTACGGAGTTGGTATGCATGAGTACACGTTCTCCCTTGTTTCTCTCTCATTCTTCCTTCCTCCCACACAGGGCAATCGACTGCGTATGCCTGGTACTTTGCTGGTTGTCGCACGCTTGAAGACATCGAGGAAAGAAAGGGTGGAATTCAACTGTCCTCAGTGCAAGTGTTAGGGTTAAAGTACTACGATGGTGCGCGATCACATCCGATGTGGTGGATTATTTAACCGTTGCGCAACAGACATCAATACGAGGATGCCACGAGAAGAGGCCAGTGAGATATTCGGAGCAATCAAGTCCATCGGTAAGCGTTCACACTGGGCGGTTGCCGAACTCCCTTCGGACGTGACGTGTCCTAGCTCTTTCTTTCGATCCGAAGTTATTTGTAGAGATTATGGGTAGCTATCGTCGGTCTGTCATGCATGATTGTGCGCGGTGGACGTAGCTGAATGCATGAGTAGAGGCAAAGCGACATGTGGAGACATCGATGTCATGATCACACGTTCACCAGACGACGGAAAGACGCACGCCGGTATATCCCCTCTCGAGATCGCGGCAGCTCGAATCCATCCATACATTGCTGATCTTTATTGCTAGGAATTATTCCCAGGCTGCTGTCCGCACTGCACTCTGCAGGCATTATCACAGAAGACCTCTCGCTGTCGTCTGATGCGAACGATAATGTGGAGAGCTCATATCGCGGGCTCTGCGTACGCCC
The DNA here is from genome assembly GCA_015178925.1 of Russula emetica. Classification (NCBI taxonomy): domain Eukaryota; kingdom Fungi; phylum Basidiomycota; class Agaricomycetes; order Russulales; family Russulaceae; genus Russula; species Russula emetica. The sequence goes on along the minus strand of WHVC01000013.1, from coordinate 604,596 downwards.
AACGACGGCAGGCCAAACAAGAATTCGACGGCGGATAGGTACGCACCGTTCTCGTCACCACAATCAGCCTTGTTCATGATTTATGTCGATGTAGACATACTAGCCATTCCTTGGGAGACTCGAGGGGCCGCGCTGATCTATTTCACGGTGCGTCCCAACTGTGTGCTATTCAAAATGCTACACCGCCTAAGTCGGGGCCGCGGTTGCAGGGTGACGACATTGTAGGCGCTCATTTACATACCCGTTGAACCTTGATACCAACATTTGTGCCTTGTGTCTGTGTCCAGTTCAACCGGTCTATACGCCTGAAAGCGAACAAGATGGGTTACTCGTTGAACCAACGTGGCCTTTTTGCAGACGTTGTCCGTTCTACCGGAGATCGGTCTGTCAAGACAAACGCAGGTGAGTCTCGGCCCTGCTCTAGAACCAGTGGCCCCCCAGCCCCTTGTTGTCCCCCAAAACGACGCCCATTTCGGGTGAGGTTGGCTTCTCGCGTGAGCAATCCTTGGGTCCACTGATGGCCTGGGCGCGAATATGCATTCTGTGGCTGCGCCTTAAAAAAAGGCCAGCGATTCTTCGATTGATGTCGATGCGCCCACTGCCTGCTAAGTGATCGAAACGGATCCCAGGCTTTACTGACTGGGGCGCTTAATATGTGGTTCCATTACGGTGTTCCTCGAATTTCCTGCCGTTTGGGCGCTCGGACATCGGTTATCCCTCTCTCGGCAGTAACGATGCCCAGAGAATGGGTTATTTGGCGGAGCCACGTTGCGGTCCGAGGACCGGGATAACCATCTGTCACTGCCGTGTAGAGTCATATTCGTGCCCCGAGCGCCCGAGGAAATTTCCCCATGGATCTGTCTGTGCTCCGCTGGCCATTCTGTGGGCTTACCCTGCTGCCACTCCATTACTCCGACCCGACATATCGTATCACGAGAGACACTCAATTCCCTATCAATTCACCCGTCACGAAGTTTATTATTCAGGCCGCGCCACACGCGATTTTTTTTTTATCAAATCGCATCGCATTTGTTTGGACAAGGGTTGGAACCCCCTGCCCGTGGAGTTCTTCTCCCACACCGGCGCGCTGGCCCACGGGATTCTGTAAATTGGGGAAGTGTACCCGAGTCATGCGGTATTTTGGTGCGGGCAGCAGAGAGCGCGCGCGGGGAAGAGGAAGAAACAGAATGGAGTCGGCTGCTGCGCTGATTGGATCACAATCGTGTGACGTTCTCATTGCTTTCTTGGTGTATCGCCAGGGGCAGGTGACAATTGGGTTGGCTCTCGTGAATGGTGGCTGGCACTTCATGTGGCGACTTCTTTTCTTTCTTTCTGTTGGGGGACGGGGGGAAGAAGGGAGGGTGCGGACCATACGCTCGTACCTGTGACTCCTGAACCGACACCACGGGCGTACGCTACGTGGAGCACGTGCATGGACACGAGCTACAATGGCCGGGACCCCGTGACAGATGCGCCAGATCTGGGGTCAGGGGACGGCAACAACGGGCTGGGACGCGCTTGACAGATAGAATCTGATTTCTTACGTTTCGGTCACGGTGGCGTTGGCCCGGTGCGCGGGCCCAGGCGGCTCCTTCCGTACGCAGCGGGCTCCGGACGCCCAGCTCTCGCATTTCCCCCCCCCTTCTTTTGCCTGTCTTCTTGTTCCTGCTGCGGTCAAAGCCGGGTATTGTGTCGCGCGCGCTTACTGATATGGGTACTGCATTCCCCCAGTGCCCCGTCTTTGTGTTTCCACCTGTTCCTTCTTCACTATGGGCACAGTCTCCGTGTACTTGGAAGCACTTATTTTAATTTCATTGCAATAGGGCACATCATAGCTTCCGAAACTGAGGAGGACATTTTCCGAATATTGGGTACGTCCCACCACTACAATTTGCATTTTTCTTGTGATTTTGCGAGGATTGCGGGCGAGAGGCGTGCGTGCATGCCAGTGGTCTCCATTGGGGGCGCCGGCGCCTGATGCTTAGAATTGGCCGGCGCTTGCTCGTTTTGTTTCATCAGGGTCTTGTTAAACTGACTGACGTGTCATTGGTATCCATTGTGTAGGTGTTCCGTGGGTAGAGCCGCATGAACGCGCGGTCCGGGGATGACGAGTTGCGATGCGAACAATCAAGGTTATTGCGTTGCTTTCAAAGGCTGCCTATTTTCCCTGTAGAATGTAAGCAAAGTTAAAGAACTTCCATTTGGATGAGAGTAGGGGGGCGTTTGAGTGGGCGGTGTCAAGGGCCATGAGTTGAGTTATTGTTACATTTTGACTGGCTCATGGGATGAGCAATGCCTAAAGAAGGAAATGAATGGCACGGGTAATTGCGTGCGAGAACCGGGGCTGCGCCAATCTCGCTATCGCAGAGTGGAAGTGGGCGATTGATGAAGATGAAATGGGCCTAGGAGGACCAGAGCGCAATAGGGCAAAATGAAAAGGAAAGGGATGAAACGTTTCGATGAACTGTGGCCACACGGTCGGAACCCATCGAGAGCGGGAATAAATCGGCGGGGTGGCTGGTGCCGGCGCTCCGGCTGTGGGAGCGAGCGAGGGAAGGCACATGGACGGGGCGAGCCGGGATGGCGGAAGAGATGTGGCCGTGTCCGTGGAATCGCAATGAATTTACGATTTATCTGGATCGGATTATTTATCGCGGTTGTCTGCAAATACTTAAGCACACGCCCGAGACCCGAAGTTAGGTCCCTCTTCCCATCCCTGCCCCCCGTCGAAAACCGTTTCCTCCGACTTTCTCCCCTCTTACACGCATACGACCATGGACGGGTCCCGCGAGTACGATCTCTGCATACGACAGCAGCCTAAGCAAGCCAGGATGTGTGGTGTTGGGGGTATGTCTTTCTACTATGTTTTATTTTTTCCTTCTATTTTTCTTTCTTTTCTTTTCTATTTTTTTTTTCTTTTTTGTGTGGCCATGGAACGGGGTCGCTCACACTCGCTGGCTCACTCGCTCGCAGCCGATCGACGGACCAATCGACCCACCACCCATCGTTCAACTACGCGTCATCGACAAGGCTCGTAAAAACCTCCCATCGCCTTCACCCTCCCCGCCTCCCACCCAGCATCAGCATCAACAGCCGCCCTCGTCGCACACACATGCTCAACAACACTCCCACGAGTCGTCCGGCCCTTTGGACTACTTCCATGCTCACCCCAGCCGGCTTCGGCGCAGGACCATTCCTGCAGAACCCGTATTACTTTATGTTCGCCAGTCTCGCAAAGCCCGACGACGATACGGAGTTGCACTGGATGAAGGTGCGTTCGATTATTATTATTATTATTATTATTCATCCTGCCTCTCTCGCCCCCTTATTCACGTCATCCCATCATCCCAATCAGGATGGCAAGACCAGATGTACCACGGGATCAGTTGTCTCGTCACTGTATCACCTGAAAGATTCAGAGAACGACAACAGAGACGCTGGCTTCTTCGTCTTCCCAGATCTCAGTGTGCGCCAAGAGGGGTCTTATCGTCTCAAGCTCAGCCTTTTCGAAGTAGTGGGGTGCGTTCCCACATTTTCCTTTCGTCTTCTCCCCTCTCTTCACATTCCCCCTCCCTCCTCCGCTGTCTTTATGAACCCACGCTTGTACTGTCGTATTTCACATTGATCACAAAGCTATATCTTTTTGCCACTTAAGCGCCCCATATCGCTTTCGAACATCGTACCTGTCTGTTTCGTTCTATACGGAACACCATCCGTTTAATTACGTCGCGTGTTCCTTATTCCATTCCTTCCATGGCTACTTAATGATTGCGATCTGACCATATTTCCCAGGTCAAATGTCTATCACTGCAAGTCGATATTCTCTACCCCATTCTATGTGTACACCGCGAAGAAATTTCCGGGCATGGAAGGTTCGCTACTCTGTCTTTCTTCTTGATGGCCATGCGCCTCATGTGTGGCTTTCTAGAGTCCACCGCGCTATCCTGCTCTCTTGCTGACCAAGGTATCAAAATACGAATCCGCAAGGACATTCGCCAGAGAAAGCCCCGCAGTAGCACGACTAACTTCCCCATCACTAATGGCCAACCTTTGGGGCCAGGCATACCCATCCCGGAGGACGAAAGTGATCGTGAAAGTGAAGTGCGACACGAAGACCACGATGACACGACGAACAATCACAACTCGCTTTCCAATATCACTACGAGCAAGCCTTTGAATGGCCGCAAGCGACCCGAGCGTGAGCCGGAGAAGGATCGTGAACGTGATTTGAAACGTCCTAGGGTGGATGGCGATGAGAGTGAACCCGCGCCTAACCCGCCTCCGAGTACTGGGGAATGGGGGATGGACACCCCTCTGGCGGCGGCCGGGGCCCCGTCTGGCCCGTACGACCACCATACACGTTCCACTGCCAGCGTCCCTCCGCCTCCGCCGTCTGCCCCTGGCTATCCCCTGCCCCCCCCACCACAACACCCTACGTATGACCAACCACCTCCGCCCCAACATCACGCTCCCGTGCCCGCCCACCATCCGTCCCAACATCAACCCCCTCACCACTACCCAGCGCCCCCTCCCCAGTCAGTACATCCGCAACATCATCCGCAACATCCACCTCCACCACCATATCCTGCGCAGTAC
>WHVC01000129.1:0-69158 GCA_015178925.1 Russula emetica | reverse complement strand
GGAACAGGTAGCGCGACTGAGACGCGGAGAGACCGCTCTCCACAAACTGACTCCACCCGAGCGACCAAGTGTTGCCGTTCCGCCGGATGGGGGAATAGAATACTGATGGGATGCTAGAGTGCTCGGCGACTTGGCACCCCGAGGGAAAAGTGTTTAGAGTTAGCTGTTGGGTCATAATCAATCGGAATGCGGAGAAGAGTGGTAGCAAGATTGAGGTGTTCGTCAGAGGATAGCGGAGACTCGGAGTCGGCGAGAAAACATGGCCACGTAATTTGCGGTCCGATTACCAAAGATCTTCACACGCTCACCCTAGTCTACACCTCTTCCTCACCACTCTCTTCCTCTAAAGAATACAATACTTTTTAAATAATAGCATTTTTAGGAGCTGTCTGTTGTACAACCTTGCACGGGATACCCCGCCATGCAAGGTACACGTAGCAGTGATCATTACGCGCTGCAACACTTGCTGCAAGACGCAAGAAGTAAAGTAAGACTCATTTCCCCTATATAATCCACTGAAAAGCGAGAACCAGCCTCGTACGAACTGAAACGAATCGTGACGTAACTGAAGATTCGTGATGTAATTTATAAACTCGCCGTACTCACGATGGTCGACCCTCTCATACCGTCCCGCTAAGCCTACCCGGAAACTTATCCGCAATTGAAGACTGCTCACTCTCCATGTACGTTATATCCGTGCTACTATCTGAGCGAGGGGTGACGGCAAAGGCTATGCCCTGATTTCGATTAATTACTTGGGCGCCCGCCACTTTACTACGGATCGAAATGCGGTTGTTGAGCGAGACGAGGAGTGTGTTTGAGTATCTGCCAACAGTGCCAAGTTAATCAGTGAACATGAACAGATGCGAGAACGAGAGGAGATGATCTCACAGTTTTCCTAGAATCGCCGTTCTTCGGTGTCGAAAACCACAGACCAGATAGTAAGTGAAAGCTAGTGAGGAGCTGGGAAGAAATGGGGTCTTACGGGCACGTGTACCAGTTCTCGTGCTATATTCACGTTACATCAACTACGGAGCTGTTTGTAAATATATGGGTCACTCACGGGAAATATGAAAATCAGCAGGAGTGAGACAATTCCTACGGAAGCTAAAATGCCGTGTGTGAAAATGGTTCAAGTTCCCTCAGGCTCGCAGAATCCAGGGTGGACTTACTCGTCAAGACATTGGTCTCGATGGTCAATCTAACTACTTTTACCATGGCATTGTTGTGGAAAAAGCCATCCATCTCCTTTCGTCTTTTGGTCAACTACAGTTATTCAATCCGAAGTCAGCTCTGGGCAAAAGGGCGCGGCCGAATATTTACGTAATAAAGCATCGCAGAGGCGATAAGGATGTCTGAGAAAGCGTTCATGGACAACCAGGACTAAATGCAGGCACCGTTAGCCGGACAAGTTCGGTGGGAAGATTGAAAGGATCAAACTCATACAATAGCAATGTTTTTGAGAATTCGACTAGTGGCAAACGTTCCTTGTATACGAGCCTGCGACAGTAAGCCAGAATACAAGCAAAGATGGAAGAAAGCACGAACATAAATACCACCAGTGAATCCTCCTACTGCGTTGAGAGTGGAGCACTACAAGGAAGCAACACTGAACAAGGGTGCTTTAGGGAATTGTGATCGACCCACTAGGCAAATTATCAAGCAAAACCACCGGGACTGCTTATTACTGAGCGCCCAGACACGGTATGCGCAGAAAATTGGACCATCGCGGACACCAACGATCCAATAAGCGGGGTGTCTAAGTTGGACGCGAAAGGAGAAGCAAGGTGATTCATATCACCAAAACCAGAGGCGAACCAGTAGTAGAGGTCTGCGCCAGTGAGGGCTGTTTGCACTGTTTCGAGTAAATACAGTGTACACTACATAAGAACTGTCAGGAGTTGAGAGAGATAGAGGCGAGGGAAGTTTGCATACCGAGTATCTTGAGGAGCCTATTGTCTTCGGAGAAATTGTAGCTATACACGTCTTTATGGTATGATGAGCGACATGAACAGCACCGCAACGAGAGGACTCACAAGTCTGGACGACCAGAACACCAAACAAGCCCCAGTTCCAGAGATCGCCAAGAAGCTAATATTGAAAATATGTGGGCATCTCTGACGATGAGGAAGAGTTTATCACGCGTACTAGTGGTGCAGTTCTAGGAAGATCAGTTAGAATACCGTGACCAAAGAAAGGATCTCGGACACAACGGTACTCACATCCGGACTATGTGTGGAGGGATAGGAGGCAAGGCTGTCATGATGGGAATCGAGACGAGGCGCACAAGGTAGTAGAACTTGGCAACTGAAGAAGGCAGGTATATCAAGTTGAGATGGGCCCTCCAAGTCACGATCCACGTTCCCATCGGAAAGACGCCATATATCAGAGATCGTGCGGACGATGACTCAGCACCGAAGGATAACTCTCATGCCACAGTCCAATACGGCGAGAGGCGAGATCATGATCCAAAGAATGGCTCTGATATTGAAACAGGCGCTCGTAGGCAGTACAGCAGGCAACTTGGCCAAGGTATTGGTTGGTCAGCTACGCTGAACACAAGCAAAGAAAGGACAGGAGGTGACCGTTTGATCTTGACAGGTCCGAGTCCTCATTCACAGGGTGCTGACAGGGCGTGATGAAACCCACGATAAGATTATGTCAGACAGAGGCGAGCACACGTACCAACTAGTAAAAATGGCTTCTCGGTGTGCGGAATGGTAGCGTGAGCTCAAATACATTCTGCGTGTTCCGTTGTACAGTACATCCTTCACTGAGTGTCACCACCTTCGGTGGAAGAACTTGGCTTGTGCAGTACTGTAGACACCTGTTCGAGCCACTTCGTCGCCGGAGATTGATGCCATCAAAAGGCTCGGGCTTTTCTGAATCCACTCAGTTCCGTGACTCGTTCGATGACCTCAGCTTGATTGAGTTGGTTACTGGCTTACGGACGCATTATGATCCGGGATCATCGTTTGACTCGTAATTTCCCTTGCCTTGGTAGCATTGCCGTACCGTTCTGTCATTATTTCGATCATGACGGCCTCGACAATCCGAGTCCTAACAGCTTTGGCAGTCCTCAACCCAAGCGGCGGCGGCGCAGGTCGGCCGCAACTACCTTCCCCCACGTACTTGAAGTTAGGGTGGACGCCTGTCCCTGTTACAATCCACCGCCACTCAACGTACCAGCCCTTTCTCAACGCTACGACACAACATGTTATCCTACGTGCACGGGATAAGGAACGCCAGTTACGCCACCGATGACTTATATACAGTTGGAGGCTGCTTGATTTCCATGATTAATAAATCTTGCTATCAGAGGGGTAACTCCGAGTTGTGACAGCAGGTTTACGATACTATACTGAGTCGACTAGATATAAGCAGCACAGAACGAACAAACAAACACTCACATAATACCGCTGGTGAATCCTGCTACTGTGTTGCACAAGACAAGCGAAGGAACGGTATGCATTTGATCTTGACAGGTTAGGGTATTGATGGAGGGCTGATGGAACTTGGTACGTGATGTTAGGACCAAAGAACATAATTCGTGTTACTGTAACACAAGCAAAGTGTGCACTGGCAAAGGTATACGCAAGCACAACTTGAACTTGAAGACTACTATGATAGCTTCTGGAGCATTGCAGAACCGTGACAGGTTCTGGTACCTTTCGTACAGTCAATGCTCGGAGACAATAAGTAGCACTTTTGGTGATACGGAAAACAGCCGGAAGACTACTTGACGGTCGTGAGAGAAAACTTGTGATGTGACGAAAATTGCTGGCAGGGTTGAAACGGAGCTTTCCGGATTTTCTCACCCGGAGGAGCAGAATGCAAGGGCCCGCCGGCCCGGAGTCTTCGCCCAAGACCACTCACCTCCTTTGCCTATTCAACATGGCCATATGGGAGCATGATCACCCGTATGCTCATGGCCAAGGGGGCCGTACGTTGAGCTTTGTTTACCTCGGTAGGACTATGGTACGAACACATCGGCTCGACGAACGCGGAAAGTGTCACCATATGAAATCAAGGAACAGCCACCGCCGCAATAACATATAAGCTGCCGTAATTCACTTGATCCACCTAACCGAGGGGGGCGGTACACGTGGTAACTTATTCCTGATGCAGGCCTGATGTTTGCTTCATACAGCGCACTAGTTCACTTCAGGATTGTCTCCGCCATTCTCCCTGTCGCTATGAGACAAGCCTCTGTACGTCCATGGACCAATGATACTCCAATATACTTACATCAGTAAGCACGGCCGTTGTTCACCACCTGCGGCGGCGGTCACCAATTACCGTCACGGTCTCACCTTTTGCTATAATGGAATATCTTTCTGCGCGCCCGGAGGGCTGGGTTGAACGCGAGGACAAAGTAAGGGCTGATGCATGTCTCAGCCGAGTCATAGAGAAACTGCCTGGCCCAAGATCCCAGCTGGGCTGATTCTTGCGCACCGTCAATCGGTTTGTCGTGTCGGACTTGAGCAAACACGTATATCTCTTGTCCACGGGCCTCACGCGGCGAACCGTAAGTGAGCCCCAAGATAATTTGTACTCAACTACACCTCAAAGAATTTTCTCCCCGACCGAATAGAAGGTACATGAAATGAGATTACATGTTACGGTACAAATATAAATAATGGATCCAGTCGTCGTCATTGTCCATGCCGCCCTGCCGTTGAGAATCGAAATCATGCGATGTCTATTAATCAGATCCAGATGTTGAAAGAAAACTGGGAAAGAAGCACCACAGCACTTACCAATTCCCCCGCCTGCCTATCATCCTCCACTGACTCCCCTGATTGCTTTCTCTCTCCAAACACGTATGGTTCCAAGTGCACAATACTCGGACCATCTTTGGCGGTAGAGGCGGGTCGTGTTTGAGATGTGAGTGATGCCCCTCCACCGAGCGACACCTCGCGGATAGAGATGCGGTTGTTGAGAGAAACAAGGAGCGTATTGGAGTATCTGTACCGTACCAACACCCATTAGCCTTGATATTCACGGACAAAGGTCAGCCTTACGTTTTCCCTAAGATAGCAGTTCTACGAAACGTTCATCAGATTGGCAGCTAGAGGTAGAGACGAATTGAGACTTACGGGCAGAGGTAATAGAATTTGTGCTATAGTTGTCGATACACCAGGAACCAAGTAAGCAGCAGAACGAGATACATTCAAATTCACGCACCGGTAATATAGCGATCAAAAGCAATGCTACGACACTAGTAGTGGCTGAAAGCAGGTCAGATGGTTGGAGTGACGAGAAATGAGTGCGCACGCACCAGTCAATACGTTGGTTTCGATCGTCAATCGCACGATTTTGACCAGGGCATGGTTACACCAGGGCCCTTTGTCGGCATTCCGTCGTCTTGTTAACTGCGGGTGTCCCGAGGACTGACAGTTAGTTCATGACCTCTCCGAATGATGTGCCAAGTATTTACATAATAAAGCATCGCCGCGACAATCAAGAGGTCGGTCACAGTGTCTCCGATGAGCCAGGTCTAATAGTCGCATTATCTTACAAAGGGGGTAGGGTATTTGCGAATATAGATGCCTACCAGTGCAGCGATCTGCAGCGATTGGCCACTAATAAACGTCCTCGATACGTGTGCCTACTATCGTGAGTCAAGATGAAGGCGATGTGAGATCTATGGCTCACATAGATACCCCCAGCAAATGCCCCGATAGTGTCGAGAGTAGCACACTACAATAAAATAAGCTCTAGCTTCGATGATAGTCTTAGCATTTTATAATTGACTCACCACGGCGATAAGCACACAATACCACCGGGACTTCCTGTCACTGAGCACCCAGACACGATAAACGAAAAAGAATTGAACGGTCCCCGAAACAATGGATCCAATGATTGGTACATCGAAAGCGGCTGCGAAGGATTTCGAAAGGTGATCCACTTGGTTCGAATCCCGGAGGCGAACCAGTAGTACCGTTCCCCGCCACTGAGTGCCGTTGTAGTGTTTCGAGCAAAAATATGGAATATACTGTAAAGGAGTCGTCATTGAAAAGAGCTCGGAAATCAGCTATGAGTTCTACGTGCCTAGTAGTTTGAGCAGTTTCCTGTCATCGGGAAGTTGTAGCTATACACATCTTTATCAACTAGTTAGCAGACGGGATTTAACGACAGCGGGAAATGAAAGCGGGCTTACAGATCTGGACTACCAAAACCCCATACAAGGTCCAGTTCCAGAGGACTCCAAAAAGCTGAACATCGATGAGGTATAATCAGCAGTCCGACGAGCATGCCAGTGGGCCAACAATGACACGCAAAGGGGAGCGGCGCTGAAAAAAAGTGTCAGTTGGGCTTCTATGTGATAAGGTGTCCAGACACGGGAACACGTACAGTTGGACGAACATCTGAATGGGACTGGAAAAGCTGGCATTATCTAGTGAAGCACAAGCGAGCAGGGAGACACAATTCGAGACCGGGACGCAACGTTTGCTCTCATTAAAAGGCGGGCTGAGTCGGCCAATACCAAGATAGTACTAAACCCTTACTCATCGCCGAAGCGGATCCTCCGATTTCCTAACACAGGTCAAACAGTTTCAGTTCATTGGCCTGACCTCGGAGTCAGAGCTTGATTGACTTCTGGGTACAAACGTGGGAAACTGGGCCAAATGTCACCTAAGGGTGTGTGAAAGACATTCTGTTCAGTACTAGTATTGTTGCCAATGGCAATAACATAAGCTGATGGTGGACTTGATGGACTTCTACAAGTTCCATGGCTGGAAGTTGGTATCAAAGTAGCAGACACAACCATATCACCGTGGCACCTGCTCGGAGCTTTCAGAAGCAGATTTTTGTATATCCCACGAACGCAGTGGTTCTTAGCATTAGAGTCAGCCTTGAGGATATCGTGATTGTTCATCATCGCCTCCAATAAGGTTGGACGGATTTGAGTGGTTTACTTCAGAGCGGACAACGCCAACCTAACCAGTCCGACTAGTGCAGTCACAACATGACAGCCGACGATGCATTGGATTAGCATTCTTTCGTCCTGAAGCCGCGCCTCTGTGGTGTAACAGCCAATACAACGTCGACCAGACTACCGACATTGAAAAGTTATTGGTCCGAACCTGTGTACGTTGCAATTCGCATGACGGGAGCCTGAATTGTGAAAGAAAAGAATAAACCAGTGGCGTTTGTGCGCTTGTAGACACTGGACAGGCTCGGCTTGCAAGTAAGTAACCGCTGGTCGAGTCACAGGCACAATGAAAACTCAAGAAATTTTTGCCCCTCGTGCGCCCGAATCATGGGGAAGGAACTGCTTTTTATAGCCTGCAGGAATGATTGAGCCACCACGCAGGCTTGCCAAATAGTTCTGGTCAGATATCCTGCCTGGCAAGAAGCTGATACAGGCGTTCTGTGTAGATTAGAGAGACGGCACATGAAGGCATCCGACTAGACCCTCTGGCAAGGTGCAGACAACTTCCATTCTTCTTCACGGCAACGGATGTCAACCGACCGTCACCCGCAGGGCTATCAATGATGGGGCTGTCTGTCTTCTAAGAAACGTTACCGCCCTGTCCCCAAACTGCGGAGAGCATGCGCTCGCGGATAGATGGTTGATGTAAGAGTTGGTGACAAAGCGTCCGATAGCATTCCCCCCCTGCCGCTCACCTGGATGCGATGAGATATACCGATGGACACTGGAAAATAGAGGTGTATAGAAAGGGGTGAGAGAACTCGTAGAAGGTGCTAATCGGAGACTTCACCAATTGAGAGCCGGAGAGACGAAACGACGTGAACGGGTTTGTTTTCGTTTGTTGTCTGCCAAAACCGGCTTGGCTCCCACGACCAAATATTTACGTAAGATAAGGTTCTTTTGTGTTTTGGCGTGTTTGGCAAACCCATCCCTCGAGTCTCGTGAGCAACTACCTTATTTTCCTCCTTGTCGAGATATGGGTGGTGTAACAAGCATGGTTTAGAATGAGGTGCGTCTGTATGAATGAGAGGGGACCGTTCAGTCGTCTTCTGCTCGCAGCATGAACCGCATATATACCCGGCTGCCTCAACTCTCGGAAAGCGCACACGACCCGTTTGAGCCTTATTCCTGGGTTCAGTATCACTCGATTAAACCCTAGAAGACTCTGGTAACGACGAACATAGCGTCGTCAGCGGCTTTCTGCTGCGCGAGTCGCGAGAAGTGGGTTTAATCGTATGTTCTGATTTCGTCCGATGAAGAGAAATTTGAAAATGCTTATTCCCAGCTGTCGATACCTAGACAGAGATACTTGTGAATCTTTACTCGTGACGGAAGGATTGCAAATGCAAATGTTTGCCAGCTGTTACGAGCAAATTTCTTTCGCTATGCTCTTTTTTGGTCAGTCCCTTTCCATCTATTAACCCATCTCCTTTCCGCTAACCGGCTTTGTATCTTTTCAAACTCTAGTCATCGTGAGCAGTTGAGACATTTATCAGACCATTCTGGAATGTTTCGTCCTGCACGTGACCACTCCCACCTGTGCGACGGTTCAGTGCTATCATAGCTATGCAAATCTGATATTCCCCTAATCCCGTGCCAAAGCGACGATGGCATACAGCCCGTTCATCTCCATGTTATGCTCGAACGCACCTGGGGAACTACGAGACATTAGTGGGCTGATAATGTATGGCATGATCTGGATAGCTGTTCAGGCTAGCTTGTGTGCAAGTCCCCCTATGCTATGTTGCCGCTAAGCGTGCACCCGTTATGTATGGCTGTCCCCATGCGACCGCATCCTGTGCTGGCCAACGGCCAGATGCTTTGCAAAACCGCCGGGGTTCACGTAGCGTGGCGTAGTATAGGGGACTTGTGGGTCGATGACATTCGAGATTTCTCTGGCCGCTGATGAACCTAGTACAGTCACGGTTTCGATGTGCCTTGGCTGCTATCGGAACCCTCAAGAGTCATCTCCGGCCCTGCGATCCCGAGGTCATATAGAAGTTTGACCTCATGGTCGTCGGGGCGTACACAAAATTCAAGGTGCGGTATCAGTATCAATACTTTCGTGACACGGTAGTGACGTGGTGCTGCGCAGTTGACTAGCGGCCCCGAATACGGCAACATCGAGCTAAGATGCGACACTTGAATTTAAGATCTCAAAATATCCCCCAGTTTGTCCCCTTTCCACGCGCGCCTCTCGTACCCTGTAGTTATTCAGGCTTCCCCCAAGCTCGGGTTCTCCCGGAATGCTGAAAATTGCTGCTGCAGGAACCGTCAGTGACCTCCTATGAGAGGAACCCTGTCGGAGAAAGTTATGATGGCAATCAGCAAATTTCATGATTAATGTTTCCTGTTTCAGACTCCATCGATCTGTATCCCCTTTTTTGCTTGCAACCAGTAGCCGTCACTATGCACTCAATTCCTACGCCAGAGATCTCAAGTTCATCTTGTCCCGTGGCCTGATCGAGACTCAGATCTCGTTGCAATGGGCACATACACTGCGGATAGGCGGCCGATGTTGCTCATCGAGTAATAATTAAGCATGGGCGCACGTGTGGGTAAACAGTTTTTCGCCTACGCTTGTCTCACTCCATCGATGAATCAAACTTTTCTCAATTTAATTCGGCCTCTTTTTCGGCCTTATGAAACTTGCTTCGCTTTCACGTTCCTTGTGTTCTGTATCTCAGGCAAACCGGTTTCTTGCTGCCATCACAGTGTGTACCTGGCTAGACACCGTGTTGCGCGCATCTAATTGAAGAACTCTGGTTCAACTCATCTTTCCTTACGTGATTCCTTTATGATACCCAGCCGATTGGTTACCTGTATGAACAGCAGAGAATTCTTCCGCTCTCTGTTTTTTTTCTCCCAAAACCGTGCTAATTGATATCCCCGTAGTCGATCAGGACTGATATGGCTGATCTAATAAATCACGACTGCGGCATGTTGTGTTGCGTCTTCAGATACAACTGCAATGCAACCCACGCAACCCCCACGCCCACTCGACGGCTCAATGACACTTCTTTTGTTCATGTTAATTTCGACTGCGTTTAGGTAACCGTGACGACGCTGAGAGTGTACTTGAACTTGAAGCCTTGAGAGCTTGAAGATCGAAACCGTGAGAAGCATAAATAGAGCGTATTTGCACACGCGAACTCGGCGGGAACTTTCCATTTTTTCGTTAATCCATACAATACTGTAAGCAGTGGGCCATAATCATGAGCATGGTATCTGGTTGTCACACGGCAAAAGTTCGAAACCCCGTGCAAGGCCCCATTCAGTAGCTCCGGTTTCAAAACCGGCCGCCCGCCAAAATCGCATGGTCCAGTTCCGAAAGCGCCGGTTTTGCCAAATTTGGATGCGATTTGGCAGCGCAGGACCGCCCTTAAAAGGCAACTGGAGAATAAGCATCATGGTACTTACGAATTACCCTTTTCCGCCCTTCCTCCCGCGGCCTTCACAGGCCTGATAGTGTCGCATTAGCTATAGAGGTGGGTAAATGCGGACATGGAAGCCCCACCAACGCGATAATCCGCAACCTGTGGGTATTAATAAACCTCCTGGTTATGCTATCGTGAGCCGAGATGACGGATGAGCCGTGTGGGCTTACATAGACGCCCCCGGCAAATGCTGATACAGTGTTGAGCAGAGCACTACGAACAAAATGAACTCTGACTGGTGTTGGAAATGTATAATTGACTCACCGCAACGATAATCACGCAATACCACCAGGCCCGCCTGTCCATCAGGAAAAAAAATGGACTTGTCTACAGAGCTACCAGTCTATGTGGAGCTATGTAGCTCCACATAGACTGGTAGCTCTGTAGACAAGTCCATTTTTGTCCATTTTTTTTCCTGATGTCACAAAGCACCCAGACACGATATGCGAAAAAAGAATTAAAAGGTCCCCGTGACGATGGACCCCATAATCGGATTATCGAAAGCAGATGCGTAAGGATCTCGAAGGTGATCCACTTTGCCGAATCCGGAGAGAGACCAGTAGTACACGTCCCCGCCACTGAGTGCCGTTTGTAGTGTTTCGAGCAAAAAATGGAATATATTATAAAGGAGTCGTCATTGAAAAGAGCCCGGCAATCTGCGACGAATTTTACGTGGCTAGTAGTTTGAGCAGTTTCCTGTCATCTGGGAAGTTGTAGCTATACACATATTTGTTGACTGGTTAGCGGACGGAATTTAACGACAGCGGGAAATTGAAAGCGGGCTCACAGATTTGGACTACTAAAACCCCATACAAGGTCCAGTTCCACAGGACTCCAAAGAGCTAGGCATAGAGGACGGGGTAATTAGCGAATGAGCATGGGTCAACAATGATACATACAAGGGGAGCAGCGCTGAAAAGAAAAAGTCAGCTGGACCTCTACGTGAGATAAGGTGTCGGAAACAAGGGCACGTACATGTCGACGACGTCTGGTGGGGCAAGAGGAGCCGACATTATCTAGTGAGATACAGGAGAGTAGGGGAGGTACAACTCGAGAGAACCGGGATCGAGGTCTGCTCTCATTAAAGATAGTACGTGGGCACGCATTGCCACGCAAGTGATGAGTTGGCCCATAAACGAAGATAAGCACGGATCTTACTCAACCGTGACGCCGACTCGGAACTCAAATATCCCAACCCAGGTCAACAGTCACAGGTCGTTGGCTCCAGGCTCGAAGGCTCGAACCTTGATTAATTGTTGCGTACAAACACAGCGATGGGCCAAATGGCTAGCTGTTCTCACCTGAGGGTGTGTGATGAGGGTCCTGAGGCATTGAGGCAAACTAGTATCGTTACGGAAAGCATACGTGATGTGAGTATTGACAGATTTCTAATATTAATTCCGTGGCTGAAACTAACATCAGAAGACGACAAGCAGAATGTCCAGAGCATCCGATCGGAGACTTTAGAAGCCTGGGGTTTATGGATCTCATACACGGAGTGATGCTTTGCAAATTGCAATCGAGTTGTCCCACGGTAGTCCTGAATATCATACTGAAGCCACAGCGGCACGTGATTATGTCCCAACCAAAATTCCTCACACCGCACTCATGACAGAGATTGGAGTGCAAGTGGATAAAGCCCAGCGCTGTAGAACGTGGTTTAGTTACTCACAGAGCCATACCGCCAGCCAGTTTGCATTTACGTTGGCGATCTGCCCGGTCCCATTGTTTCTGAATATAATGCACGACTGGCCTAAGAACGCAAACATAACCTGCTGAGGTCCTGCTCACCCGCTCTGCAACATGGAAGGTGATGGTGCTTTGGAACTGTAGCGCGGATGGAACGCGCGAGTGAGTCCGAGCGGACCGAAATTAAGAGATTAAGAAACCTAGAGAGGAGAGGATATCAGTGTCGGAGCGGCGATCAGACACGCACGTCAGCTCGGCAGCTCGGATCGGCGTAAGTCTTCGTTGGGTGGGCGGCAAGGGCGCAAAAGATAAGGAGAAGGAGAAAGAAAGGCGTCCTGAGATGGCTGGCACACAGAGAGGAGAAGGTAGAAATGGGAGCTGAGATTCAGAATCGATGATTTTTGATGACCTGCGTGATCACGCTTTCCTCGACTAGCAAGGAGGCTTCTTACATTGTGAGTCCCTACTAGGTGTCTGCGTCCGGTGAGAGCAAGGTCCGGAGTATGTGAATGTGTGCGTTAACGCTGCGCCGAATGTACGAAATATGTCAAAAGAAATGTCTAAAAAAGGATCAGTAGCTAGGAGACGAGACTAAGGAATGTATTCGAGAGGTGTACTGCTGTCGCGTGGTTGCAGCTAGTGCTGATCGTCGTTGTCCAAAGGTCAAAAGGGGAGGGCAAAACCGGAGCGAAAGGATGAGGAGAGTGGCTTTTGATGGCGGGAAAGGATCGGATTCGCTCGCTGTCATCTTGTAACGGAGGTCGATGGGAAGGCGATGAGCGCGAGGCGATGAATAAAAAAAGGGGAAAGTGAAGCGATGATAGACAAGGGTGAGAAAAACTATACAGTTTGTGGCGGGCGCTCCGACTCTTGGAGGCTCTTGGGCAAGAAAGTGAACCTCCTCGCATACTAAGAGCTTCTAAGAGATATTGGGATTTCCTGATGCTGGTTGCTAGCTCTCGTTAGCGTAGTAGAGACTTTTTCCCGATGCTCTGTAAGGTGGGCAGTGCGGGTGTACAGACCGTCCAGAAGCGCCCATAGGCGGAACAGCCAACATCGTGATGCCTCTAAGACACGCTCCAAGTAAGACACGCTCCAAGTGCTGTTGCAAGAACAATTTTTATAAATCCATAACTGATAAATCTCATAAGAAAAGCTGTACGATAAGATTGCGTGGGCGGAGATATGAAGGCTAATGATGAAGCATATGTTGCTGCTTGCGGCAAGAGTGGCATCCGCCCAGCCATAGTAGCTGAGGGAAACTGCCTGGCCCAAGATTCCAGATTCTTGCGCACCGTCAATCGGTTTGCCATGTCCGACTTGAGCAAGGGCCTCACGGTGAACCATGAGTGAGCCCCAAGATAATTTGTATTCAACGACACCTCAAAGAATTTACTCCCCGACCGAATACTAGAAGGTACATGAAATGAAATCAGTCTCCATTCTGTAGAGTACACGCAGTCCTAGTATCTCCGAGGAAGCAACTTTCACATGCTACAGTGGGAAATAGATAATCGATCCAGTCGTCGTAATTGTTGTCCATGACGTCCTGCGGCTGGGAATCCAAATCATGCTATATCTATTAATCAGGTCCAGGTGTTGAAAGAAAACTGGGAAAGAAGCACCATAGCACTTACCAATTACCCCCTCTCGCCCATCATCCTCTACCGACTCCACTGATTGTTTTCTCTCTTCAAACGCGCATGGTGGCTTTTCTATCTCCAAGTGCACAATACTCGGACCATCTTTGGCCATAGAGGTGGGTCGTATTCCAGATGTGAGTAATGCCCCTCTACCGAGCGACACCTCGCGGATAGAGATGCGGTTATTGAGAGAAACAAGGAGCGTATTGGAGTATCTGTACCAACATCCATTAGCCTTGATATTCACGGACTGGACTAAGGGTCAGCCTTACAGTTTCCCTAAGATAGCAGTACTACGAAACGTTGATCAGATTGGGGGCAAGAGGTAGAGCTGAATTGAGACCTACGGGCAAGTGTAATAGAGTTTGTGCTATGGTTATCAATGCACCAGGAACCAAGTAAGCAGCAGAACGAGATACATTCAAATTCACGCACCGGTAATATAGCGACCATCAACAATGCTATGACACTATTAGTGGCTGAAAGCAGGTCAGATGGTTGGAGTGACGAGAAATGAGTACGAACGCACTAGTCATCATGTTGGATTCAATCGTCAATCGCACGATTTTGACTAGGGCATGGTTACACCAGGGCCCTTTGTCAGCATTCCGTCGTCTTGTTAACTGCGAGTGTCCCGAGGAGTGACAGTTAGTTCATGACCTCTCCGAATGATGTGCCAAGTATTTACATAATAAAGCATCGCCGCGACAATCAAGAGGTCGGTCACGGTGTTTCCGATGAGCCAGATCTAACAGTCGCATTAACTTATAAAGAGGGTAAATGCGAATATGGATGCCTACCAGTGCGACGATCTGCAACGATCGGCCACTAATAAACCTCCCTAATACATGTGCCTACTATCGTGAGCCAAGAGGAAGGCGAGGTGAGATATATGGCTTACATAGATACCCCCAGCAAATGCCCCGATAGTGTCGAGAGTAGCACACTACAAATAAATAAGCTCTAGCTTCGATGATAGTCTTAGCATTGTATAATCGACTCACCACAGCGATGAGTACGCAATACCACCAGGACTTCATGTCACTTAGCACCCAGACACGATAAACAAAAAAGAACTGAACGGTCCCCGAAATAATGGATCCAATGATTGGTACATCGAAAGCGGATGCGTAAGGGTCTCGAAGGTGATCCACTTGGCCGAATCCGGAGGCGAACCAGTAGTACGCGTCCGCACCACTGAGTGCCGTTTGTAGTGTTTCGAGCAAAAACATGGAATAAACTATGAAGGAGTCATCGTTGAAAAGTGCCCGGCAATCTGCGACGAATTTTACGTGCCTAGTAGTTTGAGCGGTTTCCTGTCATCTTGGAAGTTGTAGCTATACACATCTTTATCGACTAGTTAGCGGACGGAATTTAACGACAGCGGGAAAATGAAAGCGGGCTCACAGATCTGGACTACTAAAACCCCATACAAGGTCCAGTTCCAAAGGACTCCAAAAAGCTAGGCATAAATGAAGTTTAATTAGCAGTCCGACGGACGAGCATGCCAGTGGGTCAACAATAACACGCACAAGGGGAGCGGCGCTGAAAAAAAAGTGTCAGTTGGGCTTCTATGTGAGATAAGGTGTCGGGAACACGTACAGTTCGACGACGTCTGGAGGGACGAGAGAAGCCGACATTATCTAGTGAAGCACAAGCGAGCAAGAGAGGCACAATTCGAGACAGGTAAGCAAGGTTTGCTCTCATTAAAAGGTGGGGCGTGAGCGCGCCGGTTGTGCCACCTGAGTTGGCCAATACCAAGATAGGTGCTAAACCCTTACTCATCGCCGATGCGGATCCTCCGATTTCAATACAAGTCAACATTTTCAGCTCGTTGGCTCGGATTCCCCCCTCAAAGCTTGATTGATTTCTGGTTTACAAACGTGGAAAACTGGGCCAAAAAGGTACCTGAGGGTTTGATGAGACATTCTGTTCATTATTGTTGCCGATGACGGTGGCATAAGCTGATGGTAGACGTTGATGGACTTCTATGAGTTCCATGGCTGGAAATTGATATCAAAGAAGCGGACACAGCCATATCACCGCGGCATCTGCCTGGAGCCTTTAGAAGCCAATGTTTGTGTATCCCACGAACGCAGTGGTACTTAGCATTAGAGTCACCCTTGAGAATAGCGACTCTGAATATTGTACATGTGGGGGCCATGGTGGAAATGCAAGCAACAGTTACCCGAGCAAAATTCCATAGACCGAGGACAAGTGATCAAGTGGACTTGAACTGCGATGATGCCCGGCCCTCCCGTGATTGTTCATCATCGCATCAATGAGGTTGGATTGAGTTGTTTGCTAAAATAAGAATACCTCGTTCAGTAAGGCCCGGCCCTGTCGCCGCAGTAGACCCGGAAGCGGTTTACTTACACACAGGGCTATGCTGGCATCCGCGATCCGCCTGATCGCGCATGTTCCTGAGCATGACAGGCTCTTCGGAGCGCACAACGCAAACCTAACCAGTCCGCCTAGTGCAATCACAACATGGCAGCCGACGATGCATTGGATTAGCGTTCATTCTGTCCCTGAGACGCGCCTCTGTGGTGAAATAGCCGATACACAGTCGGCCAGACTATCCAGCAAAGCCATTGGCCCGAACCTGTGTACGTTGCAGTTCGCATGACGGGGGCCTGAATTATTAGAGAGAAGAACAAACCAGTGGCGTATGTGCGTATAGATCGGCTCGGCTTGCAAGTAAGTAACCGCCGGTTGAGTCACAGGCGCAATGAGATCTCGTGAAATTTTTGCTTCTCATGCGCCCGAATCAAGGGGAAGGAGCTGCTTTTTATAGCCTGCAGGAGAAATGGTTGAGCCACCACGCAGGCTTGCCAAACAGTTCTGGTCAGACATCCTGCCAGGAAAGAAGCTGGTACAGGCGTTCTGAGTAGATTAGAGAGACGGCACATGAAGGTATCCGACTAGACACTGACTAGACCCTCTGGCTAAGTGCAGACACTTCCATTCTTCTTCAAGGCAGCAGATGTCAGACAACCGGCATCCGCATGGCTATCAATGACGCGGCTGGCTGTCCTCTAAGAAATGATGCCCCCTGCTCACCTGGATGCCGATGAGATATACCATGGACACCGGCAAATAGAGGTGTATAAAAATGGGTGACGGAACTCGTAGAAGGTGCTAATCGGAGACTTTGTCAGTTGAGAGCCGTCAAAACGAAACGAATGGCTTTTCGTTTGCTGTTTGCCAAAACGGCTGCTCCCACGACTGAATATTTACGTAATATTATTTTGTGTTTTGGCATGTTTGTAAGGCAAACCCGTGCTTTTGGTCTCCTTCAATAGTCTCGTCAGCAACTACCTTATTCTTGAGGATGTTCCCCGTTGTCGAGATATGGGTGATGTGCCAAGCATGCTTTAGAATGAGGTGCGTCTGCACGAATGAGAGGGGACCGTTCAATCCTCTTCTGTTTGCAGCATGAACCGCGTATATCCTCGGCTGTCTCAACTCTCGGAAAGCGCACACGACCACGTTTGAGCCCTATTCCTGGCCTTGCTAGGTTCGGTATCACCGGATAAACCGGAGAGGATTTTGGCGAACGACGAACATAGCGTCGTCAGCGGCTTTCTGCTGCGCGAGTCGCAAGAAGTGGGTTTAACTTGTACGCTCCTATTCTGTCCAGTGTCGAGAAATTTCTCACGTTCTTCCAGCAGTCGACGCCCGAAACCGAAGTTTCAGTGAATCTTGCTCCCGTGGAAACGAGGGGCACTACAGGCGCAAATGCTTATAAACTCTTCGGGACCACTCTTTTGCTTCACTCTCTGTCTGGTTGGTTTCTGTTTACCTAGTAGCTTGTAACCCATCACCTTTATTGACTGATTTCGTATCTGTCTTCATGAACTGCAGCCATCGCACTACTAAGGCATTTATCGTTGGAATCGCCACATCCTGCATACTAAAAGTGCTTTAAGTGCGGGATCGTACACACGTTATCCCCCTTTGTCTACTTGCAACTAGTAACTGTCTCCATGCATCCAATTCCCACGTCGGAGAAATTTAATCCGTTTCGCTCATGGTCAAGCCGATGCGGGGCCTAGGGTTGGACGCATAGAAACGAATGTCAGTTCTTGCTGTGATGTTTGGGCAGGCATATTTGGGTATGTGGGTAAACGGTTATCCGCTTCTTGTCTCGCTGCATTTGTATCCAGCTTCTCACTTAGCTTTGGTGCGGCCCTGTGACACTAGTTCCCTGCATCTATATCTCCGATAAATGTATTCCAGTTGCCATCACAGAGTGTGTGGCTGGACATCATGCCTTGTGCATCTGATTGAAGAACGCTGACTCGGATACAAGTCGTTCTTCAGCTCCTTTCTTTTCTTTAGAACCGCACTAACTCCCTACGTTCCTTATCCCGGCCGATCAGGACTAATATGGATATCGAATGAATCAAGACTGCGGCTGCTGTGTTGGTCCGCGACACGGACTGTGATGCAAAGCAACCCACACCGAGTTGATGGCTCCATACCTCTGGTTCTTTCATTGATGCTAGTCGCGGCTGTGTCAATATCACCATAATGAGGCTGAGAGACTACTCGCAATAGGTAAACTTGAAGATTTGAGAAGCATGAAGAATGCTTTGCAGGTGCGGACACCGTGCAATGGTCTCCTCAGTGACGTGAAGGAGCGACAGGCTTAATACGAGAAATGGATCACACAATCTCAAGGAAGAAGGGGAGAACCCCCCGGATTCTGAGGCAATGTCTTGGCCACAGTCGTGATAACGAAGTATGGGAGTGCCAATGCAGCGGTGTAGTGAGAATGAAGTTCCACCGGTTAACGACAAACAGCAACATTCTCGGGGAGCCGGCCGAGGAAGTCGGGCCGTAATCTTTTGTGCGCGCTCAAAATTTGAACAAGCCACGCAATGCGCTTCAAAACTGAGAAACTGCCAGTGTAATGCCAGTGGTACCACCTCGATGAGTTCGATCGCATATCAGGTCAAGCCACGGGCACTGCCAAGTCACGGGACCAATTTCCGTCCAAAAAACGTTTGACTAGAAATTTTGTTCGAATTGTTTTTCCCAGAAGAAGCGGGATTCGCTCACACTCCCACAGCGTGGTAGCTCTTCCCCGGTTCCCCACTCATCATCACTTTCTAACCCTGTACTTCTACAACCACAGCTTTCATACCAATACCAATTTTTCAATAAATAAGACTCGAGGGAAGTAATGCTTACAAGATGAACATCTTAACGATGCCCTTTCTACCCTGGTTCTCGCGATGGTACTAGGTCTGATCTCATGATTGGGACTTTTGACAACAGTGCTAATGTGCTCTCTTTATAAAGAAGAAGCCAAGATCTACGACCAGGCCAATTTTATAACCTCAAAGATGATATGAATAATGTCTCCCTATTCCTTCTATCTTTCATCTGCGCTTATGATGGACACGTTTGTGCTAGTGCATTTCCACCGCTCTCACCTCGTCGTAATTGACAGCAAGTCTTGTTGTCAATTATTAATAGCGGGGCTGGGTTTCACGTCCTGATTGCTACAAAACTTGAAAGCCAGCTCCATGGACCTAATGGTATATTTGCTCGAACAACATTCCCTGCTCGAGGATCTCCCAGCAAATCTCTTCTTCGCTCCTCAGGTTTCCATACCTTTCACTCCCGCGTTCCTGTCGCACCTTTCCTTCCATCAGCATCTAACACTCATGTAATTGTTTTCTGGATCGTACTCACGTCTAGCGGTAGGCACGCAGATTTCAGCACGCCTTCCAGCACTACAACCCACTGAAGAATGCCCAGCTCCGGCGATATTTATCCCGGCGATTCACACTATGGCTATGTTCGTGCCAGTGAGCTTTTGGTGTTGATCAGCAAGCAACAACTTTGAAAGACAGAGAGGCC
This sequence comes from Russula emetica, assembly GCA_015178925.1. Lineage (NCBI taxonomy): Eukaryota > Fungi > Basidiomycota > Agaricomycetes > Russulales > Russulaceae > Russula > Russula emetica. Next base: position 49,575 of record WHVC01000129.1, on the reverse strand, counting down.
TACGTTGACGATGCGATAGGCCCGGATTATCTGCAGGTCTGAGATGGGATACGTTTTAGACCAAGGTGTAGGAGGGGTTATCGGCCATCACTCCCGTCACGGCCATCCCTTTCGGTGCCGGCATTCTGTGCAGAGGTTTTTCCTCCTGGACTCTGTATAAAGTCGTAAAATATACCAGGAGTCCTGGTATATTTTACGACCTTATACAGAAACTGTTATTGAATAGTGTGTTCATCAATTAATAGCCTACGAAAAATATCTGGTTTTGAGTCCGAGGCCTACTGTACAATCAAAGCCTTGCCATCTCCAACTTGAATTCCAACGTCGTGTCAAGAGTGTACAACGGCCCGGTCCGGGAAAAACGCGAAGACATCAACGAATTGAAGGATGAGCAAATGCCGGACTGTATGCATAGTTCTGGATGGTATTCAGGTACTATTGATGCCTGTCAACGTCACGATAACTGTGGTCGTTCGTGCTATGTCCTGTCAGTCGCCCTTATTTATATATAGACTATGCCAGTGCTCGATCCAGCTTAAAAAAAACTAAATTCTTCCGAGGCAACTAGGATTATACTCGAACGCACACTCGATTGTATTCATCGGAGTAACAAATGCCCGAGGGTGCGGTGATTGACATATTGACATGTCAGCTACCTAGGCATATGCGGGTGGCTGTTTGACACTCGTCCTGGTAGGCTAGCTTCGGCTAGCTTAGTCGACCGGCCCGGCGCTGGGGTCAGCTCGCAAGTACGTAGTGACTCCCCTTTGTCGTTGGCGACCCGTGAGCATCAAATTTGCAACCGATTTCGAAGCATTTGTTGCATTTCCCGCACCCGCGCGGTGGGCTTATATTTGATCCATTTTATTGCAGTGGGAAACAAGTCTGTCGTGTCATAGGTCATTATGGAATTTTCGTGAGAACAGCACTCTCATATCGGACGATAGACGATATTATCGGCTATATCTGGAGAAATGGGCTACCACTCACCAAGTCGCAAGCAAGAAGGAATGGCATTATTGTAATGGGACATGTCGTCCACTCTCAAGTGAGCCTGTCATGCTCGTCTAGCTTAGCCATTGTCGAAGGAAGTGGGACCAACGGAACAGGGGAGAAAACATCGTTCTTCGATGGAGAGGCAATGAGAAGTGACTTCTAGCACAACGCGTGGACCGTCTTTTTGCATCCTCAACCAAATAAACGGAGATGTTCCGCTTCCTGTCTTTGGTAAGACGCCCCGATCAATGGTAGAAAAACTGGTGCGGTCTACGTACTATTTTAACTTCTTTCTGGCTGTGCGGGTTGATCACTTGGATAAGTTTAACCTGGAAGGCCAATGTGGCAAACGTTGGTCAAAGAGCTTTCTCCCTTCCATCGGGTAATAACGGGAGCCACTAGCAGAAGCAACCCATCCTGCGCAAAGTAGGGATCTTCCAAGTTAGATAAGAAAAATACGTGTCACGTACCAGGTAACGCCATGCGATGAGAATCAGACTTGATAAACCTTGTCGTAGGCACCCTTCATTGTGACAGATCAACGGGTTGCATGTAGCCAGGTGGCAAGAAATGAGACGCCACACGCGTTGATAAATCAACTCGGAATCGACTCATTCGCGCGTTCGGGTTAGGAGGAGCTCCACTTATGAAATGCCGCAAGACGGCGACAAGAGGCCGAACTTCACGGGACGGAGCTGGGACCGACACTGGCAGGTAAAGCTTTTAACGAGATCGCGACGCGCCAACTTAATCTGTTAGCGCTTCCATTTATGATACAGGCACTAGACTGGAGACGAGTCGGGTTTGTGGCTTTCGTGACTGTAGTATCGACGTCTTCGCTAGTTACAGTAAGCGATTCATTTTATGAGGAAGGCACGCGAGTGAATGCAAGACGGACTTGTGGCTCTGCGTACATGTGGCGCATATTCCGTCTTCTACCCGTCTCGGTGCTACTCGCGTCTAGGACCGAGACGAGCTGGCCTTGCATTTCTTCCACCCCGAAGTCGCCCGAGATCTCGTTCAATTCCGAGTCCTATCTTGAGATGATACATTCCTTTTTGTGGTTCACCGCTTGTTGACGCGGGCACTAAACGCCGTGGCTGTGAAAGTGTGTGAAGGTTTCGATGAGGTCATGCTCTAATGGGCTTATGGATGAGCGAAACCTGCAGGTCCGTCTGCGTGATATCTTACCTCACAGGAAAAGTATCGGTTCTCCCCCGTCATGTCTGAAGTTTTTGAGGGAGAGAAAAGCACCGCAGCTGATCAAAGGTATAGTCTCATGCTATATCGATCTCCCATCGATAGCTGAACGATCACTTCCCAGATATCCCGGCACTGCATGCCAAATGGAACAACTCTGAAGAGCTGCCGAGTCCGGACAAGTCGACAGGACATGATGATTTTCATGACCATAGCGTGCCCGCCATCCCTTTTGACGCTGGCACTAGTAGGTTTTGCAAAACACCTCGACCGCGTGTGCAGCTAAGTAAGTTTCCTTCCTGCCCCCAGAAACCTCAGCAAAAGTCAGATGACGTGACCCTGATGTATGATGGCCACCGACACGGTGTAATAGTTAGTGGAATAGAGAAAACGTCGCAAGTGTTTGTGGGCCAGCTTTGAACAAGACTAACGCGTCGGCCCCACCTTTTCGTTATCGATTATAAATCGCTCCTACACATTCACGGGGAAGGTAGCTGAGTCATAGAGGCAAGAGTAATGATCAAGAAAAGACTCTCGTTGTCCTCAATTTCAGTGAGAAGACAGACCGTTTGGCTCGATAAATGATAATACTAGGAGCCTCGCTGAGGATTTGATCGACGAAGGTGAGAGACAAACTGGACGAATAAAGGATCAGCTTTTTTGCACAGAGGTAGGGCCACTGAGGATGCCTGTTTGATTATGAAGAAGTTCAAGCAATCTCGCAGCCACTTTTGGGATGGAACTGCCAACCTTCTTACGAAATCTGCGTATGCCACGGCGCTACCTATACTAAGCGCTCAACCTTCCTGCCCAAAGTGAGAAAAACGAGTGATCCTGATGACGCCCAATTTTCCGCAGGGCTGACAAGCACACTGCGAACTACCCTGAAGGGTAAGTGAATCGACTTGAGAGAGGAAATGAGAGGCGCCTGCAAGTCCAGAACCCTTGTGGAGACAAACTATGATCCGGAGAAGAGTGACATCATCGTGCTCATACGGCGACGATACAGCAGCCCTACCTGGTCTGCGTGGCCGGTAGAGACTATAAGGTCCGAAGGCAGACGTGGATTTGGCTTGAAGGTCGTTTTCTGAGAGTGAGGAGACCTTTCAGGAACCCATGGGCGCTCTCGCTGGGAGGCTAACTAAAAAAGGATGACATATTCGCCGAGTCGGACCAGCGAAATAAATGAAAGAGACCACAGGAAACAGAGCGGTTCCACGATGTCAATCGATCAGTTGAAGGCTCCAAGTACAGTAAGGAAGAATAAAGAGCAGAATGCAGAGGGCGGGGCAGGGGTCGTCGAAGGAGTGATGGTCCGCCCGGCCTGGGATTTGAATTGGCCATATAAAGCTCACCCCGTCGTCTCTCTTCGCCCCCCGACTCACTTTGAGAAAACCAGATACAAAGTCTACTCCTTCGTCTCGCAAGTAGTCAGTCATAACATGGCACCCGTAGCAGTCCATTCCCACGACAACGGCTCGTCCCGACATGCCAACGGCAAAACCGCCTCCACTGCCACCGTAGTAGCCGAGGCACGAGCCCACTCAGGGGACGACGGCACAGCCGTGGATCTGTCCTCCGCAGACGTGATCCGGCTCGAGCATGAATTTGGAGCTCACAAGTAACGTCTCCCCTGTCGGATATAATGCGGTTTGAGTCACTAACGGGCGCCTTCCAGCTATCACCCTCTTCCGGTCGTCTTTGATCGGGCACTCGGTGCTAAGTGAGTACCTCCGTCAAGCTGGACGATGACCTCAGCATAACTAATGATATCGAAGGGTATGGGACCCAGAAGGGAAGGAGTACATCGACATGCTATCGGCATATTCGTAAGCGTTCATCGTCCTTACTCTTTTCCAACTTCGTACACGTGGATCGTCGAGCTCCCATCTTCCATCTTTACTTCCCGCTCGCAGTGTCTGAGACTATTTTTGCCGAGTGGCACGACCGACGTACCGCACTGCTTCTCCGCTTCGTGTCCCATCAATGCGTACATGTGCTTACCCTTGACGTGACTGCAGCGCAGTTAATCAAGGTCACTGCCACCCCCGCATTGTGGCAACCTTGACACAGCAAGCTCAGCGTCTGACGCTCTCCTCGCGGGCCTTCTACAATTCCGTTTTCGGGGCCTTCGCCGAGAAGGTCACGAAGGTATTTAACTACGAGATGGTTCTGCCGATGAACACGGGGGCAGAAGCGGTCGAGACAGGCATCAAGCTCGCGCGTAAGTGGGCGTATGAGAAGAAGGGAGTAACAGAGGGTCGTGCCATGGTCCTCAGTGCTGCAGGGAACTTCCATGGACGCACGATCAGTGTTATCAGGTGAGAATCGATCTTCCCCTTCCCTTTCCTTGTCGTGTGCTGCTGAACTCATTTATGTAGCATGAGCACAGACCCGGAGAGTCGGAATGGATTCGGACCTTACCTTGAAGGCGTGGGCCCGAACTTCCGTGATGGCGACGCAATCCGTACCATCCGATATGGCGAGATTGAAGAAATCAGGCGAGCCCTTGAGCTCCATGGCAAGGACGTCGCTGCGGTCCTCCTCGAGCCGATTCAGGGAGAGGCGGGAATCGTCGTCCCACCCACGGGATACTTTCGCCAGGTCCGCGAGTTGTGCACCCAACACAATGTCTTGCTCATTTGTGATGAGATTCAAACTGTGAGGGACTTCCAGCTCATAATGACTATGCTGAATCTTTGAGTTCGGTTAGGGTCTTTGTCGAACCGGGAAGATGTTATGCATGGAGCATGAAGGCGTTCGCCCAGATGTGGTTCTTCTTGGCAAAGCTCTCTCGGGAGGTGTATATCCCGTATCCGCTGTGCTTGCAAATAGGGACGTGATGCTCTGTATCCGGCCAGGTGAACACGGCAGTACCTATGGCGGGTACGCCCTCTCTTTTTCATCACTTCACTTCACTTTCCGTCCTCACATGTGCACGCAAACTCAAACAGGAACCCGCTTGGCTGCGCGGTGGCGATGACCGCGCTGGACGTCCTGATAGAGGAAGGCCTCGCGGAGCGCGCGACACGACTCGGCGAACAGTTTCGAAACGGCATTCGCGCGCTGCGCTCACCTCTCGTTAAGGAGGTACGAGGGCGTGGGCTGTTTAACGCCATCGTGATTGACGAGAGCGCGAGCACTCACGCACGCACGGCATGGCAATTCTGCTTGCTGCTCAAGAGCCGAGGGGTGCTGGCCAAGCCCACCCACGTGAACATGTATGTATGCGTGCATGACCTATATCCCGAATATGCTAACGACGACAAAAACTATGTGTGCCATTTTTCTTAAAAAGCGTCCGGTTCTCGCCTCCGTTGGTCATCTCTGAGGAGGACCTCCAGAAATCCATCGGGGTAATTCAGCAGGCACTTATTGACCTTGATAAGGTTCGGCTTTCTTCTCTTTTCTGCTTTTGCGTCGTACACAAGCTCATTTCTCTTCGTTTGGCAGCTCGAGGAAATTCCAGGCGAGGTGGAAAGCGAGAAAGGTTTCCGGGATGAGATCAGCAACTGAAGGATATTTTCCTTGACCACTTTTATGATCGGATTCTAAGTACAGTAGTTGTGTAAATGTACCGCCACCTTTGGGGACTGTCGTAGTCAAATGAGGGTGTATTTTTCCACCGAGGCGAGTCATCCTACTGTTGGAACAGAGAATTCAGTCCTCTGGGTCGCCTAAAACACGTGCTCAAAAACGTGTCCAGAGTCCTCGGTCCAGAGTGACCGCCGCGCTACAGGTTAAACCGTGACCCCACGGTGCATCCAAGCGTCCGAAAACATAAAACTTGCCTAACACCGAAAGAGAAAAAATAGAAACAGATCAATTTAATCAATCAATCGGTTTTCGATTTGCGGTTTCTCGGCAGCGCATTGTCAACGCAAGTTCTTCGGACATGAAATTTCAAATACGTACGGAGGCAATTTGACCGAACATTTTCTTCAGCCTTCCAGCCGTCGCAACTCCATGTCATGCATGATCTTTCCTTTCCTTTACGATGGGGATGTCATGCCGATATCATCCAGGGGCCAGGGGTAAAAGACTGGTACGAGTCCGGAATTCCATTGGGCTTGTCACACGACCACTTACTCGGAATTTGCTCGGGATTTCCTCACATACACACGTACGTGTACAAGACTTCTGATCTTTGTTCGGCGGCATTTGCGTTTCACCCACCTGCCACTGGCTGGTATGCATCACGATAGCCGAGTAAAGACAAAGATGAAGCCCCAGTGCATCCACTCTCCTGTTTCGGAGGTCCCAGCTCGAGTCCGAGTGACATATTTCGCGTTGACAGACTTGAGGCACCATTCCTGAGGAAGATCTGATGAGTTTTTTTCTGGAAATAGTCGGGCTGCGGTCAGGGACGGCTTCATTTACAGGAACCTTTCAATAGGTAGGTCCGGCACTCAGACTTACCGCACCATACCACTTGCGACAGAGGGCACTGGCATGGAACCTGTCTATGCAATCATCCCCTGACAGCATCTGGTTTCTCCATGTAGTGTTGCCCCAAGCTAGGTTGAGTCAAGTCAAGGTGTTCGAGCTTGACCGAACTTGAATTTCGAGTTCAGTGACTTCAGTCAAGTCGAGTTGTCAAGGTGTGGCAGTGTAAGTTCAGCAACATCTGAATATCGCTAACCAAAAACTTAAGGAGAGGTCTTCAAGCGCAACTGATGTGTGGTATTTCTGCCGAAGTTCGAATTCCGAGATGACGCCAGCCGAGCCACCACCAGATCAAGAACAGATTTTGAAAAAGAAGCCCCGCTCACCTTTTGTAAGCTGCAAACTCTGCAAGTGCGTGTTTCCGTCATTTTTTTTTCTTTCGAAACGCAATTCTTACATAATACAAGGGTATCACGACAACCATACGAACTCATCTCAAACAATGGCATATGAGAAACTTGTATCATTCCTAAAGCAGAAGCATTCTGGTAATCTCGATCGTTCAACTGTGTCGACTGCACCATCCCACCAGGGTCCATTTGAACTCGAAGTTGAGTCGGCGAATGGATTAGGCTAATGATAAGATGGATTGTCACGGATGATCAGGTATGTTTCATCATCATTTCCGCAAGATCTGGAACAAACTGACGACTTTTTAAATTATAGGCCATCAATGTTGTCGAGAGCAAGGAGTTCTGACAGTTTATTTTGTATGGCCGGATGATGTTACCGACTCGGCGGAGCGCAATTTACCACATCGTACAAAGCTTCTTGAACTCATATTCGAAGCCTATGAAGGGGAGCACAGAAAATTACTTGACGGTTTCAAGGTAAATCTCGCATTTGTAATTTGACTGTAATACTAATATATATTCATTTCAAGTCGGCCTTGGGTCGCATCCCATTTACTTCCGACTGCTAGAGTGACCCGAACCTCACCTCTTTTCTCGCCCTCCCAGCCCACTTCGTGGCAAGAGATGTAAATGATGATCGACTTGTACTCCGGAACCACCTCCTGGCTTTTCGAGTAGTTGAAGGCAAGCACGACGGAAAGAATCTCGAGCGCATCATTTTCGAGATAATCAAGGAGACACATGTTCTCGGGAAGGTGGGTGATTCTCACATACCCAATAAAGTTACTTCTCAATCTTTTTGAAGATCGGCGAGTTTACTTTCGACAACGCCTCAAATTGTGACACCACCACAGAAACCATTGAAGAACTACTTACTGCAGATGGCATTCCATTTTGTCGCCACGGTAATCGAATTCGGTCAGTGCTAAACAACTAACTTTTCCTGTACGTTACTGACGATTTACGCTTTCATTTTACTAGGTGCTTCCCGCATGTTGTGAACATAGCGGTACAGACAATTCTCAAAGAACTGAAGGAGAATGGATATCACCCTGTTATTTCCACCTCAGCCAATCAGTCGGGCCCCAGCGATGAACTGATACAATATGTTACAGCTATCAATTCTGATCCCGTGGGGCGTACGAGATAGTTGCTGTTTGTCGTAGATCTCAGGCTGGTCAGCGCCGTGAGGACCTATGAGCACTCATTGCCACAGGTAACAACTCCAGTGCTTGGGGTGTTGATGTTGTCATTCGGTTTGTGCAACTACTTCGATCTTGCGAGACTCGTTGGTCTTCAACTTTTAGTATGGTTGATCGGTTCATTGAGTTATATCCGGTAAGTACACTATTTCTAAAAGCCATTGTGGCTGCCACTCATAATGTTTACAGCCCGTTGAGCACTCTCTATCTCAGCCCTCAATGTCCGACCACACATCCCAACCGTTTAAGCCGAAGGAATATGAAGTCTTACATCGTATCCATCAGATACTTGAAATACCACTTTTACTGCTATGGAAGGATCTAGCAAAATCAATTCCCGAACTTTCTCACTATATTGGCCTCGGGATCGCAAAAATCATGGAGTACGTTTCAAAGGGTCGACGGAGCCATGTTCATCAATCCCAGGACAGAATTCAAGCAACATTGGTCACTGAGTGAGGCTGCGGAGGCGGAGAAATGTGACGCTAATTTGACCTACTCACCGAATCAAGTTTCAAGCTGGCATCACGGTTAACTCACGCCAACTTGACTTGACTGACCTGACTTGACAGCAACACTATCTCCATGACGCATGCGGGTATCTCGTATATACGCCGACCCCCGTAAAGGTAGGTTCTGACTTAATATTACGGGATCTGTTTGCGCCGAAGCTTCGAGGACATGTACGGCGCCGTTTTTACGGCAGAAACAGTGGTCCCTGCAACAACTGTAGCAGGTTTTAGTAGACAATTCTCTGCTTGGTTCTCAGCCCCAAATGGATAAAGTACGGTTGTGTCACATCAGAAATTCCACGGAAGGACATGCGCAATCAACCAGCGAGTGGTCAACCGAGCGCTTACTTTTACTGTTAATTGACTTCGGTGGCAATGATGCCCCACCACCATGCCCGAGTAAATGATCCGAGTCCGGGATTCATGCATGATATACGGCAATACCCTTTCCTCCATCACGACCATGATCAATAAAAATAAAAGGGGAAAAGTCATTCTGTTATCTGCGCGCGCCCTTCCCTTGCCACAAATTGGGCGCACTGCTACTTCAATTCCTACACTCACCATCGCCGTTCGCACCTTTGACATGCACCCGTCAAAGAAGCAGCTCGTGTTTGACACGACGTCGCCGAGGGGGTAAGGCGTGTGGTTCGCGTCTTCATGTCACCTACATCGTTCGGATCACCGTCCCAGTTGACTTCCTGTCGTAGTAGCCTCAAATTCACGCTTGTAAGATAAGTCGGGTTTCGTATTCACAAACTTACTGTCGTAATTCAAGGAAATCTTATGCGTTCGCCGAGGTTGCCGAGCAACGCACAATGGTCTCCAGCAACAGCAGAAGCAGGATAGACATAAGGAGAATCGAAACTGCCAAGGCTCGCGTAAAACAAGGTAATCTTTTTAAGTCGTTGCTGTACGAACGGCTTCTTTGTACTCAGGAGAGTCCGCAATCTTGCCTTTGCAAGCTCGCCTAAAGTTACGAGGGTGTTCTTTCTGTGTTCCTTTCTTTGCCATGGAAATCCAGAAAATTTCGCTAATTTTCGACGACTGTAGGAAGGTTGGATTACTGCATTATTCATATAAATGAACTGACAAGTGCAATTGCTTCTGATCTGGGACTCGGATTATACTAGTAAGCCGGAGAAGGCCGCCGTGTGATAAATGAACTGCTGGATGACTTCGCCCGCAACGTAAATGATCGTTACTGTAAATGAGGATTGTGTGGAGACAGCGCCAGCGCTGGCTCTTGTAGAGCATCACGGTCTCGCTCAGGCTCCGTCACGGTCATTCTGCTATTTGCGCGGGGACCAGTCCCCACCGATATTCGCCAGTGCGCCACCGACGCATGAATTCCCCATACTGGAACCCCAACGCATCGTCCCAAGAATAACGCCGCTTGGCATATCGTGAACTACGATGATGGAAGCTTTCCCGCGTTGGGATCGGTCATCCTGACCCGCCTCTCCGAGACGACGCACGCACCTGTCTGCCAGAAGGCCGCATAATTATACACTGTCACGATTGACAGCATCGCCGTGGACTTAATATATCATTCTGAAGGCTGAAGGACAGTTCTATGGGCGCATCTGGGCGCGTTCTAAGACTCGGACGCCCCTGCGAAGAAGCTCGGCAGAAGATGTGGTGAAACAAGTGCACCACGTGGACCCTTCCAGTGTGAGAAATGAGCTGCACGTGATAGTTTAAATTCTCAACTCACGTGCAACGGACTGCGGTCGTCGCTGACGAGGACGAGAACGTTGAGCACCACCTTGTGGTTCCCCTCACTTCTCTCTCCTCATCATGACTGCGGCAATCAGCAAAGGAACGCTTAATCTTCGCTTTATGCAAAATGCACAGCGCGCAGAACAGGAACTCGAAATCGATTCTGCGGATGCGGAACCCGTCATCAAGGATGAATCACACTGGGAGGTATCGAGGGAGGTCAAGGAGATGTGGGGGATAACTTCGGAGCCGTCTTCTTCAAGTTCAAGGTACGCTGCTGCGACCTGTTTGAAATTGAAATTTACAATTGCTGTACCTTTGACACACGACCAGCTCGCTCGTGACGCAAGAAACGTCATACCTTCCATTCGTTTTGTCTTGTATTAACACTTCGGGATCGTCACCGCAACTTGTCAAACTTCGTGGGCGGAGAACATGGAACAAACGAGGTCAGGAGGTCACGGAAGCTGAGGTGCGCCCGTACATTTGATCCATCTCGTTGAGGCTCACCTGACTCACAAAGATCCGTTCCAGCAGCTTCCCGCAGACGACGATTCCCGTGGATCGTTATCGTCATCTGCCGCTCGGCAGGACTCCGCAGGGCATCATCATCAGCCTGCCTCGAAACGGCTCGCGTCGATATCAAGCTTCGGACTTGGTTCTTCGATGAAAGAAACGACCCTTGCTAAGCGAACCAAACCCCGCAACGCTAAAAGCGCTCAGGAAATCATTCGCGAAGCACCATTGACACGACCTTCCGGAATATCCGAGATTGGAATCAAACCGGAAGGGGGTGATACCCCAGCCCCACCCGCGCGTGCGTCCCAGTCGCCGCGGTCGCCACCGGCCTCCGCACCATCACCCAATGAGATCGACAAGATCAACAACAATACCGTTCCCTCTCTTCCTCATTCTAATCCTCGTCAGAATCATCCCCCGACTCCCCCCAAGTTCCTCAAACCCGCAGGCGTGGATGAGCCACCATCCGATTCCGTCGCTCGCAGGGACGGATCGCGCCCGGCGCGACAACGGGAAGCCGACATCATCAATCATGGAACGCAGCGGCGTCAGAACCCCAAGAGACACCGAGACGATCGTCGCGGAGCATCTTCTGGCGGCGGTGACGGTGGCGTCGGCGGCGCGCTGACCTCTGACAGAGACAGAAAGCGCAAGAAGAGCGGCGCCGCGGCAGCAGCCTCAGCAGCGGCAGCAGCATCCTGAGTTGGGGAAACGCGCACGTCGGCAGTGCCGCGCGCTCCGCGGCTCACCGGTTGCGAACATCACTCTTTCTTTGACATACAGTATCCTGGCGGCCGACAGCTGCGGGGGAAGACCCCTGTTTTGTTTGTTTGCTCCTTTCTTTTCTTTTGCTTTCGCTTTCTCTATTTCTCCGTTTTTGTTGTTTCTGTTCGGGACGTATGCGCACTCATCCAACTCTGCGTTGCCACGACTGCTCGCTCCAACTGCCTATCACCGCGGCGGGCGCGCCCCCTTTTGGGCGGTTTGGTATTCTGTGTACGTCAAGAGATTTATCCTTGTTATTTTTTGTTGTTGTATTCGCTGCAGCTCTCCGTGCAGGACAACATGCAATCTCCTTGTCTCGGGTAGTCGTGGTGGAGGCGCTCAGAGTCACAATTACTCGCCACATGACGCACGGGGTGTTCTGATTAGGGCGCTCAGATTCAGACAAAGGACATCCATTCCCCTGGCCCTATTTATTCATCCAGCTTGCCAACTCCCGAAGGAACGGCTCCGAAACATGACAACAAGGTGCTGCTGTCTCTTCCCAAAAATGAAGTGAGGGGCGGAATGTTTTCTGTCGTCTTCTCACTGAATCAAAGTAGTCACATTACTTCCGCTAATGCACCGACCGATCATTATATTTTCATCGTAATTTCGAAATCGGCAATATGATATGATATACGAATGAAAAACCATTTCGCACAGGGCCATTATTCACTTCTCTGTTTTATTTTCGCCCCTCGTTACCTCACGGTTCCAGTTCCTCCCGATCCGTCTTTGATCGTCATAGTAAAAAAAATAAAAAGATGAAATGCGCTTCGGAGCGATCAAGGACGCCGGCGTTGGCCTAGCAAATTTACGGGGGCCAACGCCGGCAGTGTCCACTCCAGGCGTGGTGCACGCTGCTGCCTGCATGCGTGCGTGTGGCATGCCCATTTTGCACGCCACGTTTCAAAGGGCAACCTGTGATAAGACTGACGGTATTTCCTTTCCCTTCAGGCCTTCAGGGGCTGGATGGAAAAGGCATAGTGCATGGTGTGTGAGATTTTAATTGTGCCGGAGGTCGATCTTTTTTTTATTTTTTATTATATAGTAAGTATTAGTAACAGTACTGTAAACAGTATAGTATAGATTAGCAGCAAGCGAGACTGACCTATTGACTGCGACTGCTGTACTGTGGGTGTGGTGTAGCGGTGCATTAACAAGTAGGCGGTGGATCACAGTGGCGTAACTGGCGTTGGCGTAAGCGCAGCGCCGCAAATTACGAGTTCATTCCATCGTCGTGTTTCCGGAGCTGAGCGACCGAAATTGGGTGCGGGTGTGACGAGAAACTTAGTAAGTTACTGTACTCGTAAGTTACTGTATTGACAGATGTGGCACCAACCAACCAAAACCCAACCCAGCCCCAACAACAACAAAAACTCCCATCTAACCCACCCTGGAAAGTGGCGGTTCGTCATGTTTCGATGGGGTAGGTACCGAACGCCGCGGCGGCGGTGTGCACGCTCAAGTTTGTAAACGTGGGGATGAAGAATTGCTCCGAGGCGGGAAGAACGTGTGTGAGGAGGAGTCGTTTCCAACATCACGGCGGACCTTGGATCATAATTGCAGGTGGTTGGGGGTGGGTGAGCTAGACCCCGGAGGAACGCAACCTTGGGGCCTGGGTGAGTGGGTTGGTGAGAAGAAGCAAGTGCGATCATGTTTGGGTTGTGACGGATTTAGGTATTACCCCTTACGTGGACTGGACCACGGCGATATCCACGCTATTGGCTGGCTTGCACGCATATGGCATATGGCACGAAGGAACGCTGTGATCATGAGGGGTTTTGCCGCCCATTGGCACAGCAGAGATTTGAATATATCATAACGTGGCGTATTGTGCGTCAATGGAGTAAGCGCTCTGGTGCCAAAAAACTAAAGGGGTGGGATTAAAAAAAAGCATCATTGCATTTGCGCCGCAACGAGGCCCTAGGAAATGTGCACTAACTTGCAGTATGCGCAAGCGCAATGAGAAGGAGGGCATGGCGGCGCATGGACGTGGTGCATATCATAACATCATCATAGCCAATCCTCGAACCTCGAGGCAAGGAGATTGAGTTTACACCCAATCGTAATATGCTTACGCATAGGCGCGTAAGTAACGGGCCGTGGACGGCGGGGAGGGATTTTGGTGGGGCCTGTCTCGCGAGCACCGAAGCGAAACGGAAGGAAGGGATGAGATCTATCGTATGGAGGGAGAATAGTACGGGTATCTCGATAAGAAAAAATATATTGTAAGGGGAACGGGAGGCTCGCAGGAGGAGCAAACCTTCGAGAGATCTAGAGGAGCGCCAGCCGAAGCGATCAAGATTGTGGTTGGCTGGGGACGGAAAGGGAAGGTATGGTGTGATTGGTTGTGTACAGTATTTGGATAATCGGATGGTGGAGGATGAAGGGGCATTGGTGCCGGATTCGGAGGCTTTAGATGACCTGTGAGGGGCACCAACAATAAGCGCCCACGAGTGTTGCAATTTCACATTGACCAGGCCAAGCCGGCCTTTGCCGTGTTCTAGACCACGGTGGGATGGGAGTGGGCTGCCGTGAATAGAGCAATCAAAGAGATATGGGTGTCGTATCGAGACAAATTTCGGAAAATGACACGACGCTAAGGACGGGGGATTGCTATGACAGGGGTGTTTGGCGAATCGCTCGTGGAGCCAGCTGACTGTTTAGTGGAGCTGCCAACTGTCAAACAGAAACAGAGAGAAAAAAAAAATAGATCATATATTTGTTCCATTCCCTGATTTATTGAATGCGATCTCTGCCTCGCTGCCTTTCCGAAATTTGACGTGTGGCTTTAATACAAAAGCACCTACCTGCCCTGACTTTTGACTTCCGCTACGAGCGGGCAGTGCATTGCATCGGTAGGCGAACGAGCGAGCCGGGGCGAGCAAAGTCCGGCCGACGGAAAAACGTCGAGCGGGCATAGTTAGGAGCCTTGAGCGCACAAGGGGGGCCCGGGATAGCGCCGAAGAATGTTCGTTGCAGTGCATGAGTATGAGTATGGGTATAAATGGCAAGTCGATGAAATAGCTGTAACTGGTCGGGCGTACACATGACGGTGTTTGTGAACGGGGTATTCGGTTATCAGTTATGATAGCTGGGCGCTGTGCAAACCCTTCCTCGTGCGAATAAATGGAAATGGGGAGGAAGGGGGTGTTCTAACCATATTAACAAAGAAGAAGAACGGAGTGCCTATTGGAAAGTTGTGATTGTGTCACCGAATATTGCTAGCAGGTGATAATGGGTGATCTGACCGTGGACGACCGAAGGGGGGAACCGATTGCACCCAAGTAACCGAAAGCGGTCGTGTGAACGGGCGGCAGTTGATATGGGCCAGATTCCCGGAGGAGGGAATCGCGATGGATAAGTGAGCGGTTTCTGTCAAGGGAAGGATCAGGGGAGGCCGATCGCCGAATTCCCGGAGCGCACGAGGCCAGAGCTGCGAAGTTGTTCATGGACGGCAGTTCGACGGCCCTGAAAAGAGAGATTGGATGGCAAACTAAGTATGCAACGTAACCGACTGACAAGTTGCGATGCGAACCCGCGGCCCGGAATGAAACACACAGCTTCCAATTTGATCACTTTTCTGCTCTTTTTCGTCCCTTTTCCCTTTCCCCTTCCCTTCGCCTCGTGAATCGAAATCGAATCCATCACTTCCGTCCGGTCCTTTACCCATTTTCGTTCGATGCCCAGAAGATCTCCTCGCGATCGCAGATACAAATCCCGCTCCACGTATATAACCTCCCCTCTCCTACCTCTCCTTCCATATTCTCCCTGTCCCGAGCGCCTCCGTCATGCAACAGTACAATCTTCGCCCTGTTTCAGAGCTCTCTCGCTCACCCTCATCGCGCTCCTCGCGCTCCCCGCAAAACCACCACATGAGCCCGCCCTCCTCGCATTTACCTCCTATCCAACATTCTGCCAACGGTGCTCAGCCTCCTCGAAGACCGATATCACCAAGCTCCCTCCCACGTAGGCCTTCTTCGTCATTTCCCCCCGTCGTATTTCTTCTTACTAACCGGATCACTTGTGAACCCTTAGACCTCGATGTCTCTAATGGTCAGGTCATGCCACCAAGAAATTACCCCCCGCCTCCCACCGGGCACGATCTGATGCGCCTCTTCCCCCCTCAACCGCCAGAGCAACCGCTCTTCCTTAAGCAAGGATCCACCAGCTTATATTTCCGTCGCCAGGAACACCAATTTTTCGCCCAGGCTGGCAAAGAGATCATTCGCGTGCGCGTCGACTCTGACTTTCCTCCTCCGGCTGGGGGTTCGCGCACCGTAAAAGGCAAGGAAGCCGTATCGGCACCGCATGTCTGGCCTTCACACGCTCCTCCTCCGCCTCCTCCACAAGCCATGCAACCGCCTCCAGAACACGCTCACGCGCCGCCGGCGCATATCCATTCCCCGCCTCATCCGGTCCCGCCATATCCACATCACCATCCGGATATGCCGCGGGGTGCCCCTGGTCCAATTGGTGCCACAGGATCGGTAGCACCACCGCCTGGTTATGCGCCACATCATCCACCTACGATGGTGCGCAACGGGCCTCCTCCGGTGAGTCACGTAATGTCCTGACTACGTTGTACCTTGTTGATCGCTTCCGATCATACTCCAAATAGGCGGATCACCGTACTGATGACATTCGCGAAGACGATGATCAGTCGTGGCGCAGGCCCACGCCGCATGGGGAACGGCGACGTTCAGGAAAACACACGAGACGGGTAGTTGTGAAATAGGTATCTATCATTCGGAGTTATTGTTTCCTTTTCCCTCTCTCGATCACGCCGGCTATTTTGTCCATTGTTGCCTTACCTTTGAGGGTCGTGATTTACGCCCCTTTCAACACTTCTTTCTCTTTTTTCTCACATAGATAATCCCTTTTTACTCAGGCCATCGGTCGGACCTGTTTGTTCTATATTTTCTACCCCTGTGTACTATACGTCATGTGTTGTGCCCGCCTGCTTTCTTACATGCTGTCTGTCCCAATCCAATAGCGCATTTGACTTTCTTTGCCCCTATATGATGCGATCGCAACGGTTATAGACGGGCACGTTCGATCCATTCACATTCTTCCCGCGGAACAGAATCCATATAAGAGCCGATGCTGATGATGGTGGAAGTGGTGGTGGTGATGGTGATGATCTATGGAAGGGTATCGTCTTAGGCAACTCGGACATGACGCGCACAGTTGGAAATTGACTGGCGAATACGGGGAAAAAAAGACGCGCTCGCCGCTCTTCTGCTTCTCTACCTTACCAAGATTGGGTCTCGACCCCAACAATGAAATTATATAATAGGATCTCTCAACGAGCTTTCCCAAAGAACAAAGATCCGTATTGGGAGATTATCAGAAGCCGCCATCCATTTGGCCCGATCGTGATCCTCTGAATTCTATCCCATGCAGGTCAAGATTTCATCGCACAAGGGCTCCATCATCGGTCTCCCCTTGCTTGTCACAACAAACGGGCACACGGGACCACACACGTGCACTATCCTGCCCCTACGCACTGGCACTTCGCACCGCACTGCGAACGAACGCACTTTTCGGAGATGGATAGACAATCCCGAGCTCCCTGCCCCCTCCCCATTGGGATATACCTATTTCCGACCGAATTTCAATCCCACACAAATGAGATATTGTGTGGCGTTCGTTGTCCCCATCATCATCGTCATCATCATCATCATCATCATCACTGCAGGGTAGGCGGCGGCAGGCCGGCAGCAGGGTAGAGCATGGTAGGCAGGGTAGGTTCAGGGCGGGGCAGGGCACGGAATTTCGGGAATTTCGGCGTTGCCCTGGGCACCCGTGTGAGACGACTGTGAGCGAGGTAAGAGCGGGCGCTCCGGTTCGGTATTTGTTGTGAAGGGAGGTAAATAAGTGAGAACATAAATCTCGGGCTTCTTCATTTTTACCTGTGTTTCTCCTCCTGTGAGGCTAACCGAGCCGCAGCACCAGCTCCGCACACAAGTTACAATATATTAATTTATTTTTTTAAATAAATGACTATATGACTTGACTTCCCCTTATCTTGTTAGACAATTTCATGGTGCATAACTTCATGTCAACACAATTATTGACACAATTATTTTTACAGCTTCACCTTAGTGATCATATTTAGCACATTTACAGTTTAAGAATAGATCAAATGTTATATTCTGTGCAGTATAACTATAACTTGAAATAAAGTGCAGAATTTTTGTTACAAGCTTGCTAGACTTGTCAAGTATTATAATAGATAGCACTTCACATAATATTAACAAGCTTTTGGCTGTGCCTCCGGCACGGGTGCTCGCAAGCTCGCTCCCATCGCCTACAGCACAGGCCATCAGCTTGTTGGGGGCTGCGCCCCCAAACCCCTGCCTTTGTCTTAGCAATTCATTTCCATATTATTGTGTGAATAATAAATATATATAATATAGCTTATTTATATGCCAATCCATAGTATTGTATATAAAGATACTATAATGTTCCAATCAATTCAGATGGGGGTGTGACCCATGACAGCTACTGTACTTTCAAAAGTGACAATTTAAACAGCCTGTTCGGGACCAGTGACTCTTAGAAAAATTTCAGAACTTATGCTAAAAGGAATCAGTAATTTAATGCATTTAGTGGGCCATAGGGCCAGGCAGAAATATTTTCAATTTTTTGGTCTTCTGTAACTGTGTCTGAAACCCATTTAAACAGCCCTTTTGTAACTTGTGACTGCTAAAATATTTTGGAAATTTTAAAGGTGTGTTACCTGTAACATTTAAATTGATTGAAATACTATAGTATATACTATAGTGTTCAGCAGACACTGTGGGCATTCTAGGATGTAATCTTGGATTACATTGTAAACTAACCAATCAGATGTCTTAAATTAGCTGACTGAATGGGATTTCATTTTAAAATGCCCACAGTGAGAGTAGAATTTGCATGTAGTAATTGAAATTGATTTTTCTTGAATCCAAATTACAGCATTTCTACTCTGGAGTTTTATGGGATATATTGTTATAGGTCTCTAGCATATACATGTAAATTGGCTAAGGTGTGCTGTCTCAGAAATATATTGCACGATGATTACCAAGAACATCAGGAAAACTGCATGTACTTTTTCCTGTCTTTTTTGTCTTTTTTTTGTCTTAAAAAAGTCCAGTCAGTTTACTTTCAAAAGACATGAGGTGAAAGACACAGAAAGTAAAAGTAAAAGTACAAAAAGACAACAAAAAGACAAATTCAAAAAGACAAAGTAATGACACTTTTCCTGATGAATGAGAGTCAGTGATTTCTGTCAAAAATGGATCCTGTAGGTCCAAAATTGCATTGAATCACTTTGGAAAAATTCTGTTATAATCATAATATATATATTAACATGTTTTAATTTTATATTCATTGCTGTGAGTTATTGTGCTCATGCAGTGAGCAAGATAGTCCATGAGCATGACAGACACATTCAAAGTTTAACTGCTGCTCAGGCCACTTGGGCTGCTCCAACAATGCTTTTGGATGTGCCACTGGTCACATATTCACCTTTGGGTTGCTGCATCTCATTTGTCCCTAAGAAAATCAGCAATGCTTTTTGCTGTTTTCAGAGTTTAAAATTCTTTGTGACATTTCTGTAACAAAGACAGCCAAGACACTCGTTTGTCCATTGCATGAGCACAACCCCTTACAGCAATGAATGTAGTATTGGAGCACATTAATATATGTATTATGATTATGACAGAATTTTTCCATAGTGATTTGGTGTAATTTTGGACCTATAGGATTCATTTTTGACAAAAATTACTGACTCTCATTCCCGGTAACCATTGCGCAATATATTCTTAAGACAGCACACCTTAGCCAATTTACATGTACATGCTAAAGACCTATAATAATATATCCTATAAAACTCTAAAGTAGAAATGCTGTAATTTGGATTCAAGAAAAATCAATTTCAACTACTACTGTACATGCAAATTCAACTCCACTGAACACTATAATAAAAGAAAGATATATATAAAAGATAAGTATAAAAGTGCATTTAATACATTTAGACTCACAAAATTTTGTTGCTATTGCATACATTGGTAACAGCAACAATGTTTTCTGAGTTTTCCAAAAAAAAAACACTTGAATGTCAAATAAAATTAGTTTTCCATTTTGGGTTGAATTATTTCAATTTATAACAAAGCACTACAACTTTTAAGTAATGTATTATATAGTAACTTGACATATGAGATCTTTATCTTAATCAGCTCAGAAAGTTACAGATTATTTTTTATTGAGTATTGTGCATTCTTATACTTCAGAGGCAACTTATTTAAGTCTCTGCTATTGCTAGGATGATTATGGTGCTTTATGCAATGGAATGTGTGCTTTCATATGCCTTGCAAATTACAGTGTATTCCATAAGCCATGTCATGTGCCATTTTTACAAAAAAAATATTGGCTAATTTCTGGCAAACTCCATGCACTGTTATTCGCTGATATCCAACACCTAGGATATACGGGGTATATCCTCCTAGGCTCAGATGACGTGCTCGGGGCATCTATGCGTAAGGCCGAACACTCCTGGGCGTACTGTCGCCAATGGTTGACTTAGCCCGAACCTACTGTGGTTCGGTATAAGGCCGGTACGGGACCCGAAGTGGATTGCCGAATCGCCGAACACCGTACTGAAGCGCTGCAATGGAACCTGATGGGTAGTGAAGAGAGGAGAGTGTAAGGAGAGGGGAATCACTGGTAGCTAGATTGCTGGTGTTATGCCTTTCGTCTGTTCTTGGTGTCACGCGCTTACTTGTACTTATATTCTCTCACCATGTGTACCACTGGCCCGCTTATAGCGCCTTCCGGACTCCTTTCGGCCGTTGCCGCGATCTCGATACTTAGCAGCTATGTCTTCTTCTTTTTTGTTCCTACATACCTTCCTATTCGGTCAGATGTTCCCACGCCACGAGAGTCTCAGTCACTTCGACTCACTTTGACTCCCTCCTACTATACTCCTCACGCGTGCGTCATTTCTCCACCTACTTACTCATAAACTTGTACGATTACTCAGTACCTTACGAAGCATCACTAAGTCGATTACCAACTCGCTTAGTGATCTCCTTGGCTCGCAATGACGCGGCCTTTCTGTACTTGTATATTAGCACGCTTGTAAAGACCTAAGTCGCTTCAGACTTGGTCTCCTTTGTGAATTCAGGACCATAAACTTCCATTGAGCTTCGCTGGCTCGTCTTTGACTCGCTCGCTTATTCCCTTGCGACTTGTTCGATCAGCTCCATCTCGCTTTGCTGGCTCGCCAGGTTTATTACTACGCTCGCCGCTCAGCTTGACTCCCTTATCACATCGTATCCTTTGCGCTTAGGTTCCAGTCCTAAGTCAGCTACCAGATCTAACTCCTGTTTGAGTTAGCTTACGCCTCGACGTACTGAGGTTAGCCTTGACGTACTAAGGCTCTTCTTATACAGAAGCTCATCGTGTAAGTAACTGCCATTGGGAGGTTGCTTACGCGCCATACGAGATAGTCCGCTCGTAACATTAGACCAAGTCTTTTCCCTCTGCACAACATACTGTGCCTACTGAACGACTACAGGCCCTTGTCAAGCCCAAGTTTCAGTTTGGTCTAATCTAACATTAGACCAAGTCATTCCCTCTCGCCTAACGAAGCAAACCCGGCCTCATGAAGCCACCAAGTATCAGACCTAACGAAGTCTACCCCGTCGCGCAACGCACCGCGCCGTGCCTAACGAAGCACACCAAGTCACCATCGAAGTGAACCAAGCCGCTCATCGAAGCACACCGCTGTCTCTCAAGCCGCCTAACGAAGCGCACCCAAGTCTTCACAAGATCTAACGTACCAGATCCAACTCCTAACGAAGAGTAACCGAAGGTCCTCATCCTTGAAGGCCTTCACCCCGAAGACACAACGGCTCAGTTGTTGCAACCGTTCAACACAGAAGAACCAGACGCACCAGTACAAGTCACACTTCGTACAACACCCGATCTTCCAGCACACGTTCTAGATCAAGTCCGTTGGACAGAGTATCTTAACCACACCAAATATCACATCCAGAACGTTGTCAATAACCTTTGGTACCCAGTCGAGTTCATCAACGATCATTGGCATTGGGTATACAATACTGACGGAAGATTCTTCACCTCACTTGACGATCGCATCGAACCATACACAGAGGGCACAGGTTATTGGAGACTCACAGATCCACAACACCCTGGATACGTGCTAGAACCACTAGCATCGACATCGACCCGAGGTCTCCTCATCTACACACAGCCCCTCACAGGACCGTCGCCATCACCAGAACTCCCAGCGACATCTCCATTTGTCACAGCAGCGTCAAGTCAACACCAGACAAGAAGCCCATCACCAGAGACAAGCCCAGAAGACAACGCACCTAGTAGTGAATCACCAGAAACTCTAGCACCAACAGCAGCACCGTCTGCACGTCTTAGCCCACAAGAGCAAACAGTTTTAGCTGCTCAATTTCGACACGTACTTGACATCACAGATAGGGAACCAGCAAACCCTCAACTACCAGAGTACCCAGCGTACCTTGACGAAGTCGAACTAGCAACAGTATTCGGAGTAGAGATCCCAGATCCACCCGCACCGCTACAAGCACCAGCACCACTACCAGCAATAGCCGTACCACTACCAGCACCAGCACCAGTACAAGCAGCAGTCATGGCCGCAAACGTCCAAACTGGCAAACTCAGAGGCGAACGACCAGATGTCTTCACCGGAGACAGAAGCCAAGCCGAAAAGTTCAAGAGACAATTCGCAATGTATCGAAGCATGAATGACAACCACGAAATCATGCAAACCCCGTACTACCGCACGATGCAAGCCCTATCACTCATCAAAGGACCCGAAGTAGACGATTGGGTCGGCGATCAAGTAGCATCCCTCAGCGACAAGGTCAACCGTACACAGAATCCGATAGGATGAGACCAAGACGTCCTTTGGAACGAGTTTGTAACCGCTTTTGACACTGCGTATACAGATACCACCAAATGACAGAAAGCACAAGCGAACATTCAGAAACTCTATCTGCCCAATAACGAAGACCTTGACGCATTCATCGCAGCGTTCAAACATCTAGCAAGAGATGCTGGATACGATGAAACAGCACTGGGAACTGCTAGACTATTCGCATTAGGACTCCCACCAAAACTATGGAACGCAATAATGCATCGCGATAGCCAACCAGAAACCCTTGATGAATGGATCATGGCAGCACAAACAGAAGCCCGAAAATTCGCCAATCATATGTCATGGAAAGTCAAACCAACGTACTATACGGACACCATGCATGCCCCACGACATAATGGCCACAACAAGAAATGGGTCCATCCAAATGATCGCACCGTACCAATGGACGTTGACACCCCAGTTCGCACCTTCGTCCGCCGCGCCGTCACTTTGGAAGACAAGAGGCGACTCCAGCAAGAAGGAAGATGCTTCTATTGTGAGCAACAAGGCCACATGGCACGAGAATGCCCAAAGAAGAAGCATCAACAGTCCTCATATAGGCAGTCACCTTCCTCTTTTGGAAAACCCACTAACTTCGGAACCTCACGCTTTGGAGGGCAACCACAGAAACCTACCAAGCAACGCTTCCGCAAGTTCAACAAACCCAGAGGATGATACACTCCGAAGATACGCGCCGCCACAGTTGAAGAAGTTTACGAAGAAGATGAAGAAGGACAAGAAGAAAACGAGGTCACTTCACTCGTAGTCCAAACAAACCGCCTAGATGCAGATCAACGTGAGCAATGGGTCGAAGAAATGAAGGCTATGGGAATAAATTTTTAGATGGCCCGCAGTACGCGGCAATGCTCAGGGCCTTATTTCCTCAAGCCGCATTTCTTCCCAAAGATCGCTCAGTCACAACTCTCTTTAACCTCAGATCCGAATCGCTAATCTCCGAAGTCAAAGCTCTGATCGACAGTGGCGTAACCGACAACTTCATCTCCCCTCATGTAATCAAACAGTGGAGGATATCGACCCGCAAACTTCACAAACCCAAGGCAATCCGCAATGTTGACGGAACCCCCAACAAGATAGGACAAGTAACCGAAGCAGTGGACCTGTCTTTTTGCTTCGAGAAGAAATCACACGTCCAAACCTTCTACGTGGTAGACCTAGGAACTGATCACGTTCTCCTAGGAATGCCCTTCCTATCCGCTACCAATCCAGATATCGATTGGAAGAAGAAGACTCTATCTGGCAAGATAGAAGCCACTACCATGGACGCCATCCGGAAACACAGCCATTTCCCCAAGATGAACACCCAAGGCGCCATAATGAAGACAAACTTAGAAGGAGCCCTGTTCCAATCGCTCCTTGACAAGTTTACGAACAACGAAGAAACAGAAGACAACTTTGTACCAGACAATAACCTTGTGGTTCAACGCACCACCAAAGCCACAACCTTAGCAGCAGAACATGCCAATCAAACCGAACGCACATGGCAAGAACAAGTCCCTACTGAATACCACAAATATGGAAAGGTATTCAGCGAAGAAGAATCGCAGCGATTCCCTAAAGAACGCCATTGGGACCACGCCATAGACCTCATATCCGACGCACCCCCTACGCTTGACTGCAAGACATACCCCCTCGCCGAAGGACAACAACAAGCCCTGGACACTTTTCTAGACGAACATTTGGAGAAAGGGTATATCAGAGTTTCAAACTCACCATATGCATTGCCCTTCTTCTTTGTCAAGAAGAAAGACGGTAAACAGCGACCAGTCCAAGACTATCGCAAGCTCAATGAGCTTACCATTCGAAACACTTATCCCCTTCCCCTCATTAAAGAACTCATTCGCCAGCTCATCAACAAGGAATGGTTCACCAAGTTCGATATCCGCTGGGGATACAACAATGTCCGCATCAAGGACGGCGATCAATGGAAGGCCACCTTCAAAACAAACAGAGGACTCTTCGAGCCCACTGTAATGTTTTTCGGACTCACTAACTCTCCAGCCACATTCCAGACAATGATGGACGCCACTTTCCGAGAAGAAATTGCCTCAGGAGATGTCATCATCTATATGGACGACATTCTAATCACGACGCAAGGTAGTCTTAGCGAACATAGAATGAAGGTCGCCCACGTCCTCAAGAAACTCCAGGACAACGACCTATTTCTCAAGCCAGAGAAGTGTCACTTCCACAAGAAAGAAGTCGAATACTTAGGCGTAATAGTAGGGAAAGGACACGTCAAAATGGATCCTATCAAAGTTCAAGGGATCACTGACTGGCCCACTCCTACCAATCTCCGAGAGCTACGCTCATTCCTTGGCTTCGGAAACTATTACAAAGACTTCATACAGGCTTACTCACAGATCACCCGTCCATTACACAATCTTACCAAGAAAGATACCCAATGGAATTGGGATGAATCAGCGAACAACGCGTTCACACTCCTGAAGGAGATATTCACCTCCTACCCAGTCCTTCGCAATCCAGACCCTGACAAACGCTACATTTTAGACACTGACGCGTCTAATATTGCTGTAGGAGCCACCATCAGTCAGGACTACCCAGACGGACGCCATCCGATCGCCTATTTTTCGAAGTCATTACTACCTGCTGAACGCAATTACGACATATATGATCGCGAACTACTTGCCATCATTTATGCTGTGAAAGCATTTAGGTATCTTCTATTAGGCGCACGACAGAAGTTCCTGATCAGGTCCAATCATGACAACCTGCGTTATTTCAAATCACCCCAGAAAATAACCGCCCGTCAAGCGCGCTGGCACGAGTTCTTACAAGATTACAATTTCGAACTCATCCATCTTCCTGGCAAAAGTAACACAATAGCTGACCTTCTTAGTCGAAGAAAGGATTTTGAAGGGGGAGTAAATCCTAATGAAAGTGTTACTTTGTTGCCAGATCACCTATTCGCGTGCAAGATCTACCTATCAGACGACCCTGAAACACGAAAACAAGTCCTTCATCAAATACATGACACCCCAATTGGAGGACACCCCGGAATTGCTAACACATGGGACCTTGTCAGATGACACTACGAAGGCCCCCATCTACACGAATTCGTCGAAAGCTATGTGAAAGGCTGCGCAAAATGTCAAGAATCAAAGGTCATCACTCATCTGAAACGCGCCCCACTTTATCATTTCGACACACATGTGGAACAAGGACCATTCCAATATGTATCAATGGATCTCATCACGGACTTACCACCCTCAAACAAGTATGATTCCATTCTAACCATTGTAGATCAAGGATGCTCTAAGGCCGCAAAGTTCATACCCTGCAAGAAAACCATAGATGGTCAAGGCGTTGCGCACCTCTACTTCAAGCATCTCTTCCCTTGGTTCGGGATTCCTAAAAGAATCATATCTGATCGAGATCCAAGATTCAGAAGCAATTTCTCCCAAGCAGTTTGCAAAGCGACAGGAATACAACAGAACCTCAGCACCGCTTTCCACCCTCGAACAGATGGACAAACCGAACAAATGAACCAATGGGTCGAAAACTACCTTCGACAATTTGTCTCAGCACGACAGAACAATTGGAGCGCTCTGTTACCAATGGCAGAGTTTGCACACAACTCCTGGAAACACGAGCATACCAAACACACACCACACGAACTAATCACTGGTATGAACCCTCCTGCAGCGCTCTCAATCCCCGAAGATCCGGTTCCTGCTGCGCAGGAACGTCTCAAAGAACTAATCAAGACAAGAGCAGACGCTCAAACAGCCCTACAAAGACGCATCAAGCCACTAACACCGCCCAGATCCTTTGTTCCAGGTAACAAAGTATGGTTAGATGCACAGAATCTGAAGATCAAAACCCCTTCCAAGAAGCTATCTCCACAGAGACTAGGACCATTCGAGGTATTACGACAGGTATCCCCTGTTACATACCGCATCAAAGTACCAGAAGAATGGAAGATACATCCTACATTCCATGTCGACCTTCTAATTCCCCGTCACGAAACACAAGCTTATGGAGAACAACACAGTCAGCCACCCCCTGAGCTGATTGATGGAGAAGAAGAATACGAAGTGGAAGAAATCTAGTGTTTCGGCGGCTACAAGAGCCGAGCTGAGCCGTTAGCCGAGCCACAATTAGCCGGGCAGTCAGCTTGTTAGCCAAGCTGCGCCGTGGGCACCCATGCCACTTAGCCGCGCCGCCAAAATAGCCGGCGTTTCTCCGGCTAGAGTGCGGCTCAGCTCCCAATCCAGATCGCGAAAATTGTAGTCAAATCTTAGTTCCCATACATCAAACTACAGCTCTACAACAAAATCGACGCGTGATACATCATCGCCTACATGTACCTCAAAGCCCAACGTCTCAAACTACGAAAACATGCTACTTCCAGGACCTTGTACGAGTGGCCCGAGCGGGTGTTTGATGTATGTACCGAGACGGTTTAGCAATCGCGCGAGTCGAAGAGCGAAGGCTAAATAAATCTAGTTAGTGCCACTATTCATAGAGGGCGAGGTCACTTACACCCGACTAGTGAAGATAGGTGCACGGTCCACGCTGACATGGGGTGGTGCTTTGATGGGCTGATCAGTCACGGTTTCCGAGCACTGTAAGAGGATGGAATGAAGGAACTGATAGTCCAGTTTCTTGTCAAAGCCAAGAGAACGGACATTGGTGACGAATTTGCAGAAGGGAGCGGGTAAGCCTTCGCACAGCTCTTCCACTGTGATCGATGTTTTCTTACGGAGGACTACCTCCTCGTTGTTGCCTGCAGAATTGCTGGTCCAAGGCAACTCGCCAAGTGCTGAATAAATGATGGTATAGGCGAGAGACTCTAGGTCATCACGACGCGACTGGACATTGCCTTGCTGGCCACTGATGGATGCGAACGGAAGGGTACCAACGATCGAATGATTTGTTGTGAAAGGGATATGTAAATAAGTTGCGGGATTACGGAACAATCGTGCCAAGCCGAAATCGATGAGAAAGAGGGTAGGAGGAAGGTTATCAGCACGAATCATGAAATTCCCAGGTTTAATGTCACGATGGATGTAGTGTCGATCATGAAGTGACTGGACTGCTAAGAGCTGCATGTGAGGGTGTGTTTAGGTTTAGTATGATTGTTTGTTTTATATAACGTACCATTTGGGTGGCGTACGAGAATGTCTTCCTGTGGTCAAACTCAAGCTGATCGATCAGGTCGCCCAGTGAAGTTCCGAGATGATCGAGGACAATAACTTCATATATACTTTCCTTGCCGTACCAGAGTACTTGAGGGATTCCTCTGCCACCGGTGATAGTTGTATACACGTTGTGTTCATGACTGAGCCTTGAAGGTAAGCCACATGGGTGCCCTATCTTCACAGCAACATCACCCCCCGTCGCAATGTCTTTTCCTAGATAGACACTCCCTAACGAACTCAGGAAAGTGTGTCAAACTCGAGTCAGAGTTGAGCTCACCAGATCCCCCAGTACCGAGTAGGTTACATACTCTGTACCGGCCACCAACACGCACAATATCTGACTTTGAGGGAGAGAATCGCTTCTCCGAGGTATGTCGTGGATTTCGAAGGCGCGTAGTCGTCATCAACGTTAAGAGAGAGAAATGATGGGTAAAGTCAACTTGGGGGATGCGTCAGTTCACTAAATTGCGAACTCCGATGTCAAATAAACACCAACAATATCGCACGCAACTGCTGTGCGATCATCTCTGTCAGTACAGACAGTAACGTGGCCAAGGAAAATATATTCTCATTGCAGTGACGTAAAAAAGCTGGGGTTAAGACTCGCAATCATCGTAGTTAATAAGGTCATTCAACAAATTGTCAAACGAAACAACAGGATCATCCACAAAGAGAGAGCTAAGCTCGCCAGTTGGCACTGACATACTCATGGCAGCTTCCGATATTGACCATCCGTTCATGAAGTTGAGGCGTTCTTTCTTGAGTGAATATTTCAGCATTTGAAGGGCCTCCATGAGAATTGGGCTGATTCGGTTTCGCTTCGCGGTGTCCGTGTCCTTTGCTGACGAGAACACACGCTCACAAGGGACAGATGTTGCCTGGATCGGGAGATAATCCATCGCGATTGAGAACAGTGTTGGGAGTTCCAACCTATTAGCCTGTTGAGGGAGTTAGTTGTAGTACCAAAACGCCATTCAATTATAGGAATCACCTCACCTCCCAGAACCGCAGGATGTTGGTCTCCTCAGACAAGATTGGACCCGAAACATATTTTTGGAATTCAACATCCACACTGGACACATTACGTGTGGACTTTTTTTGTATACAGAATCTTGGACTTTGAATCGCGTTGGAGCCACAGAAACCACTGGATCGGGTTGGACAGGGGAATCCGTCGTTGTAGCTTCAGACGTTGACGACTTCTGGCTACGGTACTGACGCATCTGCAAGTCGTGAGAAAGATGACTGAGGAGTTGAATTGTGTAGTCTTACGAGCGCCAGAATGATATCTTTGGCACGCCGGATATAGTGACCTTCCCATTCAGCTTGGATCCACAAGAGGCGCATAGCAGGGTTGAGGACTGTTCAATGAAGTCAGAGGTTAGAGCGACAAATCTTGATTCAAAGACTGACACATTGTGACGACATAAGCGTCTGTATCGTCCATTCGAATGTAGTATTTCTTTGCCCACCGCAGGCCGATTTCCATCCAGGGCCGGAGCATCTCGTGCTGTTCCCCGAGTTTTTCCCATTCTGTCATAAACATCTCAAAACTGGATATCGCACGCGACAAAACCGGTGTGGATTCGGACGACATGCTTTGTTGACACGCGTGCGGAACCTGTTGTCACATGAGTGACTGTCCATGGGTTAAATAGACGACTCACGCTCAAGACAGTTTCTAACCCTTCAAGGATGTACCAATCAATTTCCAACAGCTTCCAATTGGAGAAGTCAACCAATTCAGTGTTAAGATACCGATCGAGAGCCTACATTAGATATTTGATTAGTCTCCACTGTAACACCGTCCAGTCGCTGAGATGAACTTACCGGCCGGAGAACTCTTAGACGTCGCAGCATCATAAAAACCGAATCCCACCTCGTCTTCACATCCCTCAGAAGTTGAAGCTCGGGAACTTGGACGATACGACGTTTGCCACTCTGAGTTTTTTCAGAGAACCATTGTCGTTCGTTTCCGTCTTGGATGAACTTACGAAAGCCTTCCCTGCATTGGTCCGAAGAGCGTAAAAGACGAATAATTCTGCGAGCACGCCTGAGGGGATCGCGCTTGATACCCGCAACCCATTCCTTAAGGTTAGAATGGTCATCGTAGCAATCACCCAGCTTCAACTCGTCAATATGGTGATCACCAATATCAATGTCACCACCATCCAATTCATCCTCGGAGTCATCGCAATCTATGTGGTTTGAATCGACGGCAACTTTGAGCTCGGAGAGATACCCCTTTGAAACAGACGTCATCGATGAAATGACGTGAGACGAACAGATGTTAATGATGTGTGCGTAACACCGGACGTGATGTTTAAGGTGATCAAAGTCAGCTGTGGCGAACACCTCACGTTCGGCAAGCAGAGACTCTAGCTCTTCCATGGCTACAGCGTTGTTCTCGGCATTGTCGAGCGTAAAGTGGCCGATCTACAAAGAGTAAGGCAAACGTGCGAATAGATATCATATGAAATACATACCTTGAGTGTAACATTAGCTCGATCAAGTAGGTGTAGGATATTCTTCGCTATATTGACGCCTGTGTGTTTCTTCTTGAGGCGATGAAAGCCGATAAGTGCAGCATTAAGTGCGAGGCATCCACTTGACTCGTCACTTGAGATCCAGTGTGCGGTCAACGCTAAGTAGGCCTCTAGGTTCGCGTTTGACCAGACGTCTGAAGTGAAACTGATCCGCCCGCAGGATTTCTATGACCGAAGACAGTTGACAAAGTGGAAAGACAAAATGACTATACCCACAGAAAGGTCCGATTTCAACCGTTCGAATGAATTCCGCCATTCACTGATGACTGCTTCCCTCATCTTATCGCGGCGAGGGATGTCGGCGTCAACGAGAGTCTTGCAAAGAACCATACACATCTGTCGAAACTCGGGGCATTCTACAACACGAATCGACTGAAGACTAGTGAGAGTGTGAAAGCACGCGAGATCGTCGGGACTCACCTGATCATCTGCAACTACGAAGCGAACGAGATGCTCCAGGAACGCCTCTGGTGAAAATGATGGGAGCTCGGGGTCGCGTTTGTTGCGAGCATCGTGGGTAGATGGATCGCCCAATTCGCTCGATAGCTTATATGACCACTTGTGCTGTAAAACAGCGCCATCGTACTCCTCAGCGTGTATTTGGCGGAGATGCCGTCGAAGATTCGTGTTTCCAGTATTTGGCCCGTAGATATAATTAGCTACACCATTGGGGAGCGTAGACTTATCGGTGCCATATATCTCGCTGCTTGTTGTAAGAAAACAGAATAGATATTCGAAAGTCCGTACGTACGAGCATAGCTTGCAGATTTTAGGTGGAGGCGTTTCTCCGTTCGAAGAACGCTTGCCTCTAGTACGACCCATGCCAGTGAAGAAGTGCACAAGATCGAGGGCTACATTTGATTTAACTGGTCTATTGAGGGCGTCAGCTTGTTGGGGACTCGTTCTCTGAGGCTCTAGCTTAGGCGAGGGATTTGGAGGACCAGATATGTCAGATATCTCATCGTCATCGTCTATCCCCTGCAAGTCGAATTCTTCGGCACTGACGACTGCGTCGAGTTGGGTGGTAGTTGCCTAGATTAACTGGTGAGTCTCTCAAGACTAAAGGTACATAGAGGGCCCAGAAAAATCACCTTTGATCGGGTCTGAGACGAGCCAACGGGACGTGCGCTCGGGCGACGAGAAGCACCCTTGGCATTGACTCGTCCCACAGCCACAGGTGCAGCTACTGATGACGGTTCAAGGGGCTGTTTTGTCTTGCATGGAGCCATGGCACGAAGAGAAACCAAAGGATCAGTGAGAACGGGGGATTCAAGAGAAATGGGGAATCGAGAGAACAGGGGATTTGTGACGCCAGTGCATTGCTTGTGGGCCGAGACTTGTGCTACCCACGGGCACTCCACAGAAAATGACCAAAATAACCAAATAGATTACGTCCATGACATTGACGTTGAATTGCGGGTCCATCGGCAAGCATTGGGCGAGCGACTCAAAATCAAAATGTGTGCACTGTGCAAGCGCCGAACCGCTGGGCCTGGGAACGATACTTTGATGGCGTTCTGATGGTTGCTAAACCCAAAGTGAGTGCAAGTGAACAGGATAACTAAGACGAGATGAGGACCTTGGGAAGTAAGATGGGCAGTGAATGGGTGAGCCGCAAGCAGCGAAGGGAGTGCACGTGCACATGCCACGATGTCAGTCTTGTCAACCGTTATCGGTTAGATCGTGTACGTTCAATTGAGTCGCGTACGTTCATGTGAATCAGATTCATGACTCAGAATACTCAGATCGGATCACATCACACTGGACAGACAGGCAACGCACGCCGCACATACAGTACAAACGTGAGAGATGCAACAGTACCACTGCTAACCCTGCCGCTTGCTCGCCGACACCATATAAAAAGCCTTCTCTTCGGCCACAGACCTCGACCGCTTGGAACCGGAATGGGTGATGCAAACCATATTTACATGGCAGAATATGCTGAGAGCTGGCCTTGTCACTGGAGGGCCACTTGTTGTCAAGGACCGTCTTGAATTAACTGAGCGTCGGGACTCACCTGATCATCTGCAACTACGAGATGCTCGAGCAGCGTGGGTGGATGCATTGCCAACTTCGCTCGATAGCTTATATGTCCATTTATACTCCAAGACCGCTTTGTCGTACTCCTCAGCGTGTGCTTGGTAGAGATGCCTTCGGAGATTCGTGTTTGCGGTGGTTGGCCCGTAGATATATCTGGCTACACCGGGGAGCATAGACTTATCGAATCCATATTTCTCGCTGTTTGTCATAAGAAAGCAGAATGGATATCAGAAAGTCTGTACATACGAGCATAGCTTGCAGACTTTAGGTGGAGGCGGACCTTGCTTCAAAATTATTGGGCCGCCTTGAGTGGGTTGTTCAATACCAGTAAAGAAGTACAGGAGATCGAGGGTTGCAATCACGTCAACGGGCCCATTGAGGGGGTCAGCTTGTTGGGAACCCGTGTTCTGAGGCTCTAGCTCAGACAAGGGATTTGGAGGACCAGATGTGTCGGATATCTCGTTGTCACCGTCTTTCCCCTGCAAGTCGAATTCTTTGGCATTGGCGACTGCGTCAAGTTGGGTGGTAGTTGCCTTGGATTAACCAGTAAGTCTCAAGACTCAAGGTACGTAGAGAGCCCAGGAAAGTCACCTTTGGTTGAGTCAGAGACGAGCCAACGGGACATGCACTCGAACAACGAGAAGCATCCTTGGCATTGGCTCGTCCCACAGCCACAGGTGCAGCTACTGATGACGGTTCAAGGGGCTGTTCTGTCTTGCACGGAGCCATGGCACGAAGAGAAAACGAAGGATCAGTGAGAACAGGGGATTCAAGAGAAATGGGGAATCGAGAGAACGGGGGATTTATGGCCTAAAATCCCGAAGGCCAGTGTATTGCTTGTGGGCCGAGACTTGTGTTACCCACAGGCACTCCACGGGAAATGACCAAAATGACCAAATAGATTACGTCCATGACATTGACGTTGGATTGCGGGTCTGTCACCAAGCATTGGGCGAACGACTCAAAGTGAAAATGTGGTGTTGTAGACTTGTAATCTTGGCGCTAAATACAGCATTCTTTTTTGGATACTGAGTGAAAGTGAACGGAATAACAAAGACAAGATGAGGACCTTGGGAAGTAAGATGGGTGAATGGGCGTGCACATGCCACGATGTCAGTCGAGTCACCGTACGTTCAAATTGAGTTGCGTACGTTCAATTGAATCACGCGATTCATGACTCAGAAATACCCAGATTGGATTGGATTGGATCACATCATACTGAATGGCACATTAGGCAGTAACTTACGTACAGAACAAACACGAGAGAAACATAGTAACCACTGCTAACCCTGCCGCCGCTTGCTCCCAGACACCTTATTAAAGGGACCCCCCTCATCCGCTACAGGCCTCGACCGCTTGGATTGTGATTGGGAATAGAAGTGGATCAAAGCATTCGATCGTGCAATACTCTGAAGACTGGCCTTGTCATTGGAGGGCCACTCGGCGTTAAGGGCCTGCTCGAATTGCTTGAGCAGGGTGTCATAATCCTTCAAAAACGTCAACCCTATTTCATAATTCTTGTCTTCTTCCTCTGGATTCTTGCGTAGACTACGACCAGAGAGTATGTAGGGGTTGAGCTTTGTAGGCGGCGCTTGGTCTGATGGCCGTGGACGATATTGGCCGGCGACAGAATCATACAATTCCATCGCAAGCTCGTGAAGGATAGGATTGTCGTGAATTCGAAATCCTTTCTCCCTCAGCGGATTACCTGCTTTCAGCCACGTCGACTTCTCTGTGCTTCCGATGTTAGAATATACCTTTTGGTTCATCACCCCGTTGATGAAAATTGAGCGTGCGCTCTCATCCCAGGTAGTTGGCACCCGTGTCACAACAATCCACATAAGAACCCAGAAAAATGATTCAAGGTCATGACTGAATGTGTGGCGGATCTTGGGGCGTTCGATAAGCTCAGCAGCCATAAACTGCCAGGTTCCCTGGCGGAAAGATATGTCAGGAGTCGGGAATACTGGGTCATGTAATAACTTACAGTGCGTGTTTGCTGGCGTGCAGTACTGCCACTGTGTTCGTCATCTCGGTCGATCACCTTGGAGAGATCCCAATCGATGAGTAATCCGCCCTGAATCTTCGATTCATGCGGGTCATTATGGTCCAATTCATCGTCGCAGGCGATCAAGATATTTCCTGGACTAATGTCTCGATGAAGGATCCCAATGTCATGAGCAGCTTTGTGAGCTACAATGTGAATCAGGTTACATAGACAAACTGCTAAGAAAATAGTCATCTCACCTTTCAGGGCAGCATACATTGCATTTACAAACTCCCGAGTACATTTGAATTCCTCCAACTTCCTCCCTATGGTACCTAGGACAATACGGTAGTGCCGATGAGGAGTTAGTTTATAATTCATGTCGTTGCCGACTTTGTGAGTTTGAGTTTGGTGATAGATGTCGGCGCCAACATCACCAGCCGATAAGCAGGAAGGAATGTTGTCAACTTTTCCCCGATGGAGCAGATCATAGAGCTCCCCTTCTGGTTTAATGTCCTTCAAAAGGACACGCCAAGAGTCCTTGACGAGGACACGACGCCTTTCTTTGACATCCAAGGCGAATAACGACCGAGTCCACCGACCTACGGGGATATCCGGTCGAGGTTCTGGGCTGGAGATGATATATCGGCGCTCTGACAGTCAATCTGAATCATCTGGTATGGTTAGGACTAGAAACGACTCCACGTCTTTCAGTTCAGGGACGATGGCTCTGGCAAGTGCAATTTCTTCCGGGGTGGATGATGAGTGAACCGTAGAATCATGGCCGCGAACTTCGGAATCTGCGATACCATAGCGGACGAGAAAGTCGAAAAGGTGTGGTTGCGAATTGTAATATATCGGTTCAGTGACGACTGCACCACTACAGTCCCATCGAATGAGTCTTGCATAGTCTTTCATAATGAGAACCGAGAATGTATGTGTGCGGTACTGAGCGCTCATTATCGCCGTGGCATACGCCGTGATCTGGCCTAGATTTGATCGTGAACCAGATGTCAGGTGTAGGAAGGAGTTTAAGTCGTCGCCGCTGTTGGAAGTGTGGTCCCTGGGGTTAGACAGAACTTTGAGGACAAATGGGTCCGCCTCCGATTTCATCTCGATGACAAAATCCACGCGAGAGAGGTCGAGATCATCTTTTGTCCTTTTCCCATGCATATATACCGAGCAGTCGGGCTTCAGTTTGAGATGGAATTTGCCACGCGGTGCTTTGTCTGAGGAACGGGATGTGTTGACTATGATTAAACTTGGGACATGCGGAGAAATGGCTTCAATCTAAAAGGGTAGGATTAGTCACAGAACAAGTGTGGTGGGCGACGTGGGTCAGAACTCACAAATTTATCATACGATGCACTCTCCGTTTGTGAGAGCGATTTAATGAAATCGTCGAACAATCCCGTGGGGAATTGGGGAACAGAGGAGGGATCCGAGGGAGGGGGTAGGAAACGATTCAAAAAGGCTTCTGCGCTTATCGGTCCAATGAAAAAAGGGCTCATTTCAGTTGCAAGACGGGAAAAAATTGAAGTTCTATCTTCATATCTGTCGATATACCTGTCAGTGGTGGTGCTCCGTGTGTGAACAGGAGTCCCAGGCGGTAGAGAAGCGTTTGAGGGGGGGGGGGGGTGCTCATAATGGCAACGGGTGACATGGAGCCAGCTTTCAATGGCTTGCACCGATTTTCCCAAGTCGACTAAAAAGGTCAGCTCGGTGACATGCGGCGCGGCTCGGCTAGCATTTTAGCCGACTCAGGCGCCGGCTTTAGCCGAGCTTTAGCTGGAGCTGCCGAAACACTAGGCGGCTTGAGAGACAGTGGTGCGCTTCGATGAGCGGCTTGGTTCACTTCGATGGTGACTTGGTGTGCTTCATTAGGCACGGCGCGGTGCGTCGCGCGACGGGGTAGACTTCGTTAGGTCTGATACTTGGTGGCTTCGTGAGGCCGGGTTCGCTTCGTTAGGCGAGAGGGAAAGACTTGGTCTAATGTTACGAGCGGACTATCTCATATGGCGCGTAAGCAACCTCCCAATGGCAGTTACTTACACGATGAGCTTCTGTATAAGAAGAGCCTTAGTACGTCAAGGCTAACCTCAGTACGTCGAGGCGTAAGCTAACTCAAACAGGAGTTAGATCTGGTAGCTGACTTAGGACTGGAACCTAAGCGCAAAGGATACGATGTGATAAGGGAGTCGAGCTGAGCGGCGAGCGTAGTAATAAACCTGGCGAGCCAGCGAAGCAAGATGGAGCTGATCGAACAAGTCGCAAGGGAATAAGCGAGCGAGTCGAAGACGAGCGAGCGAAGCTCAATGGAAGTTTATGGTCCTGAATTCACAAAGGAGACCAAGTCTGAAGCGACTTAGGTCTTTACAAGCGTGCTAATATACAAGTACAGAAAGGCCGCGTCATTGCGAGCCGAGGAGATCACTAAGCGAGTTGGTAATCGACTTAGTGATGCTTCGTAAGGTACTGAGTAATCGTACAAGTTTATGAGTAAGTAGGTGGAGAAATGACGCACGCGTGAGGAGTACAGTAGGAGGGAGTCAAAGTGAGTCGAAGTGACTGAGACTCACGTGGCGTGGGAACATCTGACCGAATAGGAAGGTAAGTAGGAACGAAACAGAAGAAGACATAGCTGCTAAGTATCGAGATCGCGGCAACGGCCGAAAGGAGTCCGGAAGGCGCTATAAGCGGGCCGGTAGTACACATGGTGAGGGAATATAAGTACAAGTGAGCACGTGACACCAAGAACAGACGAAAGGCGTAACAGGTTGAGTGCAAGGTCACAGGAAACAAAAGAGAAAAGAGAATAGAAAAACAACTTGCCACGATGTGTGATACTGCGACCGCTCAGTGCGCGTGAGAAACTTGCTATGCGCGATGCTGTTAGTAGGCTTGTTAGGCTCAGAGCTAAGGTTGTGGACAGTGTCGATTTTGATTGCCAGCACCAAATTGGACGAGAGTATAAGAAATTAAAAGTTCGGTTTGAACCGGGTTCAAGGTGGTTCTGCCTTTCTCGAACGCTGAACCGGACTTGTGGTCCAGTTCGGCACAGCCATCGAACCTTGGACCGAACTTCAGTCAGGTTCGGAAAAGTTCAGGTTTGAACTTTGGTTCTGAACCGAACTGTGGCAACCCTATTTGTTTGGGACAAAAAAAGTGATAGCACCAGTCAATACCTACATTAGTACACATCTATCTAAGATATTCGAAAAAATGTATGGGTTTTGACTATCATTTTGTCCCAAAAAGGCAATGGGTTATGGGGTATGAAGGGGATATGGGTTATGCTTGGAAATCCTCGCATTTCAACTCGAGACATTGAAAATCCTATGGGTTAGAAGAGAGTATGGTTTATCAGGGGTATGGGTTAAGAGGGTGTCGACTGTATTAAGGTTAGGGTCCTCAGGATGGACAGCTGAAAAGGCAGTGGGTGCAAGTGACAAGGGCAGTGGCTAGAGGCAAGCCACAGTGGCAGGAGCCAGGCTTACAGTCATCAGTAAACCTGCATAAAATGTTTTTGCACTTATACAAGCTTGCACAAGGGAAAAAGTCCAAAAAGTACTAAAGTGCCAAAGTAACCTATTTTTTTGTGCTCAAAGTGAATTCCAGGCATCTTGTCAAAAGTAAAAAAGTTGAAAAAGCTGCAAAAAGTCATCCAAAGTCAGCCTTACAGTTATTTTTTCAGATGAGTTAGTGTCAACTTTTTCACTTTTTCACTTATTTACTTGCACAAGTTGGAAAGTCAAAAAGTTTTTGTATAATTTACTGATGCACATGACCGTTGTGTTTGTCAGTGGTTTCGGAAACCACAAGAAAATGATGAGACACTCTCAACACTTTCAACATCCCCCTGCTCGAGCATGGCAGACACGAGATGTAAACTCTGCTCCTAGCTTGCCAACCCAAGTAGGCCGGCGTGAGAGCCATCTTGAGATGGCCGGGCGACAGCGATTCAAGTTATCGTCGATGTATTGAAGTTTGCATGCAGCATGTGCTCCACAAATTCTCGATTCCTTCCCTCATTCCATGTCATGATATTGAGTAGCACGTGTCATACTGTGTCATATTAGATTCGAATGACGTTGTCTCTTCTTGGCTCTCCGGTCGGATCTCGGGTGATAGGCGAACGATGAAGCTAAACTTGAAGCTGTTGTGCAACTCATCCTATAGTCCCGCTCGGCCGTGGAGCTTAGTCGCCGTAGGCGAAAAAGAATGAGCGATGAATCGCAGGTGTCCATAGACGGGCGCGATGAGATAATTGTACTGTTCACCGTTACATCCAGGAAAGGAGAATGGGAAAGATGCCATTGACAAAAGATATACGCGACATCATCATGATGGAGGCTTCCGCCGCTCTTTGATCCGCCTATAAGAACAGCGCAGTTGGTCGGTTTTTTCGTTCGAGAGACGATCATATCCAGTATAGGCGTGCTGGTGTACAGTACTGTATGTTCCCGTCAATTATCTGTGGTTCTCAAGACGCCGTTTGCCGGTTTCTTCGGCATTATGAACTCCAGGTTTGAGGGGACTAGACGCGTACATAAACGCGTGCGTGCGGCCACGAAGTTCCAGTACTGTATGTAAATGGAGATTGGAACGAAGTGCGGTTTACTCGCTGCGGGTGGCTCGTCCCTGTACTAGCTGTGATGCGCTGACTCGAGAAGGTGACAGAGGAGTGCTGTCCGCCCCTCTTTCCCCTCCGAAATGAGAATTGTATGGGTCACTGGCAGCTGGCATGCGGCGAAGTCCTTGTCGAGGTGGTAAATAGATGGCACATAAGCGCTGCGTGAGCCTCAGGCTGAGAGGGAGGAACAGGAATGTCGTGATGCCCGCCGGCCCCTCTCATTCCCCCGCACGTTTCCATATCCCCGGACTGGGTGATCCACGCACGATCGTATCGCAGAACAAAAGGTGCGTTGATCTGCCAGTGGCCAGGCTAAGATCAGAGGCTCCATCATGATACAGCGTGGCGCTGACTCGGACCCGGACGTGCGTTGACGTGGCAAGCATCATTCACACACGTGTTCTTTTCCGTTTTGATCTTTCCCATCCCAGTGGCCCACTTTTACCCTTCCAGGTCCCTTCTATTAATAACCGGGACCACCAAAGATGTAACGAAGTCTCACGGGATAAGTGGACAATTGTCAATGTCAATTGAAGCGGGGAAGCCCATGGCGTCTTCCTATGACGCATTTGCTCACTACCGTGCAAAGGTCAAAAGTTGGCGCAAGGAATAGACGCCTCCCGATTGCTTCTCGTCCCTAAAAAGCACATAGTCCCCCAGGTTTAGGCGGGATGTCCCCACTCTTCTCTCCGCTTGATGCGGGTATAGATATGAGTCACGAAAACGGCACACGTAGACATACGCCAAGAAACCGGATACTATCGCCACTCGCCACCCAGTCGGTAAAGATAGGGCAAGTGGCCACGCAAGAACTACGGCCAAGGGCGGAAAAGCGCCCGAGGACTCGCCCGGAGGAGTAAGAAACACCGGCCGGAGAAGCCTGGTGATTCGGCTTTATTTCGTATCGCATTGACCAGGTTCATCGTTGACGCGCTGGTTCCACGCACTCCTAAGATGACCGCGCGGTCGTAACAAGTAAAGCCATTATCATGAGCCTCATGATGATCGTAGCCAGCGTCCTTCATCCCGATCTATCTATACATTCTCTTATCTGGGTGTCCTGGGCCTCTGATGATGCTCATCAAAATGTTCATCAAGGACGTAGTATCGTAGCCCCAATTGGCCAATAGCGTGGACTCGTAATTGTCATCAACATCAATCCGCAATGCTACGTCGTATAGGAGCACGTAGACATGACGCCGCGTTCAACCCGCTCCTAGATATCCGGCAATAGTGGGGAAACCTCAAAGTGTCTCTCTTCCCTGAATGTCACGGTCTGGCTCTTCCGACTTCAAGTTAAGGACCCTATTTCGGAGTTAACGGCTGCTCACACAACTTAGGAAGAGAAGCGCAGCCAGAGCGACTGATCGATGGCTTTTTGGGTACATCTTGATAGCATCGCTCACCGACCACGACGGATACCGAGGTGACTCAGATGTTCGGTGATAAAAGGCGTTTGGCAAGTGGGGCCCCCGCGTTAAGCCGGAACGACTGGAATGCGACGAGGCGCCTACGAACCGTAAATCACCCAAACGGGGGGGCCATCGATACACTCTAGAACACCTATGGCCATCGATATCGTCATCATCCAGTCTTATCTCTGTGTATAAACCGCGGATGCCCGCGCTGGCTTGATATTCCGCGGACGGGACATCTGCAGACACACTCCTGGATTTCGGCAAGACTCTCCGTTCGTTGTTGGTTTCGAGCACCGAACCGTAACGCACTTCCAGTCCTATGGACCCAGAGATCGGCGTTTACTTGCAGCAAAAATGGCCAGACAATGCCATGATTCACGACGAGAGCGCACATCTATATGTAGTACGCTCTGCGGCACAAGATTGTAATTACCGAGGCTTGGCCTCTCTCCTTCCCCCTTTGCAACCGGGTGTTATTTGCGTGTGATTCGTGTTGCGTCAAACTACTGCGGAGGTTCTAGAAACGTACCATGTTTTGCCTCGCGGATCGATCATGATACAGTAATACATAGCACGGGCGTCACGGTCATGGTCGTTGGAGATATACGGAATAAGTCGAAGGAGAAGAGGGAGACGGCAAAGACCGAGGAAGGGAGCGAGGATTCGGCATTTGGCGTATGGGGATACCCGCAGGCGGATGATTGTCTCGCTCTCGCTCACGTCTCCGGAATCCATCACTCTGTCTATATCCACTCTATTCTGGACCACTCTCCTCTCTCTCTTGATAGCGGTATTAATATCATTTTTAAAGAACTTCGCAATGGTTCGTGTCTTTCCGTTTCATCGGGGATTGTATTCCCGCTCATCTCCGCCATCTTCCGGCAGTCTCGGGTCTCCAGAAAGGATAGCGACCTCAGAGAGTTTGTCAGGGTCACCGGATCTTCGTATGCACCTCTGTTCAGTCCCCTCATTAGTACTTGTATCTAAAAGTCCATGCGTCTAGTTCACGGGAGGCAAGGCGGTATCTTGATAAGCATCTCCGCCTTGATATCGCCCTGCAGTCATACATGAACAACCGGGAGAACCCACAAACACCTTCCTCCACAGACCTTGAGAAAGTCTTCAACAAATACAAGGGTGTGCAATTTGTACTTACTGCGCCGGTTCATCGTTTCCTCACACGCCGCCACTAGACCGCAACGACGACGACATCACTGTGGATGGTACCCTAAGCCTGTGCAGCGATCTCGGCGTAGATCCAGAAGACGTCGTCCTCCTTGCCATTGCTTGCGAACTCAAATCCCCGTGCGTCGGGCGATGGAGGAAGACGGGTTGGGTACAGGGTTGGAGAGGGCTCGGGTAAGTAGTGCCCCCCGTATT
Organism: Russula emetica; assembly: GCA_015178925.1. Lineage (NCBI taxonomy): Eukaryota > Fungi > Basidiomycota > Agaricomycetes > Russulales > Russulaceae > Russula > Russula emetica. Next base: position 7,707 of record WHVC01000129.1, on the reverse strand, counting down.
CATTTACATCTTCAATCCCCCCTTCCTCCATCTTAATCAATCGGGTAACACCCACAACTGGCAGAGTTGAATCATTTGAGGGCATGAAGACATCGATACCCCGCCTCCGCAAGAAACTAGGCGCAGATCCCGATTACTTCCGCCGCGTCTATCTTTACACGTTTGAATTTGCGCGGTCGGAGGGCCAGCGGAGCCTCGGGATCGAGCTGGCGCAGGCTTTTTGGAGCTTGTTGTTACCCTTCGGTCTTAAAGGCGGCGCGCTCCGCACGCAGGACTTCGGCGGTAATGATCTCTCGAAAGTCAACGTCGGGTGGACGGAAGAGCACACGCAACTTTGGTATGACTTTTTAAAGGAGAAGAACATCAAGGGTATCAGCAAAGATACATGGTCGATGGCACGTCATTTTTTTTTTTCTTCTCTGCCTTTTTGATCTATCCAGATGGGGCTGACATGGTGAATTGCGATGCGTAGTTCCTCGTTTTTTTGCGCACGATAGATGTAAAGTTCGAGACCTACGACATGGAAGGTACGTTACACCCCATCTGCTCAATTACTATATATTCCATGAGCGCTCCGACTGCTTACACGCTTCTATCACCCTGCAGCCGCATGGCCGTCGATGATAGATGATTTCGTAGAATGGGCACGCGAGCGCTTAAAGGCGCAGGATGCAGGGTTCATAGAGTGATATCCCCACCCTATATTTTACGACTTTGGCAGGTCGACCCTTCAGGGCGACGTTGCTGTTATCACACTCTCGTGTTGTGTCATTTTGTTCTCTATACGTTTTCTACACTCGTATCAATGCCCTGTACCCGCATTTACCCCCTACTCGTTCCTGAGCCAAAAAATACCGTACAACCTTTGGTCTTGTGTCGAGCACCTATCAAAATGACTGTCTTCGATCTAGGCATTGGATATCAAGCCGGATTAGGGCAGCAACGAGGATGCGATTCTCGTCCGTCATATTACAAAACAGATAGAACTTGTGTTTTCCTGGCTATAACTGATATAGACATCTTTCTTTCTTTAAAGAACAGTTTTGTCCTACCATGTGATGCGAAGGCGTTGTAGTGATAGCTAACCCATGTGAGTCTCGTAGCCCCGTGGGGGTACGCTATCAGCGCCACGGCTTCATCCGTTAGTAGCCGCGTTTGGCTCTCCTCAGAAGATCTTTCCACCTTCCCCTGAGACAGAGGGCAAGAAAGATGACTCTTTAAGCGCGGAGAGACGCGGGCTGCCATTGGCGACGGCGGCGGCGGCCATAACGCTTGCAGCGTCACTACAGTACGTAGCAAAAACATCCGGACGATCAATTAAATCCAGGAGGGGGAAACAAATGGACATGCGAAAAAGAAAAAAAAAAGTGTATTAGCCATTTTCCCATTCATCCTTCATTCCGAAGAATAAGTCATTTTTTGATCTGACGGCCTTACTTACCTTGCGCCGCTGGTGCGCACGACACATTCGGCGCCCGAAGTGGCAACCCAGAGCACGTCAAGGTAGGCGTGTGAAAGCGCAGCGCCAAAAGACTGCGCAAGGGCGTTTTGAAGTATGCGACGGATCTGGAGCGCGTCTGCATCTGCGCTATCCAGGGGTGGCGAAATGGAGAAGCGGATGTAGTGGTGGGTTTGGGGAAGGGGTAAAGGCATTATTGTTGTCGCGGCAGTGATCCGAGTTGTCGTCGTCATCGTCATCGGCGGCGGCCGTTATGGCTGCTAATTTCCGGGTGGGGGCGCGAATTATGGGGCTGGGGTGGATCTCCACGGAGATCACGCAGTCGTGCGTCGATCACGTGATTGTCGCGATCGCGACTTTTTGCTCCCGCCACCGCGTTTTAACCGGTCTGACTGTTCTGTTGACCTCATACGAACTCACTCACGCGATATTGTTCTCCTTGCAACTCATTATATCCCACAAGCTTAGCAGCTCACTGATCGTGGGTGGCCTTTCTTGCCTTATCCAACTGGCCACTTCGTTGATCCATTCACAGCTTAATTGTATTCGATGCCACTTGCTTAGATGACGGACATAATAGAGATCTCTAGCTCGGAAGAGGACGTTCCATCTAACTCCATGCCAAGGTGACTACCGGAGCTCCATCGTCCCACGAGCCACGTAATAATACCCAAAGCAGGAGAAGAAGTTCATCTCTTTCCACAATACCAGTCGCAGCACCGCACCCATGTTCCATAAGGTCCTGTAGCGGCAATGGACGCGATGTAGAGTCGGAGGTTGACCGGTGCGCATGGAAGCTTTGTCAATATTCCAAGTCAATGACATCACCGACTTCTAGAGCTGACTATCGCCCCCGCAAACCAGGACTCGAACGGGCCCGCGTGCACCGCATCGTGTACAGTAGCTCAGACTCCGAGGATGAACTGCCTCTCCCGGCCGCGGCGCGCCACAGCAATGTTGACCTCGACGTCATCGAGATTACTGATAGCTCGGACGACGATGGCCCTCTCCGGAATCTGCTTCCTCCTCGTATCGGCGTTGTGCTGCTGCCATCGACCCTCGGAGAACGACGCGATCAACTCGGTGATGACGGTCTTCTTGTCTTGTAAGTCGATTCATGATCATACCCTCCGCTTCTTGTGCGGCGATACCTCAACAAGCCGGCCGCGGGCCCTCTCCGACAGGAATGAACCCAAAAGTGCTCGGAGGCCGTTACGGCGCCCGCACATGTTGTCTAGGATCGCCACAGCCAGCCCTGAACCGGAACCGAAACCTGACCCTGACCCTGATCCGTCCGGTTTGAAGGACAAAGATACCCGCAGCCTCTTGAAAGCGTTCTCTACGCTGTCATCATTGACCACACTCACAGATTCAGAATCGGAGAAAAATACTACCGTCGCTGGCGACGTCGACGATGATCGTCCTGCCCACGTTGCAGTGAGCATTCTTGCCACGCCAAAAACTCCGCTCAAGGCGAAGCCGAAATCCACACCTGCGAAAACGCCAAGGACATCGAAAAAAGCGCTGGCGCTTGCAGAACAGGCGGAGCGCGCAGCCTACGCACAGTCTCTCTTCGATGAACTCAATCGAGGCGTGTTCGCTGGCGGCCTCCCAGTCGAGACTACTCTGATATGGAGTAATCGTCTTCTGACCACCGCTGGCCGCGCCAGATGGCATCGGTGCGTTCGGTCCTTCTCAGCTATTTGTTATTTCTTCTTTCTGTGTTTATTTTTACATTTTTTGATCTGTTGTCAAGATCGAAAGAAGGCGTGCACACGACCTCGATCGAGCTCGCAACGAAGATTTTGGACTCCAAAGGCAAGCGAGTCCTAGTCTCCGTCTCTGGACATGTTTGTCCAGGTCGAGCGGACCTTGTTTTTACGTTTTCACAGAACGCATCCGGAATACATTGTCACATGAGATGTGCCACCTCGCCTGTTGGATCATCGATCAGGATCCGAAAGAAGGCCACGGGAAGGTCTGGAAATCGTGGTGGGTGACTTGCTGTTGGATCCGGGGAAACTTGCCCCGAAGATGATCTTCGTCCGGTGACATGACTTCCATTATCGATCACTTGTAGGGCGGCAAAAGTTATGCGCAAGCGATCGGATATTGACATTTCGGTATGGCGTACCCATTTGACGGTCAAGGGAAGGCCCCACTTACGAACAGCCCTTTGATCCCGCGTGGTGGATCGTGGGGACTATCTTCCTGTCATTTGCAGACACGGCACAATTATGAAATATCGTATCCATACGAATGGGGTGAGCGTTTAGACGAAAACTCCTCGCGTCGTGTTTTTTTTTGGGTTTTGTTCCTGTACAATGGTACCGCTAACCCGATATGTCCGTAGAGTGCGAGAGTTGCGCCAAAACGTGCGCTTTCCTTTCTCACTTGCTCCCGATTCCGACCCGACAGTTCGTCTCTCTTATATCATAGATACGGCCGCTTTAGCAAATCCATTCGTCCGGATGAAGTCGGTGCGTGTTAGTTGCGTGTGTCCCCCCTCCCAACCCCTTTTCAGGTTATCGCGCGCGTCACAACTTGTGCCTTGTGCCGCAAGATTGTGAAAACTGATACCTGTCATTGTACAATTTTTTTTTCCTCCTTAGTTTGCGGTGCATGCAAAACAGGCACTCTTCACCCGTTATTCACGGTTCGTTCAAAACGATCATCAAAGATGACAGCCAATGGCAATGGTCGAATGGCCGCGACATCACCGCGTGGTACGCCTGTCATCTTGGGCGGCTCTTTTTTTTTCATTTGTCTTTGGCTGGCTGTTGAGCGCTGAGAAATCATCTCATTCCCAACGTAGACTCCCCGCGCACGATAGTGCCTGAGCGAACGGGCATGCCCGGCTCCTTCGGCGATAGTGACGAAGAGGTGGATAAGCTGATCCTAGGTGTCCGCGAGCTTGGTGTAAAGGACGATTGAAAAGTGGGTGGGAGAAAAAATCTGCTTCCGAGATGTATCTCATTTCATCTTATTTCCCTACTCGGTCGGCTGTGCTATGTATTGGGGATACAACACAGTATTCGGAAGTTGAGATGAGATACGTACGGTGCCTATCGAGATAAAAAGGGGTTTGCGCTCTACCACTTTCGTCGCTTGCGCTTGCAAAAAACAAATCTAGAAAAAAAGTTTACTACAGTAGAAGTCGCTTGTCAAGCGACTGCAAATGTCCATCATCATGAGTCACCGTGATGCCCTGTGGAGGAACCGATTCACGATCCACCCACCCTTCGCCCGAGTTACAGTACGTATGTCAGACAGTTGTCAGACTTTCCCTTTTCGAGCGTCCACGGGATTTCATCCTGCTTATCGCCTGGTTTTGCTACGCCACATATGTCACCGAATATCTCAAGGTGAGAGTATTGCTTGCCCCGTGCGCCACGCTCTATCCACATATCCACCCCGATCCGTTTTTACGCCTTGCTCACCAGTGGACAGATATGTCGACGGAACAGCACAGCACGGCAACCACTGGCCAGCCACGGCACTGGCACAGGACTGATAACTCGTTGCGGAGGTTGGACCAATTGAAAAGTCATATCTTTCTCTTTCCGGTTGAGTGATTTGAATTCACACATGTCAGTGGAGGTGCCAGCATGCATGTTGTGCAAGTATCGCGCGTGCTTTTACTTTTTTCTTCTTTTCAAATACCGCTAGATAGTGCTAGCGTACTACTGTAGTACCTGGGGCGGAACTTTCAACTTGCGGTGGATTACACACACGCCGTGCGGTGAGACGCCTGGTGACGGATATTGGTAGGATGGTCGGCGAGCTGTGCGAGGTTGAGGAAGATGACGTGGATAGTGGTGGTGGTTCTACAGCATCAAGGTTGAGGCCTTGAGGGTGTACAGAACGGCTGAGAGCGGGAGGCACGAGAAAAATGACAACAAAGCACGAAGACACACAAAGATATCTACCCCCTTCAACGAGCAGGGTGCTAGCTTATATTATACACGCGATGTCGCTAGTCCCCACTAACCAAGTCAGGGTTGTTGGTACGAAATTGATTGTCGTTGCTAGAAAATGGATGGAAAAGAAGTGACTGTAGAGGTGGAAGAGACTGAAGCCTTGAAGGTTGCGTGGCGCACCAACGTCAAGACCATAAAGTGGGCCACTTTACAGTAAGTGGCATATGATTTGAGGCCCATTAAACCCATTTTTAAGGCTTTAGTTAAGGGTGATTTTTGTCTTTAAGTTAACCCTTAATGATAGGGCTAATAACACTTAACATTATTAATAAAATCTTAATAACCTTTTTATTTTATTTTGTTAGTTAAGTACACAACTACCTAAATAAGTGTTAAGTAGCAGGTGGAGTAATATTAGCCCAGTTAGTGCACGGAGGAGGAGAAAATGTGTTTATGCACATGGACCAAGTCTGAGTCATATCTCGGACTCAGAGACCTCAACAGAATTTTCAAGTCGGAATAGCAACTACCTTTTGGCACCTCCTCACAGACAGCAAATCGTAATGTACAGCAGTGAGCTTCCAGCCTGCCCGATTAAGTAGGTCACGAAGATGCGTGATAGTACGTTCTTGTCCGTCATGACTACGGAGCAACGGTTGCGGGGGAGCGGGAAGCTCCGCGCCCGGGATCTCCTGTGCGGCAGGTTCCTCGCTGACGGACGGTATTACCAGCTCGACGATGACCATTGTGTCTTTGGCCCCGCGGCAACGCGTAGATGTTTGAGTATGGTGAGGCAGTACTCTGTACTCGTCAGACCAGTCGTGCATTATTTTGGAGAGGATGAAGACGGAGACGTCCTCTTGCCGTGCAGGTTGTGGTGTAAAGAAGTCGTGACCTTTTAAAGAACCCAAAACGTGAGCTTTGTTCCATCCCAGGAAGGTGAAAGCAAAAAACGATGAACCTTGGATTCGCACACGGTCAAATTCAAGTGCCTCGGGCATGTTTCTCTTCCAGAACTGTAGTTACCAGAATACATTCTGTATTTTGGTGTGTGATTTGATTCGTTGCACATACCTCGATGGCATCGCCCACGACGGACTCCCGATCTTGATTCTTGAACAACGAAGCGTAACTGCGGGTGATGCTTAGCGAGCGTAAAGGACTGCGCGCCAACGCCTCCTCCAACATCGACAACCAGCGAACCCTGGGGAAGGTGTTCCCAGGTGTGCCCTACAAAATTCGATATTCTAAAGGTGAGATGGTGGTATGCAATGAACGCAGCACAGCGTGACCAAACCTTGTAAGATGGCATTTCCAGGAGATGCGATCTGTTGTCTGGATGCTCGAGCCAGCTCCACATAACTTCTTTGGTATTGTAAAAAGCGGTCTTGTTCGGCTCGTAGGCATGTCCAAGCTCAGGGTCAAGAAGAACCTCAGCAAGGTGACTAGAGCTCTTGAAGCATTCGTCGCTGCTATTGAAATGCACCAGGATCAGAATGCTGTGAGAGCGTCCACTGCAGTAAGCAACCCATACTAGACTTCTATTATAGATGTCATCCCGAGGGTTCCTATGTGCTTCGATTCGGGCCTAGCAAATCGTTAGCCCTTTGCGATTTAGTTGATCACTCGATCCAAAGCAAACCTTGCCAATAGCTCCTCGATCGATTTCCCCGTGTCCAACGCAGATGACAAACGGTTGCTAGCAAATACGTCCGGGGACACCTCCTTGAATATATGATTCGTAGCGAGAAGGCGGAGAACGCGAGCTGGTCACAATATTGGTGCACGATATCATATAACACTTCCCGACACACATACCCAATTTTCCGGGGTGAACCTTGGTGGGTTTGGCGATTTCCGATACATGTTTTCCCTACGCAAAAGCGATTGTGTGCGACTTCAAAGTTATGAATTTGCGAAACATTACCTTGGGTCCAGCATCCCGAAGGATCTCGGCAACATGCGTAATTATCGCAGTCCGCAGTGCGGTAGAAAACGTGGAACTTCGATATTCCTCCATCGTCAGCAATAATCCACAACAGCGCCAAAGAACTTCAGGCTTACTTGTAACGAAATTTCCATAAGGGTCATCTGGGCAGGCCTCGCAAGCGATATGAGCTGCGCCGCGGCAGACGTGATGAGCGATCCAGCCGACTGAATGTCAGGATGCATGCGCGGTGCGTCGAACTCGAGGCTAAAAGTTGAATCTGGAGAAGGGAAGGTGAGTGTGTTGGTAGATAAGTCCGCTTCAATCTGTTCAATCAAAGACTATATGATGTTGGTGAGGGCTTTCAACTCGGCCAAAGTGTCTCACGACACCCTTAAAAG
>WHVC01000128.1:0-69916 GCA_015178925.1 Russula emetica | reverse complement strand
GTGTTCCTCTGAAACGGATCAACAGACGCATGCATCTGTCTGTCGCCCTTCCCGTGTTCCTCGAGACCAACGTCGTCGCCGCCCTGGCCGTTACGATTGCAGGAAAAGATGTGGTATCAGGTATTTTGACGGCACTGGTATGTGGTCGATGATTCAATTTATGTTTTTGGGAATTCTGCCCTGACCCTTTATTCTCTCCCAGATTAACAATCAGGCGGCCCAATCAACTTGCGTCTACCCGGAACACAGCAAACCCGCCTGCGTCGGGGGAAATCCCTGCGGATTCACCTGCAGTGACGGATTCACGGCTTCCTTGGACAGCAACCCGCCTGCATGCGTGTGCGCTCCGCCCTCTGTCCTCTGTAACGGTAAGTGCAAGAAAGACGGTCCATGCCCCTCGGCCCGCGCAAGTACCGATAACAAGAGGCGATGGGCTGGCCATGGCAGTGGCTCTTGCTCAGAAAAGGGACTGGGATGGGCGGCCTGCGGCGTGTATGGTGGTGGTTCCCGTGCATGGGAATGTGTCAACACTGCTCGTGATCTCGAAAGCTGTACGTGCCTGTCTACCCACCTCTCACACTCCGCGTGTTTTGTTTCCGTAATACTGACTGCATCCTCTTTGCTTGTTCACCCGTGCTGCAAAAAAGGTGGTGGCTGCACTATTCCGCTCACGCCCTACTCTCCTATTGGCAAGGACTGCTCTGCGCTTCCCGGCGTCGCAGACGTCGCATGTCTGTATGGCGAATGCGTTGTCTTTCGCTGTCTCCCAGGATACGGGCCCGCGCGCGACGGCCATAGCTGCGTCCGCAAGTACTCTCAATTCGATGATGCGGAGGACGTACCCGCGAGTGCCTACGGACTCGAACACGTTCCCCTCGGGAGGCACTGAGAGAAGTTCAAAAAATTATTCCTTTTCTGCGCTGTCCTGTCCGCAAACCCCTTCTATAATTATTAGATACCATTCCGACGGACTTCTATCAGACTATCATTTCGGACAACCGTCTTTCCTTTTCGTGATTAGCCTGTCCTTTGTTGTCGCTGCTTCGGACACCCCTTGGGCTTTTGTCGTTTGATGGGCCGTCACCCTGACCTCCTGACCGTGACTAATTAGGGCCTCTGTTCTCGTTCTCGTCGTTGATACCGATACCATGTCGCAAATGACAATGCCTTGTGCCGTTTAATATATCTAGCCAAGTACAGTAATCTGTATCTTTATTCCAGCTAGAGTCTAGATCCCCATGAAAAACTCCTGGTAAACTCGTGTCAAAAGTTTCAAGAGGACGGCTGGCCTTCTAGGTTCCAGTCCTTTTGGGATGGCTCCAAGATTAATTAAAAGACAGGGAGGGAATGCCAACTGAAAAAAACATGATATGACTCAGATAAATTTCGATCCGGATCCGGATCCACAGGCTGCGCATGAGAAGAACGTGTTATTGTACAAGTACAGTACGTACTGTATTTTGCTTTCGGCAACAAACTGTGGCTTATTATATCAAAATCTGTCATGATCATGGATGGCATCATGATGGCATGATGGCATGACGGGGGGGTCCAACTGTCCAAGGCGGGCGCAGCGAATCGAATTAGTAAAAATACGTTTTTACCGATCCACTCGACTAAGTTAGACAGATAAGTATGGAAGTCCAAACTCGGCAGTTAGTTATTAAGTTCACAGGGATATCACGTGACCTCTTTTGAAAGCCCTTGTCCCTTGCTCCTGGAACCGACGGCGAGGGATCGGGCAAGGTCCGCCAGTTGAAACGGATACTACTGTAACTCATTATTCTCGCTCGCCCGACCAAATCTCTCAACACTGCCGTAGATAGTCTGGAACGTCAGCGGCGTTATTTTGGTCGAGTATGGCTGACGAGCATGTCTTATCTCATCTGTTCAGTCAGCCAGGGTTTTACGGTTATGATTTCCTCAGAGACAGGATTACCAGGAACGCACTGTCCCGGACAACACCGCAAAAGCATTTCTGCGCATGTGTTCTTCGAATTCCGAATAAATCATTGCTACAACACACGAACCGAATCAGTAGCAAAAAAAAGCGTAGAAAGAAGAGTAACAACGTCCACATAACACACGAATGCAAAAGTATAGGAATGAGGTGGGATTGGATATCGTAAAAATGTCTCCCCTGCCTAGTATGTCGCACCCGTCCCCGCTCACCATCTGCTGTTGATGTAACGAAGGCGAAGCGGTCGGTGTCTGGCCACCACGAGGGGGGGACACCTGGGGTGTCGGACTGTGAGCATGCATGTGCGGAGAGAGCGATTGAGCGATATTTCGTTGAGCTGTTGTCCAAGGCACTACCCGTGAGGGTTGAAGTTTCAGGTTGTTGGTCAGATTCGTTCCGACGTTGACGCCAACAGCTCCCACTGGGAGGTTGAAATTAGACCCATTACTGACGATATATGCCGCAGGCCGGGAGCCATTGACTGCTATGGGCATCTCTGGTTGGCCATTGGTAAACGCACCCTTCAACTGAATTTGTGGCACTGTAAGGCCGTTCTGCTGTGCACCTGGGTGAAGGTATGTTGTAGTTCCATTTGGCATACTAGGCGCAAAGTTATTTTGTATGTGATAACCATTAGGAATTGAAATTGCGGCGTGCGGTTGTGTCGGCTTTATCGGCATAGGGGAAGCAGCGGTCACGCCAGCGGGTGTTGCTTCAGCAGACGGTGTGGCAGAGTCTCGTTGTGGAGCAGGAGTGGACGATGAGTGCGATTCCTCCGATCCGTTAAGTGACGGGGGGACTGGGCTAGTCTGACCATTAGTAGCTGTCGGCGTGGGGGACGACTGGGGAGAAGCTAGAGGCGCGGTTAAAACGGGGGTAGCAAGTGGGCGCAAATTGCCGTTTGAAGATATCCGCATTTGCGGTACGTTCAGCGCCGAGGGCAGCTTCTTCAACTGCTGCTGCATTGAGATCGGTGTCCCAGTTGTCTGCGGCATCCCGAGAGCGCTTTGCTGCTGCTGGGCCAGCTGTTGTTGGTGTTGCTGCGCCGCCGTGGCCTGAGAAGGTGTCTGTGGATGGGGACGAGGACCGACGATGATGGCGTCACGGCGGAACGCGGGTGCAATACCCGTCCTGTAGGGAAGAAACCCAAACAGACGCCCATCGGATGACGGAGTGTAGATAGTAGGATCAGTGGTGAGCCGCTGGTGATCATCCTCTTGATACAAAGACATCCCCTTAAGCAAATATCTAAGCAAAGCAGTTAGCGATGAAAGATCTTGGCTACCAAGGAGTGCATACTTGGGATGGAACTCATCCACGAGGACTCTATCCTTCTCATCAGGGCCGTCGGGTCCAACGGAGGGTTCATCGTCTGCATCGAATAGCCAACGATCACGAATGCGCCATGAAACCTCCTTCTCGGCAGTTGACTCTTCTTCAGGCATCTCTGAATCCGCTGTTGTTGACCTTGTTAAGCGCCGAGGGTAACTCTGTAACTCATCGCGAGGTGGAGACCGACGAGTGGTGCGACGATCCACACGTAACACGCCTCCGCGACCACGACGTACCCGGACAGCACGCCACTGTGGAACAGAAGAGTCCTCATCCGGGCTGGCAGATGACGATCGTAACACCTCAGGTGGTGAGTACCACTTGAAGTGTCGTTGCGCTTGGGTCACAGGTGGGGGCTGATATGCGTTCTAGTTGGCGGTGAGCAGAGCCGGGGGTGGCAGTAGGCAGACAGCTCACCTCCATTCCAGTCTTCCCAATGATGATCTCGCTCTTTGATCCGGGCCATCTCCCGATCAACTTGGGCCAGGATCACGGCTGCACGCTCCTTAGGACGCACAACGGTGTCATGGTGTGATACCGGAGACATAAGATCACCATTGTTGTCGCGTGACTTGAGCTTGACTCCCCCAGGGCGCCTACAAGGTCCGTCTTTAAGTTCATACATTCTCAGGAAACAGTAATGGACGTACACTTGGTCTGCTGGCCTGGCCTTCTTGACCACCCGCTCCTTATCATAGAACAATTCTTCGTCCTCCTTTGCATTGAGTAACGAAGGAAACTTGCGCTTGAGGTTTGCAAAGTCTTCACGCTTTTCCCACACCGCTTTTGCTTGCTGCGACGCCTCGCGCTTGAGTTGTTCACGCTTGAGAACACCGCTGACTAGTTCGGCTGTGGTGGCGAGCTCTTGCTTCAAACGCATGAGTTTCTCTGAAGAAGATGCCTGTGAGGCTCGGGTCTTGCGCATTGCCTTGACATCACGCCGCCTAAAGCAGATGTAGGACTCATTTTTGACATCTGACTCGTCAAACTAAGGCGGAGAAACCTAAGTACCATAGAGGGCACAAATTAATAGGACTTACATTGAGAGTGGGTATTATTCGGTGGCCACCTCGCTCAACTCGACGCTCCTTCCAGTAAGGGTAGATCGCCTTTGCGAAACGAAGCAACTGCGGTGGTTGCGGAATCCATGACGGGACAATGAACGCAGCAAACGTATCAGGTCTCAGCAAGCTGGAGAATGTTTCTTGATAGTCGGAGAATGGTGGGAAAGGAGAGCCCTGCTCAAGGCCCTATGACCGGGACATCAGTTTTGCACTGTAAGACATGTGAACGAAAGTAACATACGTGATGCAGGAACTCGGTCTTCTCATGGGTCACCTTTTCAAAAAGCCCCATCACAAGTTCAAATTCATCTTCAGAAATGACGATGGGTTGGGCGACATCTGGCTCCTTGCCCTTCGCTTTTGCGCTGCGCTGAGAGGTCCTCGTCGTACTGGACGTTGAAACAGCCCCTTGAGCAGATGTTCCCTCGCCACGAGCTTCCTCGTTGTTCTTGTCGAGCCACTCTTTATCGCGCTCATCCATGAAATAGGTGAAGCCATGAGCGAGGGCGTCTTGTGTGGTTTCCTCAGTCGTCTCGGACGTCTTGAAGTATGAGACTGGATCACGCCACCTGTTGGGTGGGTAAAGAGACTCATAGTCTTCCACAAGTCCGGCATTATCTGGGATTGGGATGTAGGCATCCTGTTGTTTGGGAGGCTTATCCCCGGAACCACGGGGTGTGCGGGAAGTCGCGTGGCGTTGCGAGGCAGCTGACAGGACAGCTTGGAGGTGGTGTTCCTATAGAAGGCTAATGAGTCAGCATTCCGCGGGATGAAATTCTCACGGTAGCAGCCAATCAGAGAACGCCACCAGGCGCCGCTCAACATGAGGGGCTGAAAGGCATGATGGAGCAGAAAATGTGGGCTCACATTGGCGTCCTCTGCATCAACTCCAGCGGTGGACACAATTCTGGCCTTCTCCTCGTCCTCGTCGAATGCCAGAGGGTCCGCATCGAGGCTGCCGTGAACGATATGGAGTCGGGTCTTGTTTGTGACACGATTACGGTTGCGAAGGGTAGAGGGACCGGGGTTGTGTGCACGGGGCATATCATGGAGAAAAAGAATGGGGACGATGCAGGATAAATTAGGGCGGGGGGTTGTCAACGCAGGATGTGTCGGCTTTCGTTCTCTTTGGCGGGCCACGGCGCTGCGGGGGAAAGAACCGAGCGTGGGAAGTTGTCCCGATGTTCCGGCCCGAAAAAGTAAAATGTTGGCCGCCCGTTGTTGTTTGGTCGTGTGGACGCATTAATTGTGGCGCTTACCGTAAAGACTGGTGCCTCTTCCTGCAACTAATCTACCGTGATAATTAATCTACGTTCGACATTCCAGTTCGACAGAGCTTGTGAGCTTGGTCGAGACTTGTCAGAGTCTTGAAATTAGCTACGAGTGGCTGTCTGCTCGTGCGAAAGACGAGTAACTCACGGCTGAACAAACTGATACCACAAAAAGACTTGGCCGGCTATCAGAGTGAAATCATAGAAGATAAAGTGGACGTAAAAGGTTAAACGTAGTTGAGCGCTGAGCATTACTGTCAACGGTCACATTATCCAAGACTCTACAGTTTAATCACGTACCTGTCAATTCCATCTTTCAATTCTCTGTTATTGATCATTTCGACTTCTGGGTACACACACACGTGCAATCGGCTACTGGTCGCCAACCATCACGCACCATCACGCAGGTCAGGGCTGAGGTAAATGCAGCGCTGAGTGCGACGCATTGTGTGAGCGGAAGATCGGTCAAGTTGAGCTCTGTCAAAGAAATGCGAGTATATGCGTGTGATGTACAATCGAAGCCTCCTTAGAACGTACCTCTGTCGTTTTCCCTGCCCCTCACCAGAGTCCGTGGTCTATTCGGAAGTAGTCATGACTTGTGAGATCGGTGATGAGTCGTGCGTCCTGAGCAGCCACGTTTGATGGGGGGAGAGCGTGCCAAACGAGCGCTAGTAAACTACTGGGCGTGCATCAGGGATACAAGGTGGCCACACTGAATCGCGGAGGGTGGCAATGAGGTCAACTGCGGATGTCCAAGTTATTGAATGCTTGCTCGTGCATTGTGGTTGACCCCAACCCACGAGGCCAACGCGAACACATGGTGAAGGGCCATTGCGGAAGTTGCTCTGGAGTCGACTCCATCTATACAAAATAAAATATTAGCATATAGTAACTCCGGTTGCTCTCGGAGGAAACAGGCACAAGCAGCAGGAGAGCACCGACGCTAGGAGGGGAAGGGAAGAGAGTGGGAGGGAATGTATGCTTGATACCCACATTACTATAGCCGCTTCAAATGCAAAGGATGTTAGGGATGACAGTATTTCGAGAAGAGGGGCGGATTCAGAGAGGCTGAGCTCCGCAGTGTGTCCTCCCGTCCCCGACCGGATTCGTCCCATCAGGCCATCCATCTGGACTCCGTACACCTCCTTGGCTTACAAGTGAAAGTATTAGATTCACATGAGATGTAAGAGTCACGATGAAGCAAGGATGCTGTCGCGCGGGGTTTGAGAAGGAGGAGACCATGAGGGATGGTGAAACGGGACAAAGGCGAGGAGGGCGGGGTGACGTCCAGTCGCACGCTACGGCCATTAGCGCTCATGGACCCTATTGGGACGGAAGATCTTATCTTATCTGACCATCGCACGATTTCATTGACAAAAAGTGTCTCATCTCTCTTACATCTATTTACAAATCCTCCCAATCGATATTCATCAGGAATCTAGCATGCCCCAAACGCAAGCCGTGATTACTTTCAGGCGAGGGACGATGGTACCATCCCACCATCACATGTCACAATCTGCACATCATATAAGGAGCAAGAACACAAATAAAAGCCCACGAACCTTGTCCGTCATGTACGAGTTCGTAACCAATAACTCTACTACTTGTGCGACCTCCTCTGGTTGGCCAAAGCGGCCCACAGGAATAAGATCCTGTCATGACAATTAGAATAAAATGTCAAATTAGTTGAAAAGATCGGCTCTAGATACACGATGCGCAGGAGTGGGTTCTTTGAACATAACCGTGTTGGCAATTAGGGCTGGGGCAACGGCATTGCAAGTCTACCAG
This sequence comes from Russula emetica, assembly GCA_015178925.1. Classification (NCBI taxonomy): domain Eukaryota; kingdom Fungi; phylum Basidiomycota; class Agaricomycetes; order Russulales; family Russulaceae; genus Russula; species Russula emetica. The sequence goes on along the minus strand of WHVC01000128.1, from coordinate 62,501 downwards.
AGCAAACCAGCTCAACATGAGATGCTGGGATTGTTACCATGGTGACACTCACAATTCCCTTCTTACTGTATTGTCTGGCGACCCAGTGCATGAGGCCATGTAATGCAGCCTTTGAAGAGGAATAGTGAGGACCAAGAACCCCTCCAGTGGCTGTACGTATCGTCATCATCTCGAGACTGCAGATAGCGAAGAAGAAAAACTCCCCAGAAGCAATACTGGAGCAGAAGACGATTCTCCCATACCCTTGCTTTTCCATGTGCGGGACGCACAGCTGGGTCAGCTGGGCACGACACTCACACCGTCAGCATCCCCGTGTCAGGGTCTGTAAGCGTGCCACTGACCAGGAATGCGCCGCCCGTATTTGCCCGCCAACATTTCTCAAATTCTTCGATACTGGCGTTTTCTATCTTGGCCTTGATACCGAGCACAGAACCGGTCATGGCGGCATTACTGTAAAGGATGTCCGGGTGCCCGAGCTCCTCGACGACCTTCGCATGCATGGCGCGCACAGCATCGAATTCAGCGAGATCTGCTTGGAACGCGGCGACGCGCACACCAGTAGCGCGCAGTTCCTCGACCAGCGTCATAGCTCCGTCATGCTGCGTGAAATAATGTAGCGCAAGATGCACGCCGCGTGAAGCGAAGAGGCGTGCTGTCGCCTGGCCAATACCGCCCCTGTATGACGATGACGTTTTTTTAAACTTTTGAGTGCGAAATTGTGAAAGAAATGGGTCGTGATTGGAACTCACGTTGCGCCGGTTATGAGAGCAAGTTTACCCTTGAGGGGTATTGGGGTATATGTGCCAGCCAAGGACTCAGACATCGGTGGGCAGGGGCTAGATGTGTTATCGTTATCCGTAAAGATCGGAGGGGACGACTTGCTTCTTGCGATGATGGGGATCAGATTAGCAATGGCGAGGAAGCGCGCAAGCCAGTTTGACGGTCAGATGGAGAAGGATAGGCGATGCGCTCGGGAAAACATTACGTTCAGTGGAACAGCCGAGGTCAGGGCATCCTCAAGATCGACTAGAGGTCGACTGACTTGGTTCGTCGCGAAAAGAGGCGCCCATAAACCCGACAAAAGGCGAGAAGGGATCTTCTGCCAGCAACAGTCATCCTCCGAACTTTCACCTCACCTCACACAATGCTCCACTACGATTTCCCCCTCGTCCCTTTCCTCTTTGCCACTGCCCTCTCAGTCAATGGCCTCCGCAAGCGCTCCCTCTCTCCTTCCGGTGGCGCAGCAGCATTCCTCACGGGCATATCCATGCTCTCCCTGCCCCTACGTACCCCCGGCATAGTTCTCATCGCTTTCTACCTCCTCGGCTCCAGTGCTACACGCGCGGGCCAGCCACGCAAGGCCGAGCTTGAGGATGGACACGATCATACCATGACGGGCTACCGCACCGCCGCGCAAGTGTTCTCCAACTCTGCCAGCGCGCTTGTCGCGACTCTTGCCTGGGGGGCGCTGCATGCCCCGGGGTACCCTGGAGTCAAAGTCGCAGAGGCCCTCTTTGGCGTTCGTAGCTTTCCGTACACGAATGAAACATGGTGTCCACTCGACGCGGGCATCACGCATGGATGGAGTCGGGCGCTACTATTCATAGTCCTCGGGTGCGTTTTGATCTCCCCCCTCCCTTCTCGTCGGCTCCTCACACTTCACGCAGGCACTTCGCATGCTGCATGGGTGATACCCTCGCGTCGGAGCTTGGTATTCTGTCAAGTTCACCGCCCATCCTTCTCACGACCCTCAAAACCGTGCCTCCAGGCACGAATGGTGCACTGTCATTAGTAGGAACGGCGGCCTCCATCGGCGGCGGCATGGCTATGGGCTGGATGATGTGGGCTGCGCTTTCTGTGGAGAACGCCGCGTGTCGCGATCAGACCGGCGATCTGTTCTTATTGCTGCTTGGATGGGGTGCAGTGGCTGGCGGTCTGGGATCCCTCGTGCGTATTAAGTTCAATCGGTCATCGGACCTAGGGTGAGCCGTATTGATACTCCTTCGGTTTTGGGGGTGCACAGCTTGATTCGCTTCTTGGAGCCACGTTGCAACGAACACAATATTCCAACACGAGCAAACGCATATTGACTGACACGTCGACGGTACCACAAGACGGTTCCGATATCAAAGTCGTGAGCGGTCTCGATGTGCTCTCGAATAATCACGTACGCACATCTGCATCGACTCATTTGCTTACGTCGTACTCAGCCAACTCATCTCGTATTTACTACTAGGTCAACCTTATCTCCTCGACTTTGACCGCATTGGCGCTAGGATATCTCGCCTAGCTAAAAAAAGGGGAATTCCTCCATTTAGTATCCGCTTCTTTCCCCCCTCTTTCTCGGTGTACCTCCGAGCGCAGACATTTCGACACGTTATTGTTACGGTAACTGTATTTTTCAGCACGATGACCTACTTTGTATGACTAGAGCTTACTCGCTTCTATTCGATTACTGACTCATGTCAGAGCAGAAATGAGCTGTCAGCATGACACTGGTATGCATAAATACCGCTTGTGAGACCTGATTCCAGTTCGTGTACATAACCCTAACCCTAGGGTCATTTTGCTCTGCTACTGGCCGGGCCAAGCGGCTCTAACCTGACCCGCCTGACCCGCCAGGCTTTGGAGTCGGGCTTGCGTCTTGATTTTGTATCAACGATATAACTAACAATCACGCGTGCGAAACCGAAACCACATTAAGCACAAATAAAAACAGTCACTCTGATATTATGCCCAAACATAAAAATACAGAATTAGTAATCAGTCCTGCCCGGAAAAGCTCCAATAACCAAATATCGTCCAGCGCGTGATGATATCCGAGAACCTGCTACCTATAGGAGAGAGTACCTGCTCATAAACACTACAGACCTGGAGTTAGGAAAAAATTTCATCAAAACGAGACGAGACGTCAAACACGGGGGCAGAGAGGGCCTTTCTGGATACGTACAGTACGACGCACTTCGATAGCTTCGATAGCGTATGGGATAGGCCGTCTTATCCTCGAGGACTGACTGACCCAGCACTCGTACGTGCGCGGAGCTTCATTGCAAGAGTTGACAATATTTCAGTTGTCCCCTTCCTGAGTCACCGATTTTTCAACACGGCAACAATAGATGCGGATGCGGTAGCAGATGCGGCGGCACCAGATGCGGATGCGGTGGCAACAGAGGCAGATGCAACAGGAGGGATCACTCGAGGGCTCACTCGAGGGTTCATTCTGTATCCTCGACTCGGATTGCGGCGGCGACAGATTTACGTTCGTCTCGGAGTAACTTTCTTGGCTTCTTTGACTAGAACAGAACATCGTACGATCTAATTAACTTATGGGAGGTTGACTGCTTTGTAATGACGTTGACGTACCCTACAGCCGTCACTTCTGTATGCGTGGTATTACTCGGTAATGTAATGGGATGCGTAGATTGATTTGGTTGGTCCCGCTCAGTTGAAGGAGTTGAGGAAGGAGAACGGGAACGGCTATGGGCCGCTCCAGTGTGGGTCTGTTCATCCCATTCCAAGACTCTCGAAGGCCGGTCTCCTGAGCTGTCTGTTCTTGACGAGGGTTGTCCGAGTCTAACAAGAGTGTTCCTGCCATCGTAGCGGCCCTGCTCCAGGTCCGGATATCGTGCAGAAGAGCAGAGGGTGTGCGGATGGTCCTGCTCCAGGTCCGGATATCGTGCAGAAGAGCAGAGGGTCTGCGGATGGCCCTGCTCCAGGTCCGGATATCGTGCAGAAGAGCGGTGGGTCTGCGCACAAGCTTCACAGGACAATAGGGAAATCAGCGACCTGAATATACGACGACTTCCGTTGCAGATATGTCGCACTCTATCACAAGAGCAGTTCGCCATGAACCCGCTCCTGGATTCACTCGGGGGATTATCCGGTACCCTCGTTTTAGGCGGCACCGGCAGATCTACCTTCGTCTCTGAGTAAGCTTCTCGTCTAGATCGGCTTCTTCGTCGACTAGAACAGAACATTGTACGACTTAATTATGGGAGGTTGACTGCTTTGTAATGACGTTGACGTACCCTACAGCCGCCACTTCTGTGTGAGTGGTATTACTTGATAATGTAATGGGATGATTTGGTTGGTGCCGCCCAGTTGAAGGAGGAGAGGGAGGAGAACGGGAACGGCTACGGGTCTCTCTAGGGTGGGTCTGTTCATCCCGTTCTACGGCTCTCGAAGGCCGGTCTCCTGAGTTGCCGGCTCTTGACCAGAGTTGTCCGATTCGAACAAGAGGGTTCCCATCATCGTCGCGGTCTGAACGCACTTCATAACTACATAAATGATCGGATGGGAAGGGCTTAGCAGATGGTTGAATGGAAGCAATTCGATCAGCTTGCTCTGCGTGGGGTGTATTCGCCCTTTCGCTGGACGGGGAAGGTGGGGGATAAGACGTGGAGGGCCTAACAGATGGCTGAACGGGAGCAGTGCGATCAACTTGCTCGGCGCGGGAGGTATTCACCCTTCTTTCGCTAGACGAGGAACGTGGGGGATGAGAGGTGGAGGACTTAACAGATGGCTGAACGGAAGCAGTGCGATCAACTTGCTCGGCATAAGGCCTGATAACAGTTCTTTGGCTGCGCGAGTCTTCCTGGGGATGGGGAGATTCATTTCTCTTCTTCGTTTCTTCTGGTCCAGGGGCCACCACTGGCAGAGAAATATTGCTGCTATTCTCTCCCAATGTCCGAGAAGGCAGCGCGTTCCGAGATGGGGGAGAATTGGTTACGAGGTGCACTGGCGGTTGCATAGAACTCGCCGACACGGTGGTCCCAGAATTTGTTATACCCTCACGTTGCGCAGCTCGAGTTTCCTTTGAAGCAGATATGATAGATGACTTCATATACGCAGAATCGTTTTGCGTGTTGTCTGCATCGAGAGGAGGCTGTAACGGAGAGCCACTGGTGAGGATCACGAGCAGAAGTATGACGCCAATATGGGATGCTCACCTTGCCAGCTCGAGAGCGTGCATTGAGCTCAACGTCAAACTGCTCCGTTGTGGCTTGAGGACCCTTTGAGGCTGCCGCTGGATGGGCAGTTGTTTGATTGTCTGTGGCACGGGGTTCCCTCCTGCGTGAAGCCGCCCCGGGGCTGGCATCTGCGGCATTGTCGAGGCGCTCATCCGAAAGTGCCTTCCCAGCCATAGTTGGATAAGACGGTCTCCCTTGCAGTGTCGGTCCAGTGGTTGCTCGATGAGATCCACTTTGGGAGATATTGGTGGATTTTGACATGACACTCGGCGATGAGGGAGACTGTTGAGTGTCATCGTCTTGTCTTCCGGTGCCACTGGCAGTATTATCCATGGAAGAGAAATATGGAGATCACGTTGGGTGAATAGGGTCGCTCGAGATGGGGCAACATTACGGTATTGTGTTTCTGGTTAGTCTTGCGCTTGAAAGACTCACCAACGTCTCACGGTATAATAAGATGGCCCCCGCCGCAATTTCGCGGACAGTTCTGAACCACTCTTTGCCATGTACTCCGAGGTTGCAGAGGAACAAGACAACAAGATGGTCGAGCGCTGGCGAAACGATGCCAAAGAGATACTCATTTTCGTGCGTAGTCCTGGGCTCACGTGTCTCCTTACATAATAACCTGGAACTACTGTAGACGGGTTTATTCTCCGCTGCCGTTGCCGTGCTGCTTGCCGTAACAGTTCAGTTCCTGATCCCCAACAGTTAGGATACCTCTGCATTCTATCTCGGAAATATTTATCAGCTTCTCGCCGACCAGAATGTAACGCGCACGCCCATACCTTCCCCTATCGCTAAACCACCCCCGTTCTCTCCCCCGAGATACGCTATCTGGGTTAACTCACTCTGGTTCTTGAGCCTCGTTATCAGCCTCACGTGTGCGCTTTTGGCATTATCGACACAGCAATGGGCTCGTCGATATCTTAGGGTTACTCAGCCAGAAGGCTGCACTCCAGAGAAGCGAGCCCGGATGCGTGCACTCTTTGCCAATGGCTTGGATATTTTGCCCCATGACTGGGTCGTGGAAGGATTGCCGACCCTGTTACATCTCTCCGTGTTCCTTTTCTTTGCTGGACTCGCCATCTTTCTATTCAATATTAACCAGGCGGTCTTTAGCTCAGTGTTCTGGTGGATCGGGCTATTTTCAATCATTTATGCATTGATCACACTGCTCCCATTTGTTCGGCACGACAGCCCATACTATTCACCACTGTCCCTACTAGTGTGGTTCCTGTATACCAGGATGTCACATTTCTTCTTTACAGCCCTCTTCTCTATGTCGTCCAATATGCTTGTTCCCGTTCAAGTCCGGGTGCTTTTCGTGGGCTTGAGCGTTGTTTATGGCAGCAGGATCACAGGCGGTGTGGAGATGGCAGCCGAGGAAATGGTATCAAAACGGTCATCGGATATCGACGTCCACATCTTAGGCTGGATAATAGGTGCTTTTACCAACGATGGCAGAATGGAAGAGCTCTTCGAAGCCCTCCCCGGCTTTTTCAACTCGATATTGGTGAAGGTTCTCGACAGCGACTTGCCCGATAGCCTTTTAATAAGGTTATGCGAGGCGTGGAATAAGTTCTTCCTTCGTACTCTGCAATTGAACTGGGTCGGCGAATCCGACAGGTCTCGTCGACTTGACGTCGGGATGGGCGCATTGAGCGTGATAAGCGCTGGACGGATCTCACCAATCCTTAACGACATTCTCTCCAAGCCCTGGGATGAAGTGCCACAAAATGTCGAGATTGGCCACGCAATGGCACGTTGGCGTTCTAGCAATAATGAAGTTGTTGCTCAGTATGCGCAATGCATAGCTACCAGGGTCCTTGCGAGTGTGCGGGAACACAATGATCGTTGGATTATACTTGCTACTAGCGTACTTGGCTTATCGGTCGACAAAATTCTGGCTTACATCGATCACGGCGATGATAGTCTATCCCTTGCCATCCTGATCTCCGTGGCTCGCCAACACATTCACTCTGATTTCTATGATTGGGACCTTCTGTCGACACTTTGTAGACTTCACATAGGCAATACTCTTCCTGAACTGCAGCATGACTTTTGTATGCTGTGGAACGATTGCGTCGAAGAAGCGACGAGGCAACCGCCTGGCACGCTTCCTCTCGAGGTTCTTCGTTTGACTCGCTTTCTTTACATCGGTTTACATCAAGGCACCGATGCTGCCCCGACGCATTTTTCTGCTTCGACCCCGGATTTCTACCACATACTGTCCGAACCACAGTCGTATCCATTGTGCAACATCCAAGATCATCGCCCGGACTCGATCCCCTCAACTTCGTCACCCACCTTACCAGGTAATCCAATCGCAGGCAATCCCATCGCACATCCCGTAGGTGGGTCCCGATCAAGTGGTGTAGCTCCTGCGCCGCAAGACATAACCTCGACCGCTACATCGTTCTATCCTCTGGGAGGTAACAAGCAGGAAGATATAATCTCATCATGGGTAATAACCGACATCGGTCGAATCTCGTTCACCGTGTCCACATCTTCCCTTGCGCTAGCATCCGCCGCACCTGTTCTTAACAAGCCCTCGGCATCTCACGATGTATACTCCCCCTCTACCTCCAAATACTCGCTCCCTGCTTCGTCCATCATCTCCGTCCCTCCACCCTCGCATATCCCGCCCATGCCCAACGCGGAACTCCTTTCCCTCGGCGGCACTTCATCCTCCAGCCCACTAGACAATGCCATGCCAAACCGGTTTCGTGCTCGTGGACTAATTAATGAGGGAAACATGTGCTTTGTCAATGCGGCGCTGCAGCTGCTCGTTTACTGTCCCCCATTTTGGGATCAGTTCAGGGACAAAGGCCGGCTTATGGATCAGCACGGGCAGGGAGGGGGTCAGCGGACTGGTGGTCGCACGACATTGCTAATGGATTCCACAATTAGATTGCTGAATGAATTTCTATATAAGAAGCCGTTGCTGACGCAACAGTCGCTGCAGCTGGCTAATAAGAGGAAGGCAAGGGAGGATGAAAGGAGGATTGAGGACGAGGACACGGATCCGTTCCTACCGAAATATGTGTATGACGCGATGAAGGAGAAGAGGCAGCTCAAACGTATGCTGGTGCGTACTTGCGCATACGTAGCGCGATTCTGTTATTGATCTCTGCTGGCCCATTGTGTTATAGGACGGCCGGCAACAGGATGCAGAAGAGTTTTTCTGCGCGTATCTCGACGCGCTCGACGAAGAGTTACTCGGACTACTTAATTCTATAAGCACGCACAGGACAACCTCTGCTGCACTCAAGGTGGAGGAAGTCAAAGAAAGGTCTCAGTCGGACGAGGGTCAGACTGAGGTGGAAAGGCGAGACTACATTGTACGACAGTCCCTTCTCTCGATGAGCTTGCCGTTGTTGACGTATGCACGGGCACAAATAGGTTGATGCAGTCAAGTCTCCCTCACGCATATTCGATGGAAAATTCCGCACGACCGTGTGCACGGCAGGCCAGCCCGACATTGTCACGGTCGAGGGCCGGCGATCACTCCAGCTCGATATCCAGGTCCGTTGCCCTCGTTACCTTCTGCCCGCGTAAATATTCTGGTCAACTTACCTCGAATTTCTTCCTACAGCCCGATTCAGTACATACCGTTCAAGACGCACTCGCGCACATCTCTCGACCACAGGTCGGTCCATCCGGCCCGAGCACCGGTGAAGTCACGGTACTCATTGAAGCGCTTCCACCTGTACTCGTCCTCCATCTCAAGCGCTTCTCCTACGACGCGGCCACTGGTGGCGTAGTCAAGAATAGTAAGCCTGTTCAGTTGTCCTCGGAGCTCGAAATCCCTCCAGGTACGTTTTCCTTCCTCCTTCCTCCGCGGCAGTCAGGATTGAGATTCTATCGTGGCTCGGTCGGTCCAGATATTATGGCACCCGGTGCGGGACAAGCCGCATGGCCGGCGCGATACACACTGTATGGAGTGCTCTACCACCATGGAAAGTCCGCAGGTGGAGGGCATTATACTGTGGACGTGCTCCACCCAAATTCATATGGTGACAACGGAGATGTTTGGCTGCATATCGACGATGAAACCGTGAGTACGTTACGGCACGAGGACGTGTTTGGGAGACATGACGATGAGCGGGCGGACGACCGATGTGCTTATTTACTCTTTTATCGTCGGACTGCTTTTCCCCAGACATGATGACCTAGCATTTACCTTTTCTACTAATTATCTACATACTGTGGAATCGCTACGTCAGAAGTGCGTTTGGCATACTACATTCAACGATCCCTCGTTTCACCCCTTTGTTGGCTTTCAGAGAACCCAAGTACGTAATTTGCATTGCCAAGCGGCCCAGGCCGATTGAAGCATTTGCAGCTGCTGGAACCAGCCTGGCAGCGCACCAAAGGTCCATAGAAATAGCGGGCTAGGAACCTCTACGTAAACACCAACAGCAGAAATAGAAACTCGCATCGACTTCTTGCTCTTCCTCCGAGAACTGATCTCGTATTCTACTCGGTGGTTGTCCTTTTTCTACTGGTAGTGCACATCTTGATGGCCCTGGGAAACTCGCATGGAGGTTTTCCCCTTTTGCTGGCAACGGACCTCGTATTTTAGGTGGTGGCTGTCCATTTTCCAGTGGCTGTCCACGTCTTGGTGGCGCTGCACCAGAACTAGGTAGCCCTGGCCTACCACGTTGCCTCCCCCGGATGGGATCCTGAAGTGCTATCCGAGGAAAAAATTCAGGCTGTGCCTGGGATTCACGTCCCCACTCCAGATTGGATGGTGCGTTTAATATTTCAGTCGCCGGCTGCGCTAAAGGTGCTAGACAAAAACATGGTATCAGTCGTCAATCTACGGTGGTGAGAAACTATGGATGACTTACCAGGGGATGTCGTAAGAGTTTCCGGGTCACACGAAAGACTTGGAGGCCGCAACTCCGGATTTGCAGTGAAGGCAGTAAAATTGCTGTTTTTGATCGATGATACCCTGATAGTATGTTTAGGTCGATTTTGAACATAAACCAACGCTGGAGGAGTGGTAAGGGTTTCCCTTCTGTCAAAGGGTGGCGTTGAGTTTGTAGAGTGTCCTATTTTCTCTTTCGAGTCACTTGTATCAGGGAGATGTGTCGCAGTGGGATCATATTCACAGCTGTGGGAAGACGACCGTATCCCTTGAATAGAGCTTTCTGGGGTAGTTTTTGGGTACTGTGTGACATCCAGAGCATAACTGGTTGTGGGATTGGGTTCGGCATTTTCGGAGGTTTTCAGTCGGTTATCGCGTTCTTCAGCTACTATATGCTTTTGCTCCCTCCTGTCCGAACGCGGTCCCTCTACAACTCACTTAGTCCGGTCGATTCTATTTTCTCCTTGAAGGGGGGAATTGCTCAGATCCAAGCGACGTGATCCTGATACGAGCTGGGGAAGAGAAGGGGGCTCTGCCGCAGCAGAGGTACGTCCCGGAATTACAGGTGGCTTGTGTGATGCTGCAAAGGAATCTTTATAATCCTGCAGAGAGGGTAGATCTGTTGTAGTATGGGTATCTTCTGGAGGCGCGGGCAGGCCGTGTGATACAGAAGAGGAGTTACGGCACTGGCGAGAAGGGGGCCCTGTCAGAGTAGGGATGCGTTCTGTGGGTGGAAGCGGCCTGTGCGGTGCAGCAGACGGGTAATTATAGTCCTGCATAGAAGGGAGCTTTGTCGTAAATGGGATGTATTCCGGTGGTACAGTCAATCCATGTGGCGCAGCGGAGGGGCCCTTGTGGCTCTCCTCCTTGGGGCGTGCCTTTCCTCTGTCTTCACCAGGAGGATGTGATGATTCGAAAAGAGTTCCGCTAGATGGTTCCTGCGGTTCATATGGAAGTGTGTTCCTCGGTGTGTGCATCCGACGAGATGCCGTCTTCGCTATTGCTGGTGCTGGCAGAGACTGCAACGGCAATGTCGAGGCGCTCTGTTGCTTCGGGGGCGATGGGGAAGGTGCGGATAGTCTAAAAGATGTTTGGGTGGAAACAGTGCAATCAAGTTGCTCGGTGCGGTGTCTAATCACTGCTCTATCGCGGGGTAAGTCTACCTGGGGAAGGGGGGATTTGTTCCTTCCCCTCATTTGAGAACGTAGTTGCGAGGTCAGCTGCATAGAAATAAATAGCGACATGGGCCAAAAACTTGTCACGCCTTGCGCATCTTGGGATTCCATTGAAGGAGGTGTATTAAATAACGTAGACGGAGATGTAGGGTGCACAACAACGCATTGTGTGTAGTCTGCAACAGGAGGCTATGACAGAGGGCTACCAGTGAGATTTACCGGCGGAAATGCCATGCCAATATGGGAGCTCACCTGGCAGGTTCGAGACTGAGGATCGAGATCAACGCCATGATACTGACTTATATCTCTGCGCCCCGCTTTGGCTTGATGAACCCTTATGGCTGCTCCAGGCACAGAGATTGTATGAATTTCTGTGGGACGGGGTTCTGCCCTCTGCGACAGTCGACGCGAAGACTGTGCGTGGCTAGCGCCTGTGACAGTGACACTGTCTTCGTTTGATCCTCCAGTGCTATCCATGGGAAGTAGGTGTTGATTCACGTCGGGGGAAGAGTGTCACTGGGATATGTGGTTAAGAAGCCAGAATAGCCTGCTAATTGCTCGTGGCATTCTTGGCCTGGGTACAGGGTTGGTGTTGCCGCCAGTCCGGTGTCACACCGGTCTGACTCTTGCACCACTCGGTATTTTTCACCAACTCAGACCGCACCGGGAAATCGAGTTCACACCGGTCCAGCTCTGAACCGATTATTAATACTTTCCCATCACTGAACAAGTCAGAGACATGTCATGTGCGCGTGTCGACTCGATCCGGGCCGAACTCGATTTCCAGAGCTGGCACTGAGTTGACAGCTCAGACCGGACCAGACCAGACCGCGGCAACACTAGCACTGGTTAAGAAGGCCAGACAGAATAGTTTGTCCCAAAAAGGGATAATTCGTCACGTGCTATCCGTTACAATTCTGCGGCGCAGCTCCAACTTGAACTTGGCGTTCTGCAATACTCGTACACTGGGAGTACGCTCTGCACCTCTTCATGTCTCAAAATGGTATCAATGATCCTGAGGTGGGGGAAGATACTGGTATTGTATCTCTACTTTGCCTCACACTTGTTGCATTCGCCAACGTGTATAGCAGATAGTTCTCGCAACCAGCCAGTGTCAGTAACGAATCAGCAGTTGCGGCCATCGCAAGAAGAATCCAACTTCGGTGACAGCTCTGGGCCGCTCTTTTCCATGTACTCCAAGGCTGCAGAGGACGAGGATAACAAGATGGCGGATCGATGGCAAAAAGATGCTGACGGGATCCTTATTTTTGTGAGTCTTCGTGTCGGCATTCATCTGTCCTTTACTACATATCCTAAGACACTATAGACCGGTCTATTCTCCGCTGCCGTTGCTGCGCTGCTTGCCGTGTCGGTCCAGAACTTGATACCCAATAGCCAGGATACCTCTGCATTCTATCTCGGAAACATCTATGGGCTTCTCGCTGACCCGAATGCAACACGCGCATCTACCCCTCCCCTTGTCGCTAAACCAACCCCGTTCTCTCCTCCGACGTCTGCCATCTTGGTTAATTCGCTTTGGTTCTTGAGCCTAGTTATCAGCCTCACGTGTGCATTGTTGGCCACATCATCGCATCAATGGGCCCGTCGATATATCAGGGTCACTCAGCCAGCACGGTGCAGTCCAGAGAAGCGCGCGCGGATGCGCGCATTCTTTGCAAATGGCGTGGAGGAGATGCATATTGCCTGGGTCGTTGAGGGATTACCAACCCTCCTACATCTCTCCGTGTTCCTTTTCTTTGCCGGACTAGTCATCTTTCTATTCAATATCAATCACGCGGTCTTCAGTTCTGTGATTTCGTGGATCGGGATTTTTTCATTCGTTTATGGGTTGATCACACTCGCACCAATTGTTCGGCACGACAGCCCATACTTCTCACCACTGTCTCTACCAGCCTGGTTCCTGTATGCCAACATATCACATTTCTTCTTTAAAGTCCGCTTCTTTATGTTGTCCAATAGGCTTATTGACTTTAGGATCTGGCAGCGTTTGCGGGCCTCGAAGGATCGTTATCGCGGCTGGATCTTAGGCGGCGTGGAGAAGGCAGCCGAGGAAACAGCATCGGAACGGTTATCCGAGATCGACGCCCACATCTTCGGCTGGACACTAGATGTTGTTGAGGACGACGACAGACTTGAAAAGTTTTTTTCGGCCATCCCCGGCTTTTTCGACTCGAAGCTGGTGAAGGTTCTCAAAAACGACTTGCCCAAAAGTGTTCTCAATATGTTCTGGATGGTGTCGGACGGGTTCGTCGACCGTACTTTGTTATCCAACTCGGTCATCGGACCCGTCAAATCTCGTCGACTCGACATCGGGATGACTGCAATGAGCGTAATAAGTATTCCAGGTGCTTTATCAATCCCTTGCGACATTCTCTTCCTGAAATGGGATCAAGCGCCACAAGACGTTGAGATGGGACACGTTCTGGCCCGTTGGTGTGCTAACAAAAATGAAGATATTGCTCAGTACGCACGGTGTATAGCTACCAGGCTCATTGCAAGTGTGCCGGAACGCGATAACCGTTGGATTGAGCTTGCTAGTCGGGTGCTCGGCCTATCGGAGCTTAACGTTCGGGACTACATCGCCCATAGCAATAACAGTATCTCCCTTTCCATCTTGATCTCCGTGGCTCGCCGAGACATTCACTCCGATTTCTATGATTGGGGTCTTTTGTCGAAACTTTCGGAACTTGATATACACGGTACTCTTCCTGGGCTGCAGCGTGACTTTTGTACGCTGTGGAACCTTTGCGTCCAAGAAGCGTGGAATCAAGGACACGACAGCTATCCTGTCGGTATTCTTCGTTTGACTCGCCATCTTTACATTGGTTTACATGAAGGTACCCATGCTGCCCCGATCGAATTCTCCGCTTCGACCAGGGATTTTGAGCAGATTCTGTTCCAACCCTCGCCGTATCCATTATGCAACATTGCTAGTCATCACCCATACTCGACCATACCCAATTCCCTTACTGTTCCCCTTTCCGACCAACCCGGTGATTCTCCCAATGCCACGCCTCACCGGCCTTCTTCTCGCGGTAGCGCCACCCCACGACTGACCGAGGAAAGAAACATCGTCGCAGGAGCCCCTTTGCAGTCTGACCAGACTCGGACAACGATCAGCGAAATAGGAGAGACCCCTCAGGCGCCCGCGGCCACTTCACCCGCCTTACCAGTTCGTACCATCACACATCCCACAGATGGATCGCTATCCAGTGATGTAGCCACTGCGCCGCAAGACATTGCATCGACTGTTACATTGTTTCATCCTCTGGAAAGCGCAAAGCAGCAGGATGTAACCGCACTGTGGGCAGTACCGTACAGCAGTCAAACTTCATCTACCGTCCCCATGTCTTGCCCTGCGCCAGCATCCGCCGCACCTGTTCTCAATCAGCCGTTGGCATATTATGATGCAGACCCTGCCGTCGCCTCCGCATTCCCACGTCCTGCTTCGTCCGCCATCCCCGCCTCTCCTCTCTCATATATCCCACCCTTACCCAACGTAGAGCTCCTTTCCCTACTTAATGACACGTCACTCCAGTCCGCCCGATAATGCTACCCTATCGCGCTTACGCGCTCGCATACTTCCTAACGAAGGAAATATGTGCTTTGCTAATGCAGTGTTGCAGTTGCTCGTTTATTGTCCTCCATTTTGGAACTTGTTCAGCGACCTCGGCAGGCTGACGGCTCAGACCGGTCAGCGCGGGCAGGGAGAGGGTCAGCGGGCCGGCGATATCCCAATTCCGCTGGTTGATGCGACGATTCGATTGCTAGGCGAATTCGTGTACAAAGAGAAGCCGTCCCTGACGCAACAGTCACTGCAGCGGGCCGAAGAAGGGATGGCGAGGGAGGATGAAAAGGAGAAGGAAGATGGTGATGGCACAGATCCGTTCTTACCAACGTATGTGTATGACGCGATGAAGGAGAAAAGGCGGTTAAAAGATATGCTGGTACGTTCCTGTGCCCACGTAGCGCCATTTGGTGTTGATCTGTGCTGGCCTATTTATTGTGTACAGGATGGCCGGCGGCAAGATGCGGAAGAGTTTTTCAGCGCCTACCTGGATGCGCTCGAGGAAGAGTTGCTCGCACTAGTCACCTCTATTAACCCGCAACAGGCAGCCTCTGCTGCACTTAAGGTGGAGGAACTCAAAGTAGGGTCTCAATCGGGCGAGGGCCAGACTGAGGGAAAGCGAGATTACATCGTGCGCCAATCCTCCTCTCAATGCATTGAACTTGCAGTTATTGACTTTTGCCTGAACACAAATAGTCCGGTTCAGTCGAGTCACCCATTTCACGGATATTCAGTGGAAAGTTTCGCAGGACGGTGCTCAAGGCAGGCCAACCCGACTCTGTCACAGTCGAGACTTGGCGGTCACTAAAACTCGACATCCAGGTCTGTTGACCCTCGTTTTTTTACTTTCCTTTCACGGATGTATCCCGATTAGTACTCACCTCAAAATGCCTTTTACAGCCCGATTCAATACGCACTGTTCAAGACGCACTCGCCCGCATCTCACAGCCCCAAGTCGTGCAGGTCGGCCCTTCCGGCCCGGGAAAAGCGGGCGAGCACGTCACGGTGCTCCGATCCATCGAAGCGCTTCCACCTGTACTCGTCCTCCATCTCAAGCGATTCTCGTACGATGAGGCCAAGGGCTGTGTAGTCGAGACTAGTAAGCCTGTCCAGTTGTCCCCAGGGCTCGAAATCCCACCAGGTACGATTTTTTCCTTCATCTTTCCCCCGCAGCAGTAAGACTGAGAACCCGTCGTGGCTCGGTCGGTTTAGATATAATGGCACCCACTGCTGGACAATCTGAGGTTCCGGCGCGATACACGCTGTATGCAGTACTCTACCACCATGGCGGGTCCGCAAGTGGAGGGCATAATACAGTCGACGTGCTCCACCCGAACGCACACGGTGGCAGTGGAGGTGAAGAGACTTGGTTACATATCGACGATGAAGGTGTGAGTACTGTGCGGCATGAGGATGTGTTTGGGAGAAATGAGAATGAGTGGGCGGACGATCGGTGTGCTTATTTGCTCTTTTATCGTCGCACTACTTCTACACAGACATGAATGACCCATTTACGCCTTCTCTCTTACTGTATTTCCTGATCCACACTGTCCCTTATGACAGCGTGCGTTTCCCCCCTCCGTCGGCTACGTTCTTTCTACGAAAGCACGGCCCTCTTTCAAATATTACTTCCCTGAACCCTGAACCCTCCAACACGTCCTCCCTTCTTGTATCATAGTCGTATGTTTTTCTGAAAGTTGACGTTACTACAGTACCTACGAAACGTTATGGCAACTGATGAAGTACCTAATGGCTAATTAGTTGCTCACTTACAGCCCAACCAACCCTTGCCTGATTCAGATCGGATGCTTTCTCAGCCCCTCATATTTTCTCCCTCCTTCGCACGCGTCTTATATGAAACAGCAGCATAAATGAACAATGCTAAATTAGCGTATGTATAAGTTCCCGTAGAAGCCTGAGGGGGAGATCTGAGCACTGGGGAGTGGGGTCAAGCGCCAAAGCAGCACGTGCCAGTGGGCGTCCGAGTCGGCGTCTACCAGCGGCACGAACTCCGAGTCCCCAGCCCCTTTACAGTACCGTAATTAGCAGCATCGTCCAAGCCCGAGGTACCCACTAGGAGTACAGCAATACTCTAGTGGGCTTTGATGTAAGTTATTGCAACCGTAATATCTGCAACCGCAATAATACGTCAAGCTATACAGTACCAAAACCGGCAATCTAACAACTCACGGTCTGGTTCTGCTCCCGAGATTCTGCTCCCGAGCGCGTAGATCAAGAAGCGGAAGCAGTTACTGTACCGTCGATCATGAATTACAGCGTTATTAGTATTTAATCAGTAGGTGCAACTTGAGTTGTGATGCAACGAAACGGCACTATGTAGTACTGTACTCCTTCTTTACCATCAAAACGGACTTGTGGCATAGCCTATCACTGCATAGATGGGCGGACAGCGCGCACATCCACGAAATAACTTACAGCACGCAAAATCTGATCTTGATCCACCATTTATAATCCTTGTCCTACAGCGGCTTACATGGGAAAATCACAACCTCAGCCGAACACCCAAAGAAAAACGGAAAGGAAAGACCCATGGCCAACTTGGGTACAGCACTGTATTTTTACTATGAATGCTCCCATTTGCCCTCACTACCCGCAAACCATACCCGGCCTTTTGGTAGAATGATAGTTGTTAAGGTTGGGCACGCACGAGCCCACTGCTCCGCGACAGTCGCTTCATCGTCGAGCTCGTAACACGATGCGCCGCTAGCGATGAACGTAAGAAATCGCAAGTCGGCGAAGGCTTCAAGTAGCGGGGCGGACGCGAGTAGCGTGTCCTGCATATACACACCACATTCAGCACCACAGGTGGGTGGGTGGTTGGAGAAGAAAGGATGACGACGTACGAGGTTGTATTGCTGTACGAGGGCGACGATGTGTAGCGCCTCGAGGTGTGGCAGGCGCGCGGCAAGCTGCGGGAAGAGCTCACTCGGCGCCGACGCGTCGACGATGAGGATCGTTAGGCGTCGGACGGGCGTCGAAGTTCGCGCAAGCACTTCGAGCGCGCGATAGCCGTGCTCTGAGAATAGGGAAAGGGAGATGCCTTGTACGGGGCGCGTTGCTATTACCTGGGCCCGGGAGCTGTCAATCTGAGAGGACAGACAATGGACAAGCGGGCCTACCTCGCCAAGGGTATCTGGGTCGACATGTACTGAACGGAAGCTCTCGAGGTGCGGGAGTGCAGATCGTGGGATCGTGAAGGGGTCCGAGGTATATGCGGGTATACCGCGTAATGAGAGGTCGCGGATCTCTGGTTGAGACTCGAGGAATGTAGCTAAATCTTGGTCGAGCCTACCATAACATAAGTAAGCTCAGTCAGCATGCAAAAAGAAGACGTAGGGAATACACAAACCTTATAGAAGTCGCGAACGAGAGCAGCCGGAAGGGGGCATCTCTCGGGAATATCCATGCGAGGGCGCGGTGTCTGTTTTCGTGGATGGACACCTCGACGTTGAGAGAGCGGAGACGGGGCAGAAGCCTGAGCACCCTGGCTATGAGCAGTTCGAGGGCAAAAAGCACCCTGTTATCGCTAAAGTCAAGCGAGAGGCTCTTAACAAGTGCACATCTCGCCGCAGGGGCATTTGCAAGGGAGAGCAGGAGCCGCACGGCGCGTTGGGCGGGAAGGTCGCCGATATTGCGGTACAAGGTGCGTTCGGAGATAGGACTGAGGAATTTGTTGACGAAGAGGAGGGAGTGGAGGTCATTTGGCCAAGAGAGAAAGGATAATATGTGATCGATGAGTTCGAGAGGGATTGTTGTTAGCGTTGTTGGATGTTTAAACATGGCCAGTACGTGGATAGATGGTCTCCCGCGAGGCTAATTTGTACTGCCACGTGGCCGTGACATGGCCAGGCCCAGTGTAACATGACGGTGCCAAGGGAATCCCATCACTTCACTTCGCGCCCGACATGTTCCTGTTCTTGGCGCACCGAACGAGGCCAATGTATATAGCATCACTTTCTCCTTGTCACTCTCCCCCCATCCCTTCTCCGAGTCTCTTACGGGCCCTCTCAATCCTCTGCGCTCATGTCCCTCGAAAATCAAGTCCCGTCGAACAGTACTGCTAGCGGAATCTTACCGCGCACCGCCACTCGAAACTCCCGTCCCTTCCACCATCGGGTGTGGAGTGGTCTGTCGGGAAAGGACAGACGGTGGATTAGCTGGAAGCAGAGTTTATATGCCATTGTCTTCTCTTCCTGTCAGTCTTCGTTTGACGTCTGGCACGGATATATGCGCGAATACTCTACTCACCTTTCCCAACGCAGGGCTCAATGCTATGGCCGTCTTCATTCCTCTTGCCTGGGTATCCCACTTCCACGAATGGACACATGGGCTCACCTTTGCACGTATGTCATAACCCTTTGCAGTCCCTCTGTGCGTTCACAGAATCTCTTTCCAGTCTGTTTCCTCGCTATTGTCTCACTCGAAAAGATGTTTGACTTTGGCGGAGAGCAGCTTGCGATGTACTGCGGTCCAGACCTGGGCGACTTGATCATAATCACGTTGAACAAGTATGTCCGCCTTATCAGCCCATGATTAGACCACGCTGACTCCTCATTCCCAGCGCGGTCGAAGCTACCCTTGCAGTCATTCTCCTTTTTCGATGCGAGTATGTGTCCATACAAATTCTTGCGTCTGCACGCAATAGGTTATAGCTGACTCAAATAGGCTCAAGCTTCTCCAATCCACAATCACGGGTGAGCACCCTATGTCGTGGCTATGTAACATCCGCGCATCCTCACAGCCGGTCGATCATAGGCGTTGTTCTTCTCCACCTACTGCTCATTCCGGGAACTGCCTTCCTAACTGGCGGTGTTAGAGTATGGGAACAGCAACTACATCCTCATCGCTCCCAGTTAAACCTCACTCTTCTCACAATCGGGTCCGTGTCACCTTCCTGGCTTTATCTTTGCAGGCAGAGCTCAAACTGAAAGTAGTGTCCTTGCCTTAACCGTTCCCGCGGCCTTTTTCGCTGCAGTTGACACCCAGACCGCCAACGGTGCTGAGGGTCCCGCGAGCGGCCCATCAGATCCTCTCCGGCACGACATTCTCCGTATGAGTCGTGGCTTTGCTGTCATCCTCCTCGCCATGTGCGCCCTCTCTCAACGTTTTCGTCTTGATCTAACTCAAGTTACTCTCAGCTACGTCTGCTCGCGTATCTACTTGCATCATCCTCCGGGAGAGGACACCGACTCGGATGCTTTCATGCCGCATCCTGAAATCCCGGCTGAAGCACTGCGCAAAGAACAAGAGCTAGCTGAAGCAGAGCCCGACGTGAACCCCTGGGCGTGTATCATCCTCCTAGTTATCACCGTTGCGCTCATGGGCGTGACAGCTGAATTTGTGCGTTTAACTCGTCTCTCCCTACTCGCGCGCGACATCATCTCATCTCTCCCCGCAGCTCGTCGACAGCATAAATTTCGTCCAAAGCGAATCGCAGATCAAAGAAGAGTACGCACTCTCTCGCCCCGCTCTCATATCTTTGCAAGCGTGCTCACGGTCAGCCCCATTCACTCACGTATCACAGATGGTTCGGTATCGTCCTCCTCCCAATCGTGTCCTTCTCCGCAGACGGCGCCGTCGCGATCGTGTACTTCCTCCGTTCCTTCCTGCGACGGTTCTTCTCGGCGCCACAGCCTCCAGATCTCCTCGCTGAGGCGCGCGCGATCGACTTGAGCATCCAATTTTTGCTTTTTTGGATGCCGTTGGTCACCCTCCTTGGCTGGTGGCTGAACAAGCCGATGTCCATGCTCTTCGGTAATAAAATCGTTGCCTCATTTAGCACAGAGAACTGACCTTTGCCGTTAAGATCTCTTCGAAGTCGTTCTCCTCGTCGGCGCGTGCTTCCTCGTCAACTACGTTACGGCAGATGCCAAGACAAACTGGGCCGAGGGTTGGGTCCTTGTTTCGTTTTATATCATGATCGTGAGTTTCCCACAACTTTTTTCTTTGTACTCGCGCGTGTACGTGCTAAAAAAACTATGTAGGGGATCTCCGCGTGGTATTATCCTGGTCAAACCGAAAGTCGGATTATGAACGCGTGCGAGGGTATCGCGGTGGCGATAGTGAATGGCACGGGCCAGGACGAGTGAGGGGGCCCTAATCTCTTGCTTGCCACGTCTTTTCTTCTTCTCTTCCTTCCGCATGTTATTCATTTGCTTCTCGCATCTATCATCCACGCACGTCGACCTGCGCCATGCCTAGGACTACCAGTACCAATGACCCTCTGACGTTATGATTACCGTACCTTACCGCACCATACCATTTGTTCGTTGTCATGTCAAACTCACGCTCGATAGAACACACCATGCTCGCTCACACATCACTCTCCTCTTTGTCGTACAATGTCTACTCCAAAAAACTTGAAGCTGGCATCATTCATGTACTATTTCTTTTTCTATTTATCATGGGGTTGCCTTTTTTTTTCTGCGGGCCAACAACGCGATCATATGATGACGTTGGGGCAAATTTAAAGCAAAGTCGTAATTTGAGGAAGAGAAGATTCCGCTCGAGTCCGTGTGTCCTTCTTTGATGAAGCCGGCAATCGCCGACGCGCAGTGTTCGGCTCGGGTATACAGCAGCTCCGTACTACAGTAACTGAAGTTACGCCCCATCGTTTTTGGCATACTGTAACTTGTTCTCGTGAACGTTTGTAATATCGATAAGCAACGTGGTCGGTGCACGGACCCTCCATTTCAATTCAACCCTCTACCACCGTGACCCCATCCTATTATCTCCCCGCCATTTCCCCCCAGCGAACCAACTCCCCCTTCCAATTTCTTCCCCCGCTTTTGACATGAGTGGCCAGTCAGGATCGTCACATTTGCGTGTGCTCTTTGAGGCCGCTTTGGAGGACTACAAGCAGCAGACAGGCATACAATTGGCCGAACATCCTCTTGCCGAGCGCCTCCAGTATTATAACTCCGTCGAGTCCGTTACCGCCATTCTTCGTGAACAAGCCCAAGACTTCAAGGAATTCCGGGAAAAAGACAAAGTCTTGAAGCCTCTCAAAAAGGTTTTAACCGTTTTGCATAGCCTTCCCTCCGGCGCCAATTTTGCTCAGCATGTCGGCTTGGTATGTCCGTAAGCGCCAACAGCGTGTTTAGCGTCTCTGACCCTCATCCTATAGCATTTCCCGCCCGTGAAAGCAATACAGACTGGCCTCGGTATTTTACTCTCTGTATGTACCTATATTTAGTCTCTGAGCGCGCACCTTTGTAACATTTAAGCGTATTAGGCGGTCAAGGGCGTCACAGATGACTACAGTGCCCTGGCCGATTTGCTCGAGTCGATTGGACATTTCCTCAATCGCCTCGAGATTTATACCGAGATCCCTCCCACAGAAGCCATGAATGAAATGATTGTCAAGATTCTCGTGGAGCTACTCTCCACACTCGCGTTGACGACCAAAGAGACAAAGCAGGGAAAACTTAGTGAGTCCATCGACGGTGGGGGAACTCATTACCTGACTCATGAATGAAGAAAAACTTGTCGGGAAGCTCGTTGGCGAGAAGAAAATGGAGGCGATGGTCCAGAGGCTGGACCGATTGACGCAGGATGAGGCTCGGCAAACCGTAGCACAGATCCTCAAGGTCGTCCATGGTCTTGTCGAGAATATGAAGGTGGTAATGGACGGTGAGCAAATCCACCAATCTTGTTGCCCGCTGGGTGTTGAGGATATTTCCCTGCAGACGGCGAGGTATTGGTCGGCCATCTTAAGGAAACCCTCGGTATGTTTTTTAGGCCACAATCAAGTGATCGTGTATGATACGGTGTATCTGACTGGGCATCAGAAATTATGCATCAAGTCGCGAGTGATTTGAACAAGGCAAAGCGTGAGCCATTTTTTGATTTTGTAGTAGCTGACCACCGAGATTGTCCAACAGGTGACAACTTACAGAAAGATGTTTTCGGGTGGCTATCACCACCTGATCCGTGGAAGAACCATTATGCTGCGTGCAAATCACGCCATCGCGGGACTGCAGAGTGGTTCATTCAGGGCAACACGTTTTCAGAATGGAGAACGTCCGAAGTCCCGGGTTCACTTCTTTGGGTCCATGGGAAACGTCTGTCAATCCCCAGCTTTTGCGGTTCAACAGAGACTAATTTTTTTTTATCGGTTTCGCAGCGGGCGCTGGAAAAAGCGTTTTTTGGTACGTGAAAGTTTTATAATTTTGTCTCGGGAACTTATCGCGTTCGTCAGCTCCACAATCATCGAAGACATCCGTGCCATGCGGAAAGCTGGACTAGCGTCATTAGCATTTTTCTACTGTGATTTTAGGGAGGACCGAAAGAAGGAATTACGCGAACTGCTCTCGTCCTTCCTGGTCCAACTTTATCACCAATCCGACTCCTACTTCGAGATTCTTTCCAACTTCTACTCAGAACATGACAAGGGTTCGCGTCCTCCCAGCGACGATGCACTTGCGGGATGTTTAAAGGACCTACTTAAACTCCCCGGACTGGCCCCCGTCTATCTCATCGTGGATGCTTTGGACGAATGTCCAAACCCATCTGTCGTCCGATCTCCCCGTGCCGAAGTCCTAAGCTTCATAGAAGAACTTGTCACAACACAAATTCTGAAGCTGCGCGTATGCGTCACTAGCCGACCGGAACTTGATATCAAGGATGTCCTCGATCCTTTAAATTTCCGCTCTGTTTCCCTGCATGACGAGAGGGGACAAAAGAGGGATATCGAGGACTACATCAAGTCGGTCATTAACACGCGTCCAAAAAAGGGAAGGTGGAAAGAAGAGCACAGGAAACTGGCCATCGACGTCCTCACGGAAAAATCGAATGGGATGTAAGACGTCGATAGTGAACTCTTGATGACTCTCGCTCATTTCTGTGATGTAGGTTTAGATGGGTGGATTGTCAGGCGGTCCACATTTGCGACTGCATCCCAGCACGTATCCGGCATGCACTGGCCGAGTTACCAGAGACGCTGGACGAGACATATGAGCGTACCCTGCGAGGGATCAATAAGGCAAATTGGGAATTCGCCCATCGCATGTTTCAGTTCGTCTCAGTGGCTTCTCGCCCACTTCGCGTCAAGGAACTAGCCGACTTGCTCGCATTCGATTTCGAGACAGGAACAATACCGAAATTTCATGAGGATTGGCGCCTGGAAGATCCAGCGGACGCGGTACTTTCTACATGTTCTACTCTACTTGCCATTGTCCACGACTACTACGATTATGACGACTACTACGACGACGACGACCGATTCCGCGTCGTACAATTCTCACATTTTTCCGTCAAGGAATTCTTGACGTCCACCCGCCTTGCCGAAGCAACCGACATTATTTCCCGCCGTTATCATGTTTCCATGACACCTGCGCATACCCTTGTAGCACAAGCCTGTTTGGGCATTCTGCTACATCTCGATAAGGATGTCACCAGCGACAATCTGAATGATTTCCCTCTCGCTCAATATGCTGCGGAGCACTGGGCTGATCATGCCCGGTTCGAGGACGTGTCGCGAAATGTGGAGGATGGGATGAAACAACTATTTGACCCGAGCAAACCACATCTTGCGATCTGCGCCTGGATATATGACCCATTTTTGCCATGGGAAGGAAACATAACGCCACTGCCACTTCCCCGAACCTCCTTGCATTATGCGGCTTCTTGGGGCTTACATCCCGTTGTAGAGTTCCTCATCATCGAGTACTCACAGGATGTGTGCTCTCGAGACTCCACCAATAATGAGACTCCATTGCATCTAGCCTCGCGAAACGGACACGCGAAAGCTGCCCGCATGCTTATTGAGCGCGGCGCGGATGCGACGGCCCAGAATAAACGCGGGGAGACACCATTACATCTGGCGCTGCAGGAGAGACAAGTAGACGTCGCTCGCATGCTTATTGAGCGCGGCGCGGACGTGATAGCCCGGAGCAATGAGGGGTCTACTCCATTACATCTCGCGTCGCAAAGGGGACAAGTAGATGTCGCTCGCATGCTTATTGAGCGCGGCGCGGATCTCATAGCGCAGAACAAAGACGGGTGGATTCCATTACACCTCGCGTCGAAAAGGGGACAAGTAGACGTCGCTCGCATGCTCATTGAGCGCGGCACGGATCCGACAGCCCGGAACAATTACGGGTGGACTCCATTACATCTTGCGTCGGAAAGGGGACAAGTTGATGTTGCTCGCATGCTTATTGAGCACGGCGCGGATCTCACAGCGCAGAACAATAAAGGGTGGACTCCAATACATCTCGCGTCGTATTGCGGACAAGTAGACGTCGCTCGTATGCTTATTGAACGCGGCGCGGATGCGACGGCCCAGAACAATTACGGGTTGACTCCATTACATCTCGCGTCAGAATGGGGACAAGTGGACATCGCTCGCATGCTTATTGAGCGCGGCGCAGATCTGGCAGCGCAGAAAAATGACGGGTGGACTCCATTACATCTCGCGTCGTATTGGGGACAAGTAGACGTCGCTCGCATGCTTATTGAGCGCGGCGCGGACATGAAAGCCCGGAGCGATAACGGATCTATTCCATTACATCTCGCGTCGCAAAGGGGACAAGTAGATGTCGCTCGCATGCTTATTGAGCGCGGCGCGGACGTGACAGCCCGGAGCGATGACGGGTCTACTCCATTACATCTCGCGTCGTATTGGAGACAAGTAGACGTTGCTCGCATGCTTATTGAGCGTGGCGCGGATCTCACAGCCCAGAACAATGACCGGTGTACTCCATTACATCTGGCGTTGAAAATGAGACAAGTAGACGTTGCTCGCATGCTTATTGAGCGCGGCGTGGATGTGACAGCCCAGAACAATGAAGGGTGGACTCCAATACATCTCGCATCGTATTGCGGACAAGTAGACGTCGCTCGTATGCTTATTGAGCGCGGCGCGGATGCGACGGCCCAGAATAAACGCGGGGAGACACCATTACATCTGGCGCTGCAGGAGAGACAAGTGGACGTCGCTCGCATGCTTATTGAGCGCGGCACGGACGTGACAGCACGGAGCGATGACGGGTCTACTCCATTACATCTCGCGTTGCAAGGGGGACAAGTAGATGTCGCTCGCATGCTTATTGAGCGCGGCGCGGACGTGACAGTTCGGAGCGATGATGGGTCTACTCCATTACATCTCGCGTTGCAAAGGGGATATGTAGACGTCGCTCGCATGCTTATTGAGCGCGGCGCGGATCTCACAGCCCAGAATGATGACCGGTGTACTCCATTACATCTCGCGTTGAAAATGAGACAAGTGTTCGTCGCTCGCATGCTTATTGAGCGCGGCGCGGATCTCACAGCCCAGAATAATGACGGGTCTACTCCATTACATCTCGCGTCGTCTTGGGGACAAGTAGACGTCGCTCGCATGCTTATTGAGCACGGCGCGGATCTCACAGCGCAGAACAATGACGGGTCTACTCCATTACATCTCGCGTTGTATTGGAGACAAGCGGACGTCGCTCGCATGCTTATTGAGCGCAGCGTGGATGTGACAGCGCAGAACAATGAAGGGTGGACTCCAATACATCTCGCGTCGTATTGCGGACAAGTAGACGTCGCTCGTATGCTTATTGAGCGTGGCGCGGATCTCACAGCGCAGAACAATGACGGGTGGATTCCATTACATCTCGCATCCGACAGGGGACAAGTGGACGTCGCTCGCATGCTTATTGAGCGCGGCACGGATCCGACAGCCCGGAACAATTACGGGTGGACTGCATTACATCTTGCGTCGGAAAGGGGACAAGTTGATGTTGCTCGCATGCTTATTGAGTGCGGCGCGGATCTGACAGCCCAGGACGGCAGCCGGTGGACTCCATTACATCTCGCGTCGCAAAGGGGACAAGTAGATGTCGCTCACATACTAATTGAGCACGGTGCGGATATGGAAGCCCAGAACAATTACGGGTTGACTTCATTACATCTCGCGTCAGAATGGGGACAAGTGGACATCGCTCGCATGCTTATTGAACGCGGCGCAGATCTGGCAGCGCGGAACAATGACGGAGAGACCTCATTACATCTGGCATCAGCTCCATCATCATGGGACCGGACTTTACCACTGGTATATGCAGAAATTGCTCATATGCTTCTCGAACATGGTGCATACGTCAATGCCCGGAATAAAGATGGATTGACTCCATTTGTTCTCGCAATGCAACGTGGGCTTGCAGAAATCATACATGTCCTTGTCCAGCATGGTGCTGATTCTGGTGCCCACGACAACGCGAGTAATATGTACGTGTACGAAGTGATATAATTATTATTTTATTTATTTAACTTACTACCATCAAGCTGGTAACATAGGTTGCATGATAAGATAAGATAATCTCATGAATTTTGATTTCATTTTAATTTTGACTCAGCCCCATGTATCATGAAAACGATGGATTTCCATTTAAATTTATTTATTATAGAAATTTTGTTTAAGCAGAAGCTATACTAGGAGCTAGACTGCTGTTGCCAATGGCGGCTTGTCCAACTGCGGCCAAAAAGATCACTGTGCCCGTTCAGGGTTTCATCGTACGCTTGAGAGGGGTTTGACCTTGACAAAGAGGGACAGATATGTACGACGCAACTAGACTAGCTGCAGGTGATGCTTTGAAGAGTGGTTGGGTGAAAGTGCGGCTGGTAGTGGGCGTACAGCTTCTGAGAGCGCACCTCGCAGCTGGCAGCTGCTAAGCCGCACTCCTCAGTCTGCGAGGTACGGTGTGGACTGTGGACTCAGACATTGGTCATGATTGGTGTGCAATAGCTTTACAAAGGAGTGCATTGGGCTACGACAAACCAATGACTCGGACTACAGTAGGGACTGGATAGAAAGAAAATATTGAGAATTGAATTGTAAAAGTAATATGCGCCCCGCCCGCCTGCGCGTCCCAAAGAGCGGTACCGCTACGCTAATAAGTTACTGTTGTCGTGCCTCGGGCCGATCCCCGGCAGAGAACACCAAAGC
Organism: Russula emetica; assembly: GCA_015178925.1. NCBI lineage: Eukaryota > Fungi > Basidiomycota > Agaricomycetes > Russulales > Russulaceae > Russula > Russula emetica. The sequence goes on along the minus strand of WHVC01000128.1, from coordinate 34,942 downwards.
TTTTCCCTTTAAATATACGGGTGACGTCGAAGCGGACGGAGTTACCACTTGGCTTAGCCACCACACACAACACTCTGCACCTACATGAGACCGTGATGTGGCTCATTTTTCACTTCATAAACGAATCCATTCAGTCGCTAGCTGCGCCCATTTAGTTAGCAGCTGCCCTCATCCAACCGTTAACAGTTCCTGGGCACACAAGCCCTCCGCCCCACGATATACTACCACCTGCGCTAACTTCTCTGCCAGTGGGCTTTGGTGCGCCGATGTTCCTATACTGTATACTGTACAAGTACATACCAGTTACATTTGATAATTTTGTGCTTCCAAAATTTCAATACACTTCAGTATCAGGGATTCAGCAGCAGTAGGCTTCAATGCCTCGCCGGGTCAACTACATGTCAGGGAGAGGAATTTCAAAAAAAAAAACATAAGGGGAAAAAACCCGCTAGATACGCGAACTTGAAGAAGGGGACGAAAATCATAGACGACATCGGACAGCAGGTCTACATGAAGCACGTAGTAATGGACCTACATTGGTGCGTGGTGACGGTGAGTTCTATAGGAAGGGCGAAGTGCATGGGGAGGAGGCGGAGGGGGACCTGCACGGAGGGGAACTAGACGAGGAGAGGGAGGTGCACGAGGGAAAACTGGACGAGGAGAGGGAGGCGCACGAGGGGGAACTGGACGGGGAGAGGGAGGTGCGCGGGGAGGGTAAACTGCAAGAGGAGGGGGAGGAGGGGCTGCTCGATGGGGAACTGGATGACGAGAGGGAGTTGCACGAGGAGGGATAACTTCACGAGGTGGAGGAAGTACAGGACTCGGACGGGGAATTGAATGGGAAGGGGGAACTACTGCATGCGCGGAGGTAACGGGAGGAAGAGACGGAAACACCAAGCACAATTTGCCGAATACTTCGAAAGCGCCTGGAGGGTCATATCGTTCTATCCGCCCAACTTCTTCAGAGAGCCGAGTTTGCCAGTCAGGGGTAGTGAAGTAGTCGTGGCCATCGGCTCTTACCCCAAGGAGAATTGCAAGAGTTTCGTTGAAAGATGTAGCATCCTCGTTCGAAAGGTCACGTTGCGGCGAATGATACGTGAGTGCTCCGTTAACGAAAGATTTGAAGTTCATCTGATCCAGCACGGTAACGTCGGCTTTGAGTATCGAGTTTGATGATTCCCCAATAACTTCTTGTAGCCAACTTAGGACTTCCCCTTTGAGCCGTTGTTTTCTGGTCGCTTGTCTTGCAACCAATGCGCAAATGGAGCGAGAAGTTATGCGGATGGAATCGTCCATATCACCCCACAACGATCGCATGAGAGCAGTATTTGCGAAGTGGGCCCGCATGAAATTTAATTCGGGGATCGTGGGTACCTTGGCCTTGACAATGTGGCGGATAGTATGTAAACATACTAAGAGGGACCGCTCGAGTACGTCCTTTTCGGGCCAAACTGTATGTCTGCTTGCTACACAGCTTCGAAGGAGAACAACAAGGGATTCTCGGAAGGAAACGGACTCGATAGATAGAATGAGTTCGGGGATTTTGTGTCTCGGTATAGCGGCCGCAAACTTGAGAAACTTGTGTTTATCACCCAGCGCGAGCCGGTTGAACAGCCAAGTGACCCTCCCGCGGTCCCCATCTCTCAGCGTTGCTACGGCACGATAGACGATGCTCTTCTCCAAGCCATCCGTGAGAAATTGCCAATGATTTGAGACAGAGAATCCACGTGACTGTAGCCAACGGAAGAGTACGCCTTGTCCGCGTGACAGAACTGGTCGATTCAGAAGTATATGAAGTCCCAATATACATCTATGAAGGCAAAGTGCTGTCAAGGAGAGAAGGGCGTGACATGGATACCACAAGATTTTGGATATCGGGGTACGATACGGGCACTTCACATCAAGGCAAGGAAGGATGCTGAGTGCAATGTATGCCAGTCCCGAAACTCCAACGGCAGCATCGACAGCGATGGCCACCGTCTTGTTGATCGTATGAAAAGTTATCACGAGGCCACCCAAGAATAAATAGACAGAGAGGTGAAGGAGTGTCGGAAGTATTTCGACTATAAGGGGGATTTTGTACAGCTTCGTGCCAATGAGCAACAGCGAGCGGACGCGGGCGCGGTGCCTCAGCATGTTCGTATATTTGGCTGTTTCGGTGTATCTGCGTGCCCACTGTTGAAGTAGCGTCGCAATTAAGGCACATGTAAGGCTAAGCACAAGGCTTATCAACCACAGTGCGTTGACCCAGATCATGGCTGTTCCGGGAGGTGATGGTTGATTCGCCGTACTGGAATAAGCACTGTTTGGGGAATTGGGAAGTTGGTGTGAAATCTGTTGAAGGAGAGCTACCGTCTGATTGCCAGAATCGGGGGATAACGTTTTGTAAAATTCGATGATGAATGCGCCAACAATTGCGGAGAAAAGACCTGTCTTGGAGCTTGTCACCGAGGTGAACACAGTGACCCAGTAGATATGACTTACGAACGTAACAATGCTATTTGCATCCTCTTTCCAGGCATCGGTGAACCGACTATCTTCCTCGTTGACTTCATCCAAGAACATATTCCACATCTCCGAGTCGTTCTCTAGATCTGTTTGAGCGGTTACCGGTGGAACTTGGGCTGCAGTTGGAATCAGCATAGTGATGCAAGGACCAGCAGCAGCTTTGAAGATCAGCCACGCCCCAACTCACCATCAACATGGCGTGGGTATAAGATCTGCTGGTGGATTAAGGGGGGCAGGACGGCGGGCGGCGGGATGTAGGTTGGGTTCGGATCGTGTGAAATGAGTACATTATCCGCCATCTGTTAATGAGAGTTGAGTCCAACTACACCGGCGCTCAACTCTGCGAATCAGGAAACTTACAAGCTAGAGTATATATATTCCGACTCCGACCCGGAGTCTGCCAGTGTGCCCCCGTGAACCGTGAACGTGTGAACCTCCGCAATCTCTCCAATACCGGGTGTTGGTCCAAAGTCCTCTTCTCTGAAGGAGTTGATAACTTCAATCAAACTGAAACATGTGATTAGCAGTGCTGACCACATGGTCCAGTTTGATTTACAACGACTCGTTCTTGGTCCTTCACGGTTCTTGACCCGGGACGATCCTCCTTCAAGTCAATCCCTACATGTGGTCCTCTGAGATCCTCATTCTCATGCTTATTCGATAGGTATTCTCACCCGCAAAAGTGATTTTCGCTGGATTCGGTCACCTTCAAGTGTGTATCCTCCTTCCTAAATACATTCGTACGGACCATCGTGACACCTTTTTTTCCCCACTAGCGTTCTACACTGAGCTCGACCCACAATACGCCGGGTATGGTCATTAAGATAATGACCCGAGTGCTCGCTGTTCTTGGGATTGCGACCAAGGAGATCAAACGTGGCCTGGCCACTGGCAAATAAGTAAGTAATTATTCCTCCATGAGTACGTAGCCATATACTGAAGTATGTTCAGAAAAGATGCCTGACTTGACGTTGTGAAGACGAACTAAAGACTCACTCCACGTGTCAACCTGTCCAGCCTCTGACTCAGAAGCTAGACAAGCTGACACGTGAGGAGGTTCTGATATCCTCTGCGCAAAATTTAAAAAAGGCTACTACGCGGAGAAGTGAGCAACGTCGCAGATTCGCTGCTCAGCGTCGATATCACGGTCGCCAGCCTCGATGATAGAGTGGCCAGTGTCGATCGACCATCTACTGTAGTTGCCACTGGCAGCGTCGACAACAGAGTGAGGGGCAGGGCATACACACCGGCAGGCCAGTGTTGATGATAAAGTAAAGGATTGTCCAGGACTGTCCACAACAAGGTCGCGATTGTGTCGTGCTGACGGCTGCCAGAACCAGAACCACTGGCAGCTGCAACGCCTATCCGCGGCCCTCGGGAGACAAAAGCAGACGCATAAATAATAATCTAATCTATGATAACTCTACTGCTTCTATGATAAAATCATAAAAATTCGGAAATTTCCAGATTTCATGTCCGATGGTCGTTATGGTAGTGATGATGCGGTAACCCGGTGAGCGAATCCCCAGATGCCTGTCGACCGAGAACTTCCACAGCGTGCTGCATGAGCTCCGTGAGCGCGATGCGCACCTTTACCTCCGCCTCTGCATCCATTTTGACCGGCATGCCAGTGCTCTGCTCCTTACTCTCTCCATCATCATCGCACCACGGTGCCGGTGCTGGTGTCATCCCTGACGCCAACGCCGACGCCATCGTAGCACGCACAACAGCGGACGATAATGGCGCGCCGAAGGTCACGCTTAAGCGCGCGCCTTGGCGGGGGAGGAATTTCCATGGAGCGCGACGTCCTTCTGGCATGAGCTTGTCGAATCCTGTGTATCGCGGTGCGGGATAAATAGATTCTGGGGATGCTGGGGCGGGCAGGGATTATGGGATCTTTAGAACGTACCAGTGATCCACATAGGTATGATTGTCGGCAGGCAATGCGTCTCCATCAAAATACGACCACTGCAAACGCGCAAAAAAAAAGGAACGAGGAATAAGATATACGGTTGCTGTGTGAAAGGGAAATTTTACGCACATGCCCCACCTGAAGCTCTGCAATCGCGCAATCCCAGTTTGTGAATCCGCCTTGTAAGTATCTGATTGACAAACTTTACCCTCTCTAAACAGGTGTATCTACCACACAAATAAGAAGAATTTGCACTGTCAGCGCGCGTGGAAGAGAGAAAACGAAATGAAACGCAAACGCAAACGTAAACGTAACGTACCCACGCGCCAGCGCGCAGCTTCTCCATAGCTAGATCAACGGCAGGTTGATATATGCCCTCACCGCGAAACGTCTCTATAACCTATCCCTTTCGAAAAAAAGCCGAAAAGACTCTGGTTTGGTATGCACCGTGAGCGAGGCGCTGTTGGACGTGGGGCGTGGGAGGCGCAGGGAGCGAGGGGGACTTACGGGTTTGTGAATATGATGTCGGACGCGCCGAGTGTCCAGCACGTTAGATGTGAATGTAAGTATGTTCGCGCAGGGAGGATACCCCATGTAAGTGGATCGTCGAGCCTACAAGTACACGTATGTTAACTTTTGTACAGAGCACTGGGGAGACAAAAGACAAAGGTCGAGGTCGCTCAGTTTACGGCTCTCTTCGCTGTTGTTGGACTCTGACCTATGAGGATGCCCTGCTGTCCGTTTCGTCTCTTGGAGCTATGGAGCGCGTCTAGGAGGTATGGAAAACCGCGGACGGATATGGAACAGAGGCCGGAGTGGAGGTATGCCTTGAATGTGAGCCCAACGGCGGTGACGGTTGCCGCAGAGAGAATCTGCTGCATGCGCGAGTCCGAGTTGCGTTGAGGTGAACTGAATGTGCCGCAGCATCAGGCCCGGGCCGGTATTGCCGCATATTGCCCTCCGTCGTATTTAAATTTAAACGCTCGAAACACTCGACGAGAAAGATGGGACACAGATAGAAGAGATGAGATGCATTTATCAAATGAAAAGTAGCAGAGAGCGTGTTCGAGTTTGTATTGTGTCGAATAAGGAATAGACATTGCATACTGTAATCTGGTGCGCGAGGATAATAACAATGATAAAAGAAAAGAAAAACTTGAAGAGAAAAATTACAGACCATTGAAAAGTGTGTGGGGTGGCAAGTGTGTGACAACGACTTTAAGGAAATAAACAAAACGCATATGAAAAATGGCGCATCGTTCGTTCTGCCCACCCAGAACGGAAAACAGGGATATTCTTCTTCTCCTTGTGGTATCCAGGAAACTAAAACAAAAGAGAACGAAAAATACGGGGGGGGGGGGGGGGGGGGGGATATAGGCAAGACCAAACCAGAAATGGAAAAGAAAATCGGGTCAGTACATGACAAACACAGATAGACATGTTGTGGCAACGGGGCTTGATAGTAGCGCTCAACGAGAACGATTGCGGCGCTCATCGACCACTACCGATGTCCAGCGCAAAAGTTTGCGCTCAAGCATGTCTTCCCAACCGTCATCTTGACGCATGACGACGCGTGCATCAAAGAAGACCGGCATCTCCGAAGACTTGGCCGTCATCGTCCGAGTCGACGGCGATAGTGGCGGCGCGAGTTCAGCAGTTGCCGCTCCCATAGGGCTCGGTTTCGATGTCGGTACATCTGGTGTGGCAGGGGAGATGATGGGGAGCATATACCGAAGCCTCAAAGCGCTGCAAAAGTCGTCTCGTAAGCGACATTTATATTAAAATAGAAAGGTGGATGGGATGGGATGGGACTTACGCGCCCCACAGACGTAGATTGTCCGTGCGTTTGAACGTCCAGCCTTTGCGGTCCTTCTCCGCTTGCGAACCGTCGTCCGCGGACGCCGAAAGCGCATCTTCTAAAGCGACTATATCGTCTATCCAGTCATCATTGATATATCCCCATGGCTTTCTTAGACTGTCTGACCCTGATGTTGTGCGCGACGCAGAGCAATTGGCCAGATGAGGAAGTGTTCAGAAGTTCAGCCCGGTCTGGTGAGGTGGACAGGTGGGAGAGAAGGGATGCGGGAAGAGTAGTGCGTGAGTGCGAGGGACTCGGAGCTCGCCGTCCAGGAATGCGCTCCGCCGTGCCCAACGTGGGAGATTTTCGTCATCTGACTTACTAAGTCGACATTGCCATGTTCTTTTTCTGCAAGGGTCTCGATGCCTCGCATCCAAGTGCCTCTGTGGGAGACGCACTCAAGTCCAAGTCAGGTAATGGCGCACTCGACCGCCGGCCCTTCTCCCTGCGAGCAGGCGCTCCTGCTCGGACGCCCACCCCCTGAGAAGGCTGAGATCACCCTTCCTCCCGCCAAACGACTTCGTCAATGGTATCGAGATACTGCACAATGGCACCCTGCTGCTTCCCAAGTTCCTCAATCTTGATATCTTGCCAGCCACTGCCAAGTACGAGCCGTTCGTCCCATCGTTCCCGCGCGTTCGCTCTCTTCGTCGACGTTAAAGTCGTCGTCGTCTTCGTCCCAGACGAGGATAGACTCACGCCGACCACCCACGCGCATAACCGAGACGGAAAATGATGCGTCGGTAGGGACATCGGATAGCTCTGCAGGCGACACGGTACGCGATTGTAAGCTGCGATCGCTGCTCGCGTCATACGTGTCATACGACAACGGAACACGCGCACTTTTCTCGAGCTCGCGTAAGACGGTGAGCACGTCCAGCGCTGCGCGGCAGATGCGCGCTAGCGGGTTCGTGACTCCGTGCGGTCCGTTCCCGAGGAGACGCGCCGCCGCTTCTGCGGCTCGCTTGTGGAGAGCGACGCGGGCTGGAAGGTCTGCCGGTGCTGTGATCTGCTGACGCCGTATTCGTCAGGGAGGGAGAGCAGTTAGTCCCGGACAGAGCGGATAGCGTGCGTCGTAACCTTCAGCACGCGCAGCACGTCAAAGCCGCCAATGCTCCCCGGGTGTGCATGCGGGCTCAGTAAGCTTGGATCTGGCGTTTGCGCGGTGTCATCTGTGCGGAGTCTCCATACTTCCTCGACGACGGTCAAGCCTTGTGTGATGCCAGGTCGGAGATTCTCTGGATCTATTTTGAAGGTCTTCACGTAGTAGGGTGTGAATGTACGGAGGGGTTGTGAGGGTAATGCGGGTGAAAGCGGCATCTCGAGTTCTGGAGGGTTACCCAACGAGGGGGTCCCTTTGGTGTGGGTGTCATTCAACCATTGACATAGTTCCTGGGCACACAAGCCCTCTGCCCCACGATATACCGCATGCAACTTCTCTGACAGTAGGCTCCGATGTTCTTATATACTGTACAGTACGAGTACATATCACTTACTATGATATTTGATGATATTTGTACTTCCAAAATTTCAATACACTCCGGTATCAGGGATCCAACAGTTGAAGGCTTCAATGCCTCGCCGGGGTCAATTACATGTCAGGGAGAGGAATTCCAAAAAAAGAAAGAAAGAAAGATAAGGGGGAAAAACCCGCTAGATACGCGAAAAAGGGGACGAGAATCATAGACGACATGGGACAGCAGGTCTATATGAAGCACGTAGTAATGGACCTACATTTGTGCATGGTGACGGTGAGCTCTATGGGAAGGGCGAATTGCACGGGGAGGAGGCGGAGGGGGAGCTGCACGAAGGGGAACTGGACGGGGAGAGGGAGGTGCGCGGGGAGGGTAAACTGCAAGAGGACGGGGAGGGGGAGCTGCTCGATGGGGAACTGAACGAGGAGAGGGAGGTGCGCGGGGAGGGTAAACTGCAAGAGGAGGGGGAGGTGGAGCTGCTCGATGAGGAACTGGATGAGGAGAGGGAGGTGCACGAGGAGGGAGAACTTCACGAGGTGGAGGAAGTACAGGACTCGGAGGGGGAATTGGATGGGAAGGGGGAACTACTGCATGCGCGGAGGTAACGGGAGGGAGAGACGGGAACACCAAGCGTAATTTGTCAAATACTACGGAACCGCCTTGACGGTCATATCGTCGTATCCGTCCAACTTCCTCGGAAAGTCGAGTTTGCCAGTCGGGGGTGGTGAAGTAGTCATGGCCATCGGCTCTTACGCCCAGGAGAATCGCAAGAGTTTCGTTGAAAGATGCAGCATCCTCGGTCGAGAAGTCATGGTGCCACATATAATCCGGGAGTACTCCGTTAACGAAAGATTTGAAGTTCATCTGGTCCAACATGGTAACGTCGGCTTCGAGTATCGAGTTCGATGATTCCCCAATAACTTCTTGTAGCCAGCTTAGGACTTCCCCTTTGAGCCGTTGTTTTCTGATCACTTGTCTTGCAACCAATGCGCAAATGGAGCGAGAAGTTATCCGGATGGAACCGTCCATATCGCCCCACAACGATCGCATGAGAGCAGTATTTGCGAAGTGGGCCCGCGTGAAATTTAAATCGGGGATCGTGGGTGCCTTGGCCTTGACAATGTGGCGGATAGCATGTAAACAAACTAAGAGGGACCGCTCGAGTACGTCCTTTTCGGGCCAAACTGTAAGTCTGCTTGCTACACAGCTTCGAAGGAGAACAACAAGGGATTCTCGGAAGGAAACGGACTCGATAGATAGAATGAATTCGGGGATTTTGTGTCTCGGTATACTGGCCGCAAACTTGAGAAACTTGTGTTTATCACCCAGCGAGAGCTGGTTGAACAGCCAAGTGACCCTCCCGCGGTCCCCATCTCTTAGCGTTGCTACGGCACGATAGACGATGCTCTTCTCCAAGCCATCCGTGAGAAATTGCCAATGATTTGAGACAGAGAATCCACGTGACTGTAGCCATCGGAAGAGTACGCCTTGTCCGCGTGACCGAACCGGTTGATTCAGAAGTATATGAAGTCCCAGTATGCACCTATGAAGGCAAAGTGCTGCCAAGGAGAGAATGGCGTGACATGGATACCACAAGATTTTGGATATCGGGGTACGATACGGGCACTTCACATCAAGGCAAGGAAGGATGCTGAGTACAATGTATGCCAGTCCCGAAACTCCAACGGCAGCATCGACAGCGATGGCGACCGTCTTGTTAATCGTATGAAACGTTATCACGAGGCCACCCAAAAATAAGTATACAGAGAGGTGAAGGAGTGTCGGAAGTAATTCAACTATAAGGGGAATTTTGTACAGCTTCGTGCCAACGAGCAACAGCGAGCGGACGCGGGCGCGGTGCCTCAGCATGTTCGTAGATTTGGCTGTTTCGGTGTATCTGCGTGCCCACTGTTGAAGTAGCGTCGCAATTAAGGCACATGTAAGGCTAAGCACAAGGCTTATCAACCACAGTGCGTTGACCCAAATCATGGCCGTTCCAGGAGGTGATGGTTGATTCGCTGTATTGGAATAAGCACTATTTGGGGAATTGGGAAGTTGGTGTGAAATCTGTTGAAGAAGAGCTACCGTCTGATTGCCAGAATCGGGGGATAACGTTTTGTAGAATTCAATGATGAATGCGCCAACAATTGCGGAGAAAAGACCTGTCTTGGAGCTTGTCACCGAGATGAACACAGTGACCCAGTAAATTATGGCTTACGAACGTAACAATACTATTTGCATCCTCTTTCCAGGCATCGGTGAACCGACTATCTTCCTGTTTGACTTCATCCAAGAACATATTCCACATCTCCGAGTCGTTCTCTAAATCTTCCTGGGCTCCAGTTGCCAGCGGAAACTGGGATGCAGTTCCCGGTGGAACTTGGGCTGCAGTTGGAATCAGCATAGTGACGCAAGGACCAGCAGATTTTGAAGATCCGCCGCCATGCCCCAACTCACCATCAACATTGCGTGGGTATACGTTCTGTTGGTCGATTACTACCGGGACGTAGCGGGTTGGTTGCGGATCGTAGGCAACGATTACATTATCCGCCATCTGTTAGTGGGTGTTGAGTTCAGACACGAGGCAGAGTGTACTCCGACTCCGACTCTGACTCCGAGTCGGGGGCTCACCCCGTGACCGAAATCGCAAGAGTGATTTTCGCTGGATTCGGAGGAGACCAAGTTTGTGTCCTCCTAAATACCTTTCGTACGGACTATCATAACACTTCACCGAGGTGCTCCTCGGCCCACATACGCCAGGTATAGCCATTATTATAAGATAATGGTACAATGCTCTCTGTTCTTGGTATTTCGACCAAGGAGATCATCAAATGTGGCCTGGCCACTGGCAAATAAGTGAGTAATAGTAACTCCTTCATGAGTAACGTGGCCATGTACAGTACCGAAGTATGTTTTTCAGAAAAGATACCTGACTTGACGTTGCGAAGACGAACTAAAGACTCACTCCACGTGTCAACCTGTCCAGCCTCTGACTCAGAAGCTAGACAAGCTGACACGTGAGGAGGTTCTGATATCCTCTGCGCAAAATTTGAAGGCTACTACGCGTATCTGTTAGGGAGAAAGTGAGCAACGTCGCGGATTCGCTGCTCAGCGTCGATATCACGGTCGCCAGCCTCGACGATAGAGTTGCCAATGTCGAACGACCATCTTATTGCCACTGGCAGCGTCGACAACAGAGTGGAGGGCAGGGCATACACACCGGGCTGGTCAATCTTGATGATAGAGTAAAGGACTGTCTACGACAAGGTCACGGAGGTCAGATTGTGTCGTGCTGGCGGCTGCCAGAACCAGAACCACTGGCAGCTGCAGCGCCTATCCGCGGCCCGCGGGAGACAAAAAGCAGACGCATAAATTAAAATATAATCTATAATAACTCTACTGCTTCTACTGTAATTTGATAAAATCATAAAAATTCAAAAAAGTTATTCCAGATTTCATATCCGATGGTGGTCATGGTGAGGGTGATGTGGCAACCCGGTGAGCGAATCCCCAGATACCTGTCGACCAAGAACTTCCACAGTGTGCTGCATGAGCTCCGTGAGCGCGATGCGCACCTTTACCTCCGCCTCTGCATCCATTTTAACCGGCATGCCAGTGTTCTGCTCCTTACCCTCTCCATCATCATCGCACCAAGGTGCTGGTGCCACCTCTGACGCCGACGCCATCGTAGCGCGCACAACCGCGGGCGATAATGGCGCACCGAAGGTCACGCTTAAGCGCGCGCCTTGGCGGGGGAGGAATTTCCATGGTGCGCGACGTCCTTCTGGCATGAACTTATCGAATCCTGTGTATCGAGGCGGTGCGGCGCGGGATAAGTAGATTGTGGAGATGTTGGGGCGGGGAGGGATCATGGGATCTTTAGAACGTACCAGTGATCCACATAGGTATGATCGTCGGCAGGCGGTGCGTCTCCATCAAAATACGGCCACTGCAAACGCGCAAAAAAAAAAAAAAAGGAACGAGGAATTAGATATACGGTTGCTGCGCAAAAGGGAAAAATACGCACATGCCCCACCTGAAGCGCTGCAATCGCGCAATCCCAGTTTGCGGATCCGCCTTATAAGTATCGGATTGACAAACTTTACCCTCTCCAAACAGGTGTATCTGCCACACAAAGAAGGGTTTTGCGTTTGCGTTTGCGTCGCGGTGCGGTTCATCATCAGCGCGCGCGTGAAAGAAAGAGAGAGAATGAAAATGAACGAAATGAAACGTACCCACGCGCCAGCGCGCAGCTTCTCTATAGCTAGATCAACAGCAGGTTGATATATGCCCTCACCGCGAAAAGTCTCTATAACCTGTCCCTTTCGAAAAAAAGCCGAAAAGACTCTGGTATGATCGTTGAGAAAGGCGCTGTTGGACGTGGGAGGCACCGGGGGGTGCTTACGGGTTCGTGAACATGATGTCGGACGCGCCGAGTGTCCAGCGCGTTAGACGCGAATGTAAGTATGTTCGCGCAGGGAGGATACCCCATGTAAGTGGATCGTCGAGCCTATAATACGTAAGTTTTAAAAAATTTTGTACAGAGCACTTGGGAAATGAAAATGGGACGAACGTCGAGATATGGTTAGAGACTTTTGTGCGCGCGCGCGCGCGTGGGGTGGAGAATGGGGGAAACAAAAGACAAAGGTCGAGGTCGCTCAGTTTACGGCTCTTTTCGCTGTTGGTTGGGGTACAGTACTCTCTCACCTGTGAGGATGCCCTGCTGTCCGTTTCGTCTCTTGGAGGAGTTATGGAGCGCGTCTAGGAGGTAAGGTAGACCGCGGACGGATATGGAACAGAGACCGGAGTGGAGGTATGCCTTGCATGTGAGCCCAACGGCGGCGACGGTTACCGCAGAGAGAATCTGCTGCATGCGCGAGTCCGAGAGTCTGACTCGGAGTTGGTATGAGGTGAATGTGCCGCAGCATCAGGGCCGGGCCGGTATTGCCGCAAGTTGCCCTCCGTCGTATTTAAATTTAAACGCACTAAGAGAGAGGATATGGGACAGATAGAAAAGATGAGATGCATTTATTAAATAAAAAGTAGCAGAGAGCGTGTTCGAGTTTGTATTGTGTCGAATAAGGTATAGACATTGCATACTGTAATCTGGTGCGCGAGGATAATAACAATGATAAAAGAAAGAAAAACTTGAAGAGAAAAAACTACAGACCATTGAAGAGAGTGTGGGGTGGCAAGTGTGTGACAACGACTTTGGGGAAATAAATAACAAAACGCATATGAAAAATGACGCATCGTTCGTTCTGCCCACTCAGAACGGAAAACAGGGATATTCTTCTTCTTCTTGTGGTATCCAGGAAACTAGAACAAAAAACAAAAATACGGACGGGATATAGGCAAGACCAAAACAGAAAAATGGAAAGAAAATCGGTCAGTACATGACAAGCACAGATAGACATGCGGTGGCAACGGGGCTTGATATTAGCGCTCAACGAGAACGATTGCGGCGCTCATCAACCACTACCGATGTCCAGCGCAAAAGTGTGCGCTCAAGCATGTCTTCCCAACCGTCATCTCGACGCGCGACGACGCGTGCATCAAAGAAGATCGGCATCTCTGAAGACTTGGCCGTCGGCGTCGACGGCGATGGTGGAGCCACGGGTTCAGCAGCTGCCGCTGCCGTAGGGCTCGGTTTCGATATCGGCACATCTGGTGTCGCAGGGGAGATGATGGGTAGCATATACCGAAGCCTCAAAGCGCTGCAGAACAGATCGTCTCGTGAGCAACATTTATATTAAAATAGAAAAGGTGATGGGATGGGACGGGACTTGACTTACGCGCCCCACAGACGCAGATTGTCCGTGCGTCTGAACGTCCAGCCTTTGCGGCCCTTCTCCGCTTGCGAATTATCGACCGCGGACGCCGAAAGCGCATCTTCGAGAGCGACTATATCGTGTATCGAGTCATCATTGATATATCCCCATGGCTTTCTAGACTGTCTGACCCCGATGTTGTACGCGACGCAGAGCAATTGGCCAGATGATAAAGTGTTCAGAAGTTCGGCTCGGTCTGGTGAGGTCGGCAGGTGGGAGAGAAGGGATGCGGGAAGTAGCGCGACGAGTAGGGCGTGAGTGCGAGGGAGCTCGCCGTCCGAGAATGCGCTCCGCCGTGCCCAACGTGGGAGATCTTCGTCGTCTAAGCTTGATGTACCATCGCCGTCGACATCACCATGTTCTTCTTCTGCAAGGGTCTCCAGAACATCTGATTCATCCGTGACAGAGAGGCCCTGCATGGAATCCACCATGCCCGCGGATCCAAGTGCTTCTGTGGAAGACGTACTCAAATCCGAGTCAGGTAATGGCGCACTCGACCGGCGGCCCTTCTCCCTGCGAGCCACGCGCTCCTGCTCGGACACCCACCCCCTGAGATTACCCTTCCTCCCGCCAAACAACACTTCGTCAACGGTATCGAGATACTGCGCAATGGCACTGTGCTGCTTCCCAAGTTCCTCAATCTTGATATCATGCCTGTAGAGCCAGCCACTGCCAAGTACGAGCCGTTCGTCCCATCGTTCCCGTGGTACGCGTTCACTCTCTTCGTCGACGTTAAAGTCGTCTTCTTCCTCGTCCCAGACGAGGATAGACTCGCGCCGACCACCCACGCGCATAACCGAGACGGAAAAGGATGAGTCGGTAGGGACATCAGATAGCTCTGCAGGTGATGCGGTACGCGATTGTAAGCTGCGATCGCTGCTCGCGTCATACGCGTCATCCGACAGCGGAACACGCGCGCTCTCCTCGAGCTCGCGCAAGACGGTGAGCACGTCCAGCGCTGCGCGACGGATGCGCGCTAGCGGGTCGGTGCGGTCCGTTCCCGAGGAGACGCGCCGCTTCTGCGGCTCGCTTGTGGAGAGCGACGCGGGCCGGAAGGTCTGCCGGTGCTGTGATCTGCTGACGCCGTATTCTTCGGGGAGGGAGAGCAGGTAGTTCCGGACAGAACGGATAGCGTGCGTCGTAACCTTCAGCGCACGCAGCACGTCAAAGCCGCCAAAGCTCCCCAGGTGTGGATGCGCGCTCAGCAAGTTTCGATCTAGCGTTTGCGCACTGTCATCCGTGCGGAGTCTCCATACTTCCTCGACGACAGTCAAGTCTTGTGTGACACCAGGTCGGAGATTCTCCGGATCTACTTCGAAGGTTTTCACGTAGGGTGTGAATGTAGGGAGGGGTGGTGTGGGTAGTGCGGGTGAAGGCGGCAGCTCGAGTTCTGGAAGGCTACTCAACGAGGGGTTCCCTTTGGTGTGGGTGGTGTTAAAGGATCCATTTGCAGGAACAAGGCCCTTTCTCTGCTTGGTCCTAGGTTGCAGTGATTCCGATTATGTAGGACAATCACGATAGAGATGAAGAGGGTGACGTACTCCTTCTTAGTGATTAGCCCCGTCTTTGTAAAGTAGTGTTGGAGATGCTCTATGCTGCCCAATGCCATAACGCTCCCTCGCTTGGCCGCACTTCGGCTGAACGGCTTTTGCTCCTTGTTCACGGCATTGACGTTTGGGTAAAAGGCGGCTTGAGGGCGTGATTTCCCGCTTGATAAAGGGGGAGAAGAGTCCTGTGTTCCCGTTGATTGGGGAGTGAGGTAGGGAGTGGATGAGGATCCGTCTGACATGGTGGGCCAAGTGGCCAAGAGTGCTAGTTAGTGGCTCTGATCAAAAGTTGATGACAAAGCCAGACACACAAATTATCGTCAGCCGCCAACCCTCTTTGTTAGGCTAAATTTGTTCACGGCATAATAACACGGATCGTCTGCCACACTAAGCGCTGGTTGGTACGTACAGTACATCGAAAACGTCGCTTTCGGCCCTTGCTGCACTTATGACTCTGACGCCCGCTAGGCCACGTCGCTGGGCTCCTCAACAATTGCCGAACGCGCTCTTA
Organism: Russula emetica; assembly: GCA_015178925.1. NCBI lineage: Eukaryota > Fungi > Basidiomycota > Agaricomycetes > Russulales > Russulaceae > Russula > Russula emetica. The sequence goes on along the minus strand of WHVC01000128.1, from coordinate 19,300 downwards.
ACACCCAGGCAGGCCCTTTTCATGTTGGGTCCTTACTGCCCACGCGATGTAAAGCCACCCTATCCTAGCATCACCCAACTGTTGAATAGCTACTCAGATGTCCCACAGCTAATGCCTCGCTGCCACCTCCCATTCCCACTACCTCTGCGGCCCCCTCCGTCATACCCTGTTTAGTATATGCAACCAATCTTGAATCTTGAATCTCACTGGCAAAAAAGGCCTCGGCTGGATCCAAGATGCCAGTGGTTCGAACCCCTTTTTTCCGACTACTAGCAAGGTCTGCCGCACCTTGCTAGGCCCAAGTTCTTGCCCAACTGCATGTGGCCTTAGTCCCTGGCTCCCTACCTGCACTTGATCACGAGTATGGCTGCATACACACCATCCACTGATCGAGCCACACTGCGTGAACGGCGACCAAGTCCCATCCTTGGGGCATGATGTTACCACGATGCTTCTTGTTGTGATTCTCTGCATCTGGTCAAACTCGTGGTCATTTCGAAGGTCTATGTTATCGTGCTACGGTGTGTATTATTAGGGCTCGGTACATTCTGCATGTCACAGAAATTATCAAGATTACTGACATCGAAAGACCCCATGACGAAAACACCCCTTCCACTTCTGAGACTTGACATTGTTTTATACTGCGGCATCGGGAACTCAAAGACAGGCAAAGACTTTGCCCATTCAATAAGATTTGAAGAGCGCACCTCGTACGACTCCGGACATACTCTCTGCCTCGTGTTTGATGCCTTGATCATCAAGATTCATACCTTCCTTCGGGGGATTCCCCCCAGGGAATATTGCGAGCGATAGTCTCGATATATCACCAAATCGGTGGCGGACTCTCAGATCTCAGACGTCATCAAAATCGCACTGGACAATATTTACTCAGAGATCTTCTCTTCGTACACACGAACCTCTTTAAAAAATGCCCAATGGGATAACGTGTTGACCCTGATGATCTGTACTCCGACACGGGTAATAGGCTGGTTGGGCAGCGTAGTCCAAACACTGGGCTACCACTTGCGCACTCAGCCCAGTGCCCCGAGGACAACCATAGCGCCGCCAGGGATTCCACGGATCATGTCAGTGTCGCGTGACAGAGAATCAGTGAGGGTAGAGGGGACACCCGTGCGCGACGTGAGTACATCTTCTCCCTTTCTCGTGTTCATGTTGTTACAAAAAAAGGACTGATCCGATGTCACTACTTACGTCCAAGACCATAATTCTGGACTACATGCCATATGAGCCGTCGGCAAAAACGTTCTCTCCAGTGGAGGATGGAATCGGTACAGCATGGATTCTTCCTTCCTCCCTCCTCTAGAGAACGTCCACGTGACGTGGACTCACGCCGTGAGCCATGTTGGCTAAAGCTAGCATACAAGGTGCTTCTTGAACAAATCCGGACAGGGGTGCCCGGGAATGGTATCGTACCCAGGGTCCGGGCCAAGAGCCAAGAAAATGATCACACTTCTAAGAAGCATAAACGCATACAGTAAGCATTTAACGCAAACATCCGCTTTATTTAACCCTTGGCCCATTTGGGGTTGTAGTAGAAACGTAAGGCCATCGCTTGCGGTTACGGTCATCAAGCGTTTGGGGGTGACGCAGACATCCGATCGCTTTCTATTCTATATAGCAATTGTTTCAGTCGAAACGAAACTGGAACAGATGAAAAGATACGAGAACCAGCCGTGTGTCGGTATCACCCGGTAATGTAATGGAGGAGAACATGGATCGACGATCGTAATCGCCCTCACATCGTCTTTATCTGATCTCATGAAGGTTCGATCGGGGGTCGATGCTCGCCGGTGGAGGCCTGGGGGAGACTGCCTGCGGACGCGCGCAAGTTTGCAGCTCGAATGACGCCACGATGGGCACGGGCACCCGGAAGAAGCTTCTCTGGTGACGTCAAGGTTGACGATCGGAAGGCCACTATTGGTTAAACGAAGGTAGATTATTGATATCATGTACCTTTGGCATCGGGCATCGACAAGCGAGTTTTTTTTGGGGGGCACGCGACGCGTCGAACGCGGGAAAACGAAAGCAAATTTCTATTTTCAGCGGGCAGAGTTTGGCAAGCGCATTTTTTTCGCTGGGGTTGGGGTTGACGTGTTGACGTTGAGTGTTCCGACTCGCCGGAAACGCTGATCGGGTAACTTATAGTAACGCCTTCTGTCCTTCTTTCTTCCTTGTGAGCCCGGATTGAAAATTCCGATCAATCAAGGTGAGCAACGATAAGACGACGCTGACTCGTTTGCTCGTTGATCACCATCACCGTGATAAGGATTAATGACAGAGCTAGAGGAAAGGTTGAAGGCAGACTGACTGACACCTAGCGTGCAGATAAGGGTACCCAAAGACATCCGCATCGCGCCGGGCACTTTGAACGAGTAATATATTCATTTTTTTTTTCGGATTTAAGAGTGGTCTGGTGCGTCAAGGGTCGTACCCATGGACCCTTCAGGCATCAGGAGAAAAATGGCGTCTACTGAGTGGTGTGCACAAGGGAAGTAGAAAAGGGCGCGTATAGAAATCGTTGGGCGGGGTCACAAACAGATATATTAGTCCGAGACTCGATACCACGACGCAGAGAGAACCTCTTCGGATGAGCTTGGGGTATGGATGGCGTTGCTCGCCATCTACCATATGATCGTCTCTTTCGTCTACATGAATCCGAGAAGCCGTGTTAATCGATGAACACTTTCTTTCGAAGTAAGTCATGATGTACACGCGCGTGCAGAATCACAGAGTCTCATCAAGAGAAGAAAGGTCACAAGGACTACAGTAACTTACACCATAACAGCCAACCAGTTTCGCTCAAGCTTGACCGTCCCCTACAAGACTAGCCACGAGTTCGACCAGGTTCAAAAAGTCGCGATAGGATGCCTCGTCGTGTGTAACATCATGCCACTCGATGAGAGGCCTCGGATGCCCTTCCTGTATTTCGCCGTAGATCCAGCGCGGCCCGATCGCCCCAATCCAGTATATTTTTTCTCCTGCCGTGCGCAACTCGGAAAACGCAACGTCCGCTTGGTGCCCGATATGTTGTATAAGGGCTTCCTTCTTCCCACATTCCACCCAGTGGCAGGAGCTCTTGATTTCAAAGATGAGAACCGTTCTATCAAGGTTTGGATTGTAGCCATCGATGACTTTAACGATCTCCATGATCAAGTCGGAGTGTCGCCGGGTGCCGAAAGCATCTCTTTCGATGTGACGCATGAGGAGAGACCATGTAGCGTTCCATAGCAGGGAATAATGTGTTGAGAATAGCGTTCCATGGACCATACCAAATGTCCGGTTCCTCGGTATTCAGGGTCTGAGTCGTGATCTGCTCCAGCCAGGAGCACACCAAACCTGGAAAACCCATCTTCACAACAGGATCAAATGAGTGCAGCAGAGATCACGAATGTCAACGTCAACTCACACTGTGTTATCGGGGTTAGTAGAGTTACAAAGGGCGTCTACGGGCGATGTGGCTTGTGTTCTAAAGCCCGCTTTGATGGAAGTTCGTCAAGGGCGGTAAACAACACTCGAGGCTGAGATCGGTCCGAAACAGCGTTTGTGGGGTGTAATAAGATACCGTATCCGAGAGGAATATGTGTAATAGAGCGCTCTATAGCTAGAGGCGCGTCGGGTATGGGAGTGAGTGCGATGCGAATGGGACTACTGTAATGGTACACGTCATGCATGATAGGGATGCATAATTTGTGAAAATGTGTCGTCGGAGAATCGCGAGAAATGAGGAGTGCTTCCGAGTCACCGATCGGATCGGTCAATTCATGGTGCCACATTCGCCACCCCTTGTCATCGGGATCCGGGACGGAATATTGCAATGTAGAGATAAGGGAGCGTTGCAAGGTATGTTGGCCAGCCTGGAGGGCTGGGTTAAATGTGTAAGGCGTCGTCGCATCCATGCGTCAGCAAATGATGATCGGGTCGATCAGGCGTGCTCACAATCACGATACGATGTCGACATAACGCCTCCTTGGGCTGCTGGCCATATTCCTTAGTGCACTGAGCACGCATGTGCCAGACTGCCAGGCTGATGGGCCAGAATATATGACCAGCGCTTGATGTCGGCCTGGTGGTTGATTCAACTGTCATTCATTCATTGGTCTGGCAGTTGCCCAAGTATTACTAAATATGTTTATGTACCGTGTTAAAAATACAATGCATTCAACAGGGATTACGTTTTGTTGGCGTTGCCTTGCGCTGTGATATTGAGGACAAGCTTTAACAACGAGATTCAGGAATTAATGAAATGACATGCAAAACTAGAAAAATAAATATTGAGACCTGTAGGTCTACCACTCTGAAACAGCGTGTCATCCTTGTGCAGGGGCCATGCTAATCTTCTCTGTAATGGTTCCAATTTTTCGTATGCATCCCCGAAGGGAGCAATAGTTATCAGTCGAGCTAAGATGCCACAAACACAAGTTTCAATTTCGTTCAGGACGCGGGCGGGTTGCCGTTAGGGAATTAATTCGAAGGACTAATTAATAAAGCGAGCGGCTATCATACCAATCACGTGCCACTTAAACTTACCATCCATCCACCTTTTTACACGCCCAAACACACGCTCAAACGGATACAAAAATCATTATGCAGACAATATGCGTATGGTTACTTCGCTTGTGCCAATTGTTCCAATAAGTGCAATTGTCGTATAACATGTAGCCCCCAACTGTGAATATATTTTAGTCAAAGCAATCTACATGATCTGGCCTGACGCCAAGCCTTGGCTGTTTGGCCGGTCAGGCTGAGGATAGTCACGGTCTGAATTGAACGAGTGGAGCTCAAATCAAACAAACGAGAGATTAGAGAGGAGTTAAAAAAACTCTTTACAGTATGTGATGGAACACGATTGATAATGACGAAATTTGAAAGCCGAATACCTAGCTTCAATAGCCAACTTCCTCTTTCAGAGGCTCGCTCTTCCTCGATAACATGCGTCAGGTTTTCACGTTAGCCTTCCCAAGGCGGCAAGCTAAGCAATGCGAAGGTGTTGAGCTTTTCGACTGGACCTTTCCAGTCGAAAAGCTCAACACCTTACTGCTGTGCAATACGAGGAAGAAGCCTCGCGGTGCCATCGTTAGGGGCGCAGGAAAGCGGTCGAGGATGGCATCAAGAACCTTTGTTCTGATTGAGGTCAAAGTATCCAATGAGCGTTCCAAGATGCATGCGTTCTGGGATGATAAAGTATTGTATAGGTCCGAGCTAGGCTCCGCAGGGAGGCCGGAGAGGGAAAACGGTAAGCGAGTGTGGTATGTCGGTGGGTGCAAAGTCGCGGTCTTTTCAAGCCTGCGGGTACTATTACTGCCCAATGCCTATTTCTTGGTTGTATCACACCAGCAGCAACCACGGGGGTAATCTACAGGCAGAACACGACCCATCTTACATCCTGACCCCATTTCGATGCAACTCTCCACTGGCAATTGTCGAGACGGTGAAAGGATTATTACAGTAACGCTGGCTCGCTTAATGTCCTATGCTCTTTCACTGCAAGTCATGCGCACGCGTGTACGACTGCAAGATTACAAGGTAGGACGTAATATACGCCATAACATCATAACAGCCTTTGACACAGAGCGGAATTGTACTTGTGATCACAGGATGTGACCATAGACTAGCCACGAGTTCGACCAACTGAAAAAGATCACGATAGGATGCATCGTCGTGAGTAACGTCATGCCACCCCAATGAGCCTCGGTGCCTGTTCGTCATTCATTTTCTCGCCATAGATCCAATTTGGCCCGATCGCTCCGATCCAGTACACCCTATTGCCGTACCACAAGTGTCATAAAACGCCTGCCTGTTCTGCCTGGTGTCCGATCTGTTGTATGATAGCTTCCTTGCCGTGATCCCAATGCTGGGAGTTCTTGACTTTAACAAGAAGAACAGTTCTGACTGCAGTGGGTGCGGTGACCTTTTCGACCTCGACAATAAGGTCTGAGATCTGAATGCGGGGGTTTTCTACAAGGCGAGGAGTGACGATGTAGCCTTGCGTAGGAGGGAACAGTGTGGTGAGGATAGAGTTCTACGGCCCACAAGGTGCTGCCGACGGATGGTGAACACGCAATCACAGGGGCCGACCAAATATGGATTTCTTCGGCAGCTGACGATATATTCCCACGGGGTGCCGCGCGCGCTGAACCGCAAACCGAAGGTCAACCCGCCCCCAGCTTTGCCCATGTCTTCCGACGACACCGTCCTAGACCGCATCTCGTCCTTCATCTCAGAAAATAAGCGTGGCGTTGTCATCGGTGCTGCCGCCGCCGCCGCTGCCGTCGGAGGTGTCGCATACTATGTCGCGTCATCGCGTGCCGGACTTATGAGCGGTGACGAGGAGAGTCTCAGAGGCGCAAAAAAGAAGGAGAAGAAAAAGAGAAAGCACAGAAAGACCGCAAAGGACAAGGACGGGCCCATCTTGGAGGAGAAGAAACCAAAAGCGACCGAGGAGTCCGATGACGGTCAGCCTACCTGTTCCCACAACCCACCTTCGACTTCTGCTCGCTCACTGAATTTTATTGTTGGACCAGACCAATCACTGACGGAGGAACAGATCCAGGCGCTCGACACAAGCGTAAGTATGCCCCCTTTCTTGCCCTTCGGCTCTGCCTCTGGCTTTTCGAGCCTGTGCTTATTCCAATTAATAGGAACGCAAGTCGCTCGCGGCCTCGCTGAAGCAAAAGGGCAACGATGCGTACCAGGCTCGAAATTTCACCGTCGCCGCTCAATACTACACCCGCGCCATCTCCATGTCGCCTCAACCAGAGCCCGTTTTCTACAGCAATCGTGCCGCGTGTTATGTGAGCATGGAACCGCCACAGCACGAAAAAGCGGTAGCGGACTGCGACGAGGCACTCAAACGCGACTCGCACTACGTCAAAGCACTCAACAGAAGGGCGACTGCACTTGAGGCTCTTGAGCGTTATGAGGAAGCTTTGCGAGGTACGTGTGGTCACAAGACCAAACACAATAACAATAAGAAAGGGCCGCTTAACGATTTTTCTCAGACTACACTGCTACAACGATTCTGGGTAAGTTCCAGAACGATGCCGCAGGTCGTTCTGTCGAGCGTGTGTTGGAAAAGTTATCGAAAAAAAAGACTGCGGAGATCCTCGCTGTGAGCTCTTCCACCGCGAGTCTAGGTTATCGCGTCTTCTTACCTATTTAACAGAGCCGCGAGCGCCGTCTCCCTTCCCACACATTCGTTTTTGCCTATTTCTCTGCCTTCCGACCACGTATGTCTTCCCTCTCATCCCGTCTCCTTTCCTGTAATTTCCAACTATCTCCACAGGCCCACTTCCCACACTTCCAGAAAATCCGTCGATTGGCGACAATACCCTTATCACAGCTTTGGAAGCACTCGGCGCATCGGACTACGCTCACTCATTCAGCTTTGTGAATGAATCCATCGAGCAGGGTATAACATGGGAACAAGGGAGGGCGGAAGCGCTTAATCTCCGGGGCACTTTCAAGTCTGTCTTCTCCGTTACACTTATTGTACCAGAGCTAAGGACTGCTGTAGGTTCTTGATTGGAGATACCGATGGCGCCAAAGCAGATCTTGAGGAGTCTCTGCAGCTGGTACCCTCTTTGACACAAACTTGGGTCAAGATTGCCAGCGTGCACATGGAACGGGGTGACCCATCCAAAGCGTTCGAGGCCTTCGATGAAGCCGTCAAGCATAATGCGTCCGACCCCGATACTTACTATCACCGAGGGCAAGGTAACATACCGATAGCTTCTACCGTCCTCTCCGCTTATTTTGTCGTAGTGCTGTTCATCCTGAACGACTATGCTCAGGCAGCGGAGGACTACACTAAATCGACTGAACTGGATGATACGTTCGTGTTTTCACATATCCAATTGGCAGTCGCACAGTACAAGTCGGGAGACGTTCAAAAGAGCATGGCAACTTTCAGACGGACATTGAAAGCGTTCCCAGATCGTAGCGAACCACAGAACTACTAGTGAGCTTCCTCAAAGCCGCACGTTGCAGGGGTGATTGTTGACGTTGGTTCCGTGTAGCGGGGAATTACTCCTGGACCAGCAACGATTCCAGGATGCGATAGAGAAGTTTGATCGGGCTATTGAGTTAGAACGGCAGAAGTGTGTTCGAACTGATGCCACGCTATCTGTACTGATCACCGAATAGGAGCCCGATGAACGTGTTGCCTCTGGTGAACAAGGGTTTAGCCCTGTTTCAATGGAAGCAGGATGCCCAGGCGGCAGAGAGATGTTGCAATGAGGCATTGCGCACCGATCCAGAGTGCGAGGCTGCGGTTGCAACTATGGCACAACTCAGCTTGCAGCAGGGCAAGATCGATGCGGCAGTCCGTATGTTCGAACGTCATACCGAGCTTGCGCGGAACGAGGCAGAGCTAGGGAACGCGCTTACGTACCAATACGTAAGCATGAACGAGGTTTGAACTGGCACGTGCACTGATAATGAGGACGGTTTGGACAGGCATCGCAGGCGCAGCTCAGGTTTATCGAGAACTACCCTGACTTGGCAGGACAACTTAGCCAGATGGCTCGCTCGATGGTGTAAAAACCGGATGAGGATATCGCATCGTGCTTTCGTACGTCACGTTGAGAAGGACCGATGGTGGATTCCTGGGCGGCACATGGGCGGGGATGGGTTACATTCGAATGTTCACACTTGCACGATTATCTACAGCTTGCATTAATATTAATGCTACGTCATCCTGATCTCCAAACTCCCACATACGGCCCAAGGTCCGTACCTATTTCGAATTCGGGGAGCGACTGTGGTGAAATTATTCAAAGACGTCATTGGCATTGCCTTTTGATCTCCACGCCTCCCACCGAGCCGCAATGCTTCCACCAGCCCCGCTGCGCTTTGTATTCTATTATCCGATCCGAGAACATCCACCTTTCTGATGCAACGAGGCGTCCCATCCCGCAGATGGGCTCAAACATATGATGTCGTTTTCAGGCAAAGGGCAGGCCGCGGCTATGACGTCCCAAAGCCTTTATGAAGGAGGCCGCGGGGGGGCAGAAAGGCACACATTCGCCCTCCACATCCAGATTGCGCCCCCCCCCCCCCTTCCCCACTCAGGGACTACAGTACTTGGAGAGATTGTCAATTGACTCCCACACTACCGCTCCACACCCCCGCTCCCCTTCGTCACTAAACGCGGTTTTTGCCGCTACCCTCTTGCATATATCTTCATTCCATTGGACGTCTTCTGTCGTACCTAGCCCCAGCCGTCTCCCTCCCATCCGAGGTAATTCGCCGCTTAATCGGTCCCGCTTGCGAACAGTGCTAATGTCATTTCTCTCTCCGCCCCTCCCCTTCATTACAGTATCCTAACAGCACCTCCCCCTCAAATCCCCATCCAGCCTCATCCGCCCGCTCTTTGTCCATCCTCCCCGGCATCACTCCAGCGCCCGCTCCCCCACATTTTCCCAAATCCGGTTTTCAAAAAGAAGTATTTGAAAAAGAGAAAAGAGGGAAGAAGAAGAATTGGAAATTTTACAGTGAGGTAAAAAGGAGAAAGATTTTTTTTTTTTTTGAAAGGAAGAGCAGAGCAGCACTACGCAAAAAATGTCAATGTACCCAGCAAATTTCTATGAACCGCACAACGGCATCCAACCTGGGATGAAACCGCCCCAGGGCCTACCCGCCGGCTCGTTCCCGGAGCCAGACGGCGCACAGGTAGTTCACATCGTCGTATCAGGTTACCCAGCTCCTACGCGCCCACTCCCACGAGAGCGCACCTGGGCGCTCTGCTGGTCACCCGCGAACGGTGTGGTTCGTATCCTAGGTACGGTGCGAGCCGCGCCGGAGAAGGAGAGTTACGTTTATTGGGGCCCGGTCACGCAGGCGTACGACTTTTCGCGCGAGTGTAGATTGATACCGGTTGCGAACTTGGGACGGGGGAAACGCGCGGCTTTGGAACGGATCGCTAATGGCGTGGGCGTTATGCGCCCGAATGGATGGTGGAATGGCCAGAATTGGGTCGTGGAAGTGCTTAAGCGCGCCGTTGAGCATGACTTGATCAGCCCCGAGGAACGCGACAATGCCATCTATACCGCAGCAGAACCTTGATTTGGATTTTTACTCACTACTACTACTATTGTACATACTATGTTTGTTTTTCATCCCCATCTCACTTACAGTACGTCTCTTTTTTTCTTGTTGTAGTGGTAGGGCTCCTTTTTTTTTTCTCTGGCTAGGTTTAACGAACATGGGATTTCGGATACCAAGAATTCACCAGGTAACTGTAGCGCTGTAGTAGTTAAAACTCTACCTGAATCCAACGTGTAATTACACGCAATCATGACTCACGAATCGGAAGATGATAGGAATAGAACGGGTGATGCGTGGGTGCATCATGGGCGCGTGATGCCGAAAGACGCCCAGGCCCCGGAGATCCTGGGTCTAGACTAGACTCGGCATTTTCCCAACCAATCAAATGTGCAAAACAGCCAACCAAACAGCCAGTGACTATACAGTAATTGTACGTGTGACTGCATGCAGGTTTGGCGGATAATTGAAATTGTGAAAAGACATTGTGCTCACAACTGGAACATCTTGCGCATGTTGTGCTGATGCGACAATGACGAAATCATTGATGATCTCGGATAAGACGATGGATGGCACATACGGTACCGGCAAGTCACCACCACTACTGTACAGTAGTCCTATAGTTACACATTTTTTCGGCAGCTCTGCTGCCGCGTGCATATACAGTATTGCCCGCATGTGTATTCGAGTGGCACACTCCTTTCCTTTCCCTGTATGTACTGTATGTGCCTACCGCACTGCAATGACTGCATACCTATTTATTAAGTGCAATGTTCGTTTTCAAGTTTTCTTTTTCCCCTTCGCATACTTTTTTTTTCTTTTCCGATAGCAACACCCAACATGTCTCCGGTTCATTCAAGTTGAGACCTCAAATGACGGGTATCCAATCGATGGCTCGCAGACAGGCTCAGAGCATAAAGACGATCAGTGAGATATTACTGTACACAGGACGACTCACCAAGAATGATACACCTGTCCGTTTTCACTTTCACAAAGGGTTACTGGGCCCCTGGTGGAACTCCGATGAACTGAAGAGCAGGTGAACGCAAGGGAGTGGAATTGGCATTGCTAAGCCTACCTAAGATTTATGTAGAGCACATCCGAGTCCTGAGCCGTTGTGAAATTCTTTCAATCGCAATTCTTGAATTACTGAAGGAATTCAGATCAGGATACCTCATGCCCTGCTAAGTTACTTGCATTTCTGTGTCTACGGGCCGCTTTCGACTCTTTATTTTGCGATTATTTAGTCACATGCTCAGGCTGTACCTTATAACATGCGCACACATGAGGTAGTGCAACTCTTCCCACTTCCCATAACCCACGAACCTATACTGTATCAATTCCCATATGTCTCACACTCAGCCTACTTCCACCTCATCCAACAACTTTCAAGTAATTTTCAATAATGCCTTGAAAGCGTACGAAAGACGCACAAAGAAGGACCTTCTCGCGCACCCGCTTGCCGCCCTGCTACAACGCTGCGACTCGCCTAGTAGCATTCTTACTGTGCTTCAACAGCAAGTCCAGGAGTTCAATCGGTCTCAAAGCAGCGATGAAAGGTTGACGAAATGGTTGGATCCCACTGTGAACGTTCTTTATACCTTATCGGAGACCCTCGGAGAAGGTGTCAGCCTGGTATGCCCCGTGATATCAAAGTGTGCGAGATCTGCATTCTCATAATTATTTTACAGGTATTCTCGCCCGCGAAAGCGATCTTTGCTGGAATCGGTGTTCTCCTTTCAGTGTGTATCCTTCTTAATACCCTCGTTCGGTCCATCGTAATACGGACGGCTCTCAGGCAGCCAAGGATGTTCGCGCGGGCCAAGACGCTCTTTTTGAGGTCTTTGAGCGCATAGAAGCCTTTTTCCAGCGACTCGAGGTTTACACCAAAGCGGCATTTAACCAAGAAATGGTGGATATAATCACAAAAATTATGGTCGAGGTCCTCAACGTTCTTGGAATTGCAACTAAAGAGATCAGACAAGGACGAATGAGTAAGCCGCTGCTGTACAAATGTGGTGCCGTTGACAGAACCGTTCTCAGAAAAATATCTTAAGAAATTGATCGGAAGGACCGATATCGAGGATGCGCTGAAGAGACTAGACAGGCTGACGCAAGAGGAGGCTCGAATGGCTGCTGCGCAAGTCTTGAAGGTCGTCAATACCGTCGATGACAACGTCCAGGGAATTGCGAAAAACATGGTTAGCGTGGACAATCGAGTGGCCGGCATCGACGATAGGGTAGCTGGCATCGACGACAGAATGAAGGACGTCCATGACGGCGTAGATCAAATGAACCGTTCGTGATCTCCGAATAACGTTGATACTGGATACACAGGCTCAAGCGTCCTTACAGGGAATCAACTACGACAGGATCTTCGTAGATGGCTCTCGCCACCAGATCCGTCCACGAACCATAACATAGCGTGTAATGCTCATCACGAAGGAACCGCGACATGGTTCTTCCGAGGGAGTATTTACCAGGATTGGAAATCAACAAGTTCTGAACCGCTCCTCTGGATTTATGGAAAACGTGCGCCCCTCTCCCACTCCTGCCTGACTCGGACACCACCTGACAAGATCTTATATGTGTAGCTGGCTCAGGCAAGACCATTCTTTGGTTCGTGGGCCGGATTCTCTATCTCTCAAAAGCGACTGATGTTGTTTGTCGTTTAAACTCGTTTTCCAGTTCCACAATCGTCCAAGACATGAAAGTTATGTGCGATGCCGGTCAAGCCTCCATGGCTTATTTCTACTTTGACTTTCGGGACATAGACAAACAACACTGGCGCGATCTCATCACTTCCCTTCTCACCCAACTTTCTTCTCACTCGGGTCTTCGTTGTGATATTCTATCACGTCTTTATTCCAACCGCGACAATGGCGCGCAGCAGCCTAGTGATGACACTCTGACATGCTGCCTGAAGGAGATGCTCACGCTTCCCGATCAACGTCCAATCTACCTAATAATCGACGCCCTTGATGAATGTTCCAACACCTCGGGGATTCCATCACATCGCAATCGGGTTCTTCAGCTCGTAAAGGAGCTCGTCGACCTTCATCTACCGAGTCTTCATATATGTGTCACAAGCCGCCCTGAAGTAGACATACGGGAAGTTCTCGAGCCTCTGACCTCTCGTCGAGTGTCTCTTCACGATCAAAGCGGACAAAAGAAGGATATCGAGGACTACGTCAGGTCCGTTGTTTACTCGGATTCGGAGCCAATCATGCGGAGATGGAGGAAGGAGGATAAGGAACTCGTGATTGAGACCCTTTCAGAACGAGCCGATGGCATGTAAGTGAATCGATTTGCATTCATAATACGAGTTTAATTTGTCGGATAGGTTCCGTTGGGTGTTCTGTCAATTGGAAGTCCTACGTGACTGTCTTCCACCAAGTGTCCGACGTACGCTCAAGGAATTACCGGAATCTCTGGACGAGACGTATGACCGTATATTGAAGGAAATCAAGAAGCCGAATAGGTGCCTCGCTCAACGAGTACTGCAATGCCTTGTGGTGGCCATCCGGCCTCTTCGCGTTGCGGAGCTCGCGGAGGTCCTCGCAGTTGACTTGGATGATTCGGAAGGCATCCCGAAGTTGAAGGTAGATTGGCGGTGGGAAGACCAAGAACAAGCACTTCTGATCGCCTGTTCGAGTCTGATTGCTATTGTCAAAGCTGGCGATGGCGACTCGGATATTGAAACTGGCGATTCGCGGGTCGTACAATTTTCGCACTTCTCAGTCAAGGAGTTCTTAACCTCTTTTCGCCTCTCTACTGCAAGTGAAGAGGTCTCGGCTTATCGTATCGATTTGGAGAATGCACATACGATCCTGGCGCAAGCTTGCTTAGGTGTTTTACTACAAACGCACGACGAGATTGACGGGAATACATCCAAGGATCATCCGCTGGCTCGATACGCTGCCGAGCACTGGACTACTCATGCCCAATTTCGGAAGGTCTCGTCACGCTTAAAGAAAGGGATGGAATATCTTCTCAACCCGGACAAACCACACTTTAGGGTGTGGCTCACGCTATACGATATCGACACCGATCCCGGCCCAGGAGCGACCTTTCTTTGGTTCACACTAAACGACAGATACGCTGCGACACCCCTATATTACGCGGCACTCTGTGGATTCCACGATCTCGTAGAGCACCTCATTGCCAAGTATCCGCAGGATGTGAACGCCAATGGGGGCCGCTATGTGAGACCACTAATCGCAGCATTGGCTGGGGAACACTTCCAGACGGCAGATTTACTCCGTCATAACGGCGCAGACCCGCATGTCCAGGGCCATCTGAAGACTACTCCATTGCATTCCGCAGCCTATGTTGAAAACTTTGAGGTGGTCCAGAAATTAATCGAGTACGATGCCGACATCGATGCTGGGGATAGGGAAGGGTGGACTCCGTTAAGTTGGGCATCAAGAGGTCATCATTTCAAAGATGGTTCTGTCCTTCGATTACTGCTGGAGCATGGCGCAGATGTAAATGCGCGGGCAGACGATGACGGCTTCACCCCGTTGCACCGGGCGTCGAGTTATGGGGCGCTGGAGGTAGTGCGCCTGCTGCTCGAGCACGGTGCTGACGTAGAGGCGGTCAGTGTTGATGGTAAGACCGCTCTGCAAGTTGCGGGCGAGGTAATGTACCCAGAGTTGGATCAGGGACGACGTGACGAAATCACAAGATTGCTGGTAGAACATGGGGCGAAGTGAAAGCACCTAGTAGGACTTGGTACTTGTCTTATCTCTGAGTCGATGGAAATACCATACTGTTTCTTCTCTCACATTTGTTGTAAGACTACGTGCCAATACACGAATAGCTACACGTCCACCCTACTATGGACGTCACTTGTAACCGGAAGTCGCCAATACATCTAATTTCGGAATGAGTTGAAACTGATTAGGGAGTGTGCTAGCAGCATCATGCGCTTCTACTCTTCTCGATTTCTCAGTTTCAGACCCACAAATAGACCATCATTAATTTGCGTGAAATGTATTTCTTGCATGCGTACTTACACTGTGGACTATTGGAAACACGGAAGCTGATCTGGTCGGATTAAATGAAGAACTTGAAAGTCTTGTCCCGTAGAATTGAATCAGAATCAGGTGGAGGCGCCCGCTTGTGTGCGTGCCAGTCACTGGCGGTATGCTGACGCAGTATATAAAAGAATGAATCTCGAAGCCGTTTACTCGCTAAAATGGTACTGTACCTACCAGCGCACAAACTTAATTAAGTGTCAAAATTTTACATGATTTCCCGTCAGGCTGTCACAAAATCGAAATTTTTCGCACTCTCTCCGTCCTCGATGACAGACATGACTCGGTCCCGGGCGGTACATACAGTACTACGCGGTAAGATTCGGGACCCAATCATCGGAACTCTGTACTGTACGAGGTTTGGCGGATAGTTGAAATTGTAAAGGGGTTGTGCTCGCCATGGGACTAACGGCGCAATGTGGGTATTTGGGTATGTGATGATGATGATGATGATGATGATCGGATAAGATGATGGCACTTACTAGCGAGCTGCCGTGCTCGTTATGCATCATTCTGCAGCTCCGCCGCACGCATATACAGTACTTAGTATGTCATATGCCTAGTACTACTACGCACCTATTTACACTGGCAGTTCGTGTTCGGTTTTTTGTTCTTCGCAAGTTTCTCAAGTTACTTCCAATCCTTTTTCTCCGTTTTCCGATAGCAACAAGCAAAAAGTCTCCGATTCATAAAGGTACAATGAAACGTACCAATGGGCTCGCGTACTTACAGTACGTCTCTTTTTTTCTTGTTGTACTAGTGGTAGGGCATCTCCGAGTCATTTTTTTCTTTGGGCTAGTTCCAACAAACGTGGGATTTCAGATACCAAGAGTTCACCGGGTAACTGTAGTAGTTAAAACTATACCTGACTCAAACGTGTAGTTACACGCAATCATGACTCATGAATCAGAAGATGATAGGAATAGAACGAGTGATGCGTTAGGTGATGCATGATAGGGTCGAAGAGGGGCAGCATATACAGCGCGCGTTGCAGGCTGATGCCGAAAGATGCCCAGGAGGCCCCAGAAATCCTGGGTCTAGACTAGACTCGGCATTTTCCCAACCAATCAAAGGTGCAAACAGCCATAATTGTACGTGTGACTGCAGGTTTCAAGTTGGCGGATAATTGAAATTGTGAAAAGAAATTGTGCTCACAACTGGAACATGTTGCACATGTTGTGCTAATGCGACAATGACGAAATCATTGATGATCTCGGATAAGACGATGGATGGCACATACCGCGATACCAGCAAGTCACCACCACTACTGTATATACAGTAGTACTATTGTTACACATTTTTTCGGCAGTTCTGCGCCGCGTGCATACTATATGTGTATTCGAGAGGCACACTCCTTTCCTTTCCCTGTACCTACTGCAATGACTACATACCCTTTTATAGTGCAATGTTCGTTTTCAAGTTTTCTTTTTCCCCTTCGCATCCTTTTTTTCTTTTCCGATAGCAACACGCAACATGTCTCCGGTTCATTCAAGTAATCAAGTTGAGGCCTCAATGAAGCGTATCCAATCGATGGCTCGCGCTCGCAGACAGAGCATAAAGACGATCAGTGAGATATACTGTACACAGGACGACTCACCAAGAATACACCTGTCCGGTTTCACTTTCACAAAGAGTTACTACTTAGTACTAGGCCCCTGGTGAAGAGCAAGTGAACGCAAGGGAGTGGAATTGGCATTGCTAAGCCTACCTCTTTATTATAGAGCTTATCCGAGTCCTGAGCCGTTGTGAAATTCTTTCAATCGCCATTCTTGAATTATTGAAGGAATTTAAGATACCTCATGCCCTGCTACTTGCAGTCCACCAGAGCCATTGCGCTTTGCCCTCGGATTTCTGTGTCCCAGGGTGCCCGGCCCGCAGCCGCCCGCTTTCGACTCTTTATCTTGCGCGCTCTTATTTAGTCACATGTGGCCGTACCTTATACTCGTAACACGCGCACACATGAGGCAGTGCAACTCTTCCTCCCACTTCCCATAACCCACGAACCTATACTAGTACTGTACTATTATCCTTCTCTCAATTCCCATATGTCTCACACTCAGCCTACTTCCACCTCATACAACAACTTTCAAGTAATTTTCAATAATGCCTTGAAAGCGTACGAAAGACGCACAGAGAAGGACCTTCTCGCGCACCCACTTGCCGCCCAGCTACAACCCTGCGACTCGCCTAGTAGCATTCTCATCGTGCTCCAACAGCAAGTCCAGGAGCTGAATCAGTCTCAAAGCAGCGATGAAAGGTTGACGAAATGGTTGGATCCCACTGTGAACGTTCTTTATACCTTATCGGAGACCCTCGGAGAAGGTGTCAGCCTGGTATGCCCCGTGATATCATAGTGTGTGAGATCTGCATTCTCATACTTATTTCACAGGTATTCTCACCCGCGAAAGCGATCTTTGCTGGAATCGGTGTTCTCCTTTCAGTGTGTATCCTTCTTAATACCTTCGTTCGGTCCATCGTAATACGGACGGCTCTCAGGCAGCCAAGGATGATCGTGCGGGCCAAGACGCTCTTTTTGAGGTCTTTGAGCGTATAGAAGCCTTTTCCCAGCGACTCGAGGTCTACACTAAAGCGGCATTTAACCAAGAAATGGTGGATATAATCACAAAAATTATGGTTGAGGTCCTCAACGTTCTTGGAATTGCAACTAAAGAGATCAGACAAGGACGAATGAGTAAGCCGCTGCTGTACAAATGTGGTGCCGTTGACAGAACCGTTCTCAGAAAAATATCTAAAGAAATTGATCGAAAGGACCGATATCAAGGATGCGCTGAAGAGACTAGACAGGCTGACGCATGAGGAGGCTCGAATGGCTGCTGCGCAAGTCCTGAAGGTCGCCAATGCCGTCGATGACAACGTCCAGGGAATTGCGAATAACATGGTTAGCGTGGACAATCGAGTGGCCGGCGTCGACGATAGGGTAGCTGGCATCGACGACAGAATGAAGGATGTCCATGACGGCGTCGATCAAATGAACCGTTCGTGATCTCCGAATAACGTTGATACTGGATATACAGGCTCAAGCGTCCTTACAGGGAATCAACTACGACAGGATCTTCGTAGATGGCTCTCGCCACCAGATCCATCTACGAATCATAACATTGCGTGTAATGCTCATCACGAAGGAACCGCGACATGGTTTTTCCGAGGGAGTATTTACCAGGATTGGAAATCAACAAGTTCTGAACCGCTCCTCTGGATTTATGGAAAACGTGCGCCCCTCTCCCACTCCTGCCTGACTCGGGCACCACCTGACAAGATCTTATATGTGTAGCTGGCTCAGGCAAGACCATTCTTTGGTTCGTGGGCCGGATTCTCTATCTCTCAAAAGTAACTGATGTTGTTTGTCGTTTTCCAGTTCCACAATCGTCCAAGACACGAAAGTTATGTGCGATGCCGGTCAAGCCTCCATGGCTTATTTCTACTTTGATTTTCGGGACATAGACAAACAACACTGGCGCGATCTCATCACTTCCCTTCTCACCCAACTTTCTTCTCACTCGGGTCCTCGTTGTGACATTCTATCACGTCTTTATTCCAAGCACGACGATGGCGCGCAGCAGCCTAGTGATGACACTCTGACACGCTGCCTGAAGGAGATGCTCACGCTTCCCGATCAACGTCCAATCTACCTAATAATCGACGCCCTTGATGAATGTTCCAACACCTCGGGGATTCCATCACATCGCAATCGGGTTCTTCAGCTCGTAAAGGAGCTCGTCGACCTTCATCTACTGAGTCTTCATATATGTGTCACAAGCTGCCCTGAAGTAGACATACGGGAAGTCCTCGAGCCTCTGACCTCTCGTCGAGTGTCTCTTCACGATCAAAGCGGACAAAAGAAGGATATCGAGGACTACGTCAGGTCCGTTGTTTACTCGGATTCGGAGCCAATCATGCGGAGATGGAGGAAGGAGGATAAGGAACTCGTGATTGAGACCCTTTCAGAACGAGCCGATGGCATGTAAGTGAATCGATTTGCATTCATAATACGAGTTTAATTTGTCGGATAGGTTCCGTTGGGTGTTCTGTCAATTGGAAGTCCTACGTGACTGTCTTCCACCAAGTGTCCGACGTACGCTCAAGGAATTACCGGAATCTCTGGACGAGACGTATGACCGTATATTGAAGGAAATCAAGAAGCCGAATAGGTGCCTCGCTCAACGAGTACTGCAATGCCT